>JANAVB010035020.1:1245369-1440421 GCA_029216955.1 Iris pallida
CCCCTTCCTCTCCCCCCCCAATCCACGACACCCACCTTTGGAAGGAGCTCTCCGATCACTCTCCTCCCTCGAGAGGGACCTCTAGCTCAGGCTGAATCCCTCAACTCCCTCCACCAAACCTGGATCTCTCCACCAAAAAAAAATCCTAAGCTCCCTCTACTGCCGCGGGGAGTTCATCGACCGCTCAGGTGCCGCCATCTCCCACCTCGACTCCTCCACCCCACAATTTCAACCCCACAGACGAAGAATATCTTGCCCGAAAATCAAATTATTCTATAAGAAGCTCGATTTTGAGGGGGTTCTTGAACCAGATCGTGTTGAAGAGGAAGGAGGCGGATGGAGGAGTCCTCCTTCTTCTTCCTCCAGAGTTTTCTTTTTCTTTTTTACTTTCCAACCCAAATTCGGTGGAGATGTGAGGGCGGGAGAAGAAAAAATCGGAGGGACATGGACTGCAGCTCTATTGCCGAAACAAAATCCAACAATAATTTTGCTGCAACCAGAATAAGTGTGGAATCTCATCCCAAATCCAGATTTAGAGCAAACTCCACCCCAATTCGGCCAACCAAACAGCCCCTAATTTCGGTCATACTCGACCATAATTCCAGTCGGTCCCATAACAGGAAGCTGATCCTGGTTTTTAGCTGTTTTTCCAACTTGATCCATGACATGCTATATAAGGGTACATAGGGTTTCCTTGCGAGCTATTGCTTGTTCTTGGATGTTGAAACCACAAATAGATTAAGAGAGAAGATATAGAGACTAGAGAGATTGAAGATGTGGGATTGGGTTTCTTGGGTCTTCTTGGGTGTAATCTTTGTGGCATTTTGATAGTGTGCTTCTCCTGTACTAGCCATTAGGGGCTTTGAAGTTGATCTTGGAAAGCCTTGCACTCCTTGTTTTAGTAGTGACCTTGCTCTCTCGGTGGTTTAACCTGCTCACAATTAAGTTTATCCTTGTTAGTGTGCATCTGTTTCTTTAATATCTTTATTTTCTCTGAAAATGCTGGCCACTGGTTTTTTGTTGGTATGGCTGTGAGGGGCACAATTCATGAAGGGGACATTTTCGTGTGATACCACAGTATGCCCATTCTTGTAAGTAGGTTTGACCATCTTCCTACCAATATTGACACTCAAAATTCAGAAATGCAAGAAATGAATACTTCTCCTTTCGACGTAGAATTATGAAGGAATCTCTTTCAAATTCATATAAACTCAGCAACATCTCATGTTGGTCATATGCATAATTAGTGACAACAACCATGATGATATGGATCCAAGACAAAAGTAATAGACAATAACCATATTAGAAGAGAGCTATGTTGAAAAACATGCAAACTATAATGAATAATTTTCGTGTTGGAAAATGCAATTAAATTGTGAAGGATTACCTATCAAATTCATGTGCTCTACAACTTCATATTGGTCATATGGATATTGACAACAGTCATGATGCCATGGACCTGTCATGATGCAGAAAAGTAATAAGTAAACACTATAGAAATGGAATGCTAAAAACGCATCATCATTGTGAGGGCAGAGCTAGGAACATAAACATTATGTTCCGTGGGGACGAAATTAAAGTCTAAACATAAACTTAGCTCTAGCCAGGTCTAGTCTTCTTTTTTTCTCTGGAATGTGAGGGAGATCTTAAGAATACTTTTTTAAAAAAAAATTACATATAATTTTATTGTAATAATTTTAAAAAACATTGTGAGGATGGTGAACCCCAATTGTTACCATGTAGCTCCGCCCAAGGTTGTGAGCTTATCCTAATATTTCAACATTATCTCATGGGAGTAACATGTTTATTGGTTGAGGATACAGTTTTGTGCAAGCTTATCCATTTTACTTTTCATATGCCATGTTGCACGAATACTTCAACACATAAAGTCATGCTTGGATATACTTGATAATCGGACCCCGAATCAAGGATATGTGCCGGATACACTTAGTCTAGGTTTCAAGATACTACTTAACTATTCGAAGAGTATCAGCAATGTAAAGAGAAAAAAATAATGCTACTGAATATATGAAAAATCTGATACTCGATCGATACTGATACTTTGAACCTTGATTTGAATCCTTTTCTTCCATTATGCCCATTTACGTGCCAAGGGCCATTTCCTAACTACCATTAGGGAAACCATATCCATCTTAATCCATGTTCTTTTAGGCATAAACTAATGTCCTGAGTCCTAACTTCTCCATATTGGTCTCAGTTCCGTGTGTCCATAGCATCTCAGATGATATTTATTCATCTCTGTAATCGTCCGACCGTGGATGAGTCATTTCTGCTGAACTCATTTTTTTTTTTTTGAAAATGCTTAATTTATCAACATTCTGATTAGCATGACTGGTTTTGGTGCTCTTATGGAATTTCGTTTCTGCTTGAAGTGTATTATCATAAAGCATTAAAGAAGCATTTGTTTTTACTTGAACCGTCCTGTTTTGATTCTGTAAACATTGTCCTTTTAATCTCCATATATTGGTCTCAGTTCCGTGTGTCCATAGCATCTCAGATGATATTTATTCATCTCTGTAATCGTCCGACCGTGGATGAGTCATTTCTGCTGAACTCATTTTTTTTTTTTTGAAAATGCTTAATTTATCAACATTCTGATTAGCATGACTGGTTTTGGTGCTCTTATGGAATTTCGTTTCTGCTTGAAGTGTATTATCATAAAGCATTAAAGAAGCATTTGTTTTTTACTTGAACCGTCCTGTTTTGATTCTGTAAACATTGTCCTTTTAATCTCCATATGATGGATGGTTGATCCTGTATACCAAACGTTATCACTGTTTTGAATGTCAGTGTTATGTCAAATGGCCCATCAACTGCAGTGAGTAAAGTTGAGTCAGATACGGTGCTCAATGAAATTGTTACACGTAATAGAGTTTGGATATGCGCTCAATGTGATATGAAGAGCAAACATTATCCTTAGTTTGCTGAAATCATGTATGTACACATTTACTTATGCAATTTTTTCTTCTGGAAGCATGAATTTGCTCGGACAGCTAATCAAAACCAAGTTGTACTAAACCTATTCTGAAGATGATGCCAGATTTATTCAGTTTTTTATAACTAATTACGTAACATGTGTCACCACCTCCTTGAAATATAGTATCGCTTGGGGCTGCAACCAAGTTGAGCCGAGTGGAGCTTTGCTGCTCAAGCTCACCTCGTTTAGGTATTGGACTTATCGAGTCGAGATCGAGCTTGAAAGACGATATTCTTTCAAGCTCAACTCGAATGGGCTTATGAGCAGCTCTGCTCAGGTAGGAGTAGCTCATGTGATACTCAACTGTAGCTCAAGTGTACTGTAGGTAATGTTACTAAATGATTGAGTAACTAGTAAGAAATTATTAACTAGTTCGCAGCAGTAACATTTTGTCATATGTAATTTAGTATATTATAATTCATCTTTACAATATATTACTGCTATTAAGTGCTCCCAAGTAAATAGCTCATGGGTGTGACGTTATTTAATGTTTACAGAAAGTATACCAGAAGGTTTACGATTGGCAATTCATTAGTTGTCTTGAACTATGGACCTCAGTCATATGTGCCTACAGTTCAGAGGCTGACTTCCGGCCTTTAGCGTACCCACTTACTCAAATAGTCTCTGGGGTGGCATCGTTGGTGCCTACAGCTCGATACTTTCCCCTCAGGCTGCGTTGTGTAAGGATGCTCAATCGTCTTGCTGGAGCTACCGGTACCTTTATTCCGGTCTCCACATACCTCCTTGATATGTTGGAAATGAAAGAGTTGAAAAGACCTCCCACTGGTGGTGTTGGTAAAGCAGTCAATTTATTAGGCGTCAAACAGGTGAGCACTTTTGTGACATTAATTTTGTTCTGCAATCTGAGTGCATTGTAATGATTTTTTTTTTCTTTTTTGCAACTATTGTTGCAGGTAGACAAGACTACTCTAAAAACACGGGCATTCCAGGAGGCTTGCATATATTCTGTGGTCGAAGAACTCGCTGAACATTTGGCTCAGTTGAGTTACTCTGTTGCGTTCTTCGAGTTGTCATTTGTTCCGCTTGTTCAACTCCGAAGCTTTTGCAAGTCGACGAACATCGACAGGTTCAGGAGAGAAATAAAGGCACTTATCCAGCAGGTGTGCATATGCTTGCTTAAAACTCACTGTGTACTAATTACAATGTGCTTGCTAGCCTCTTTGTGGATATACTAATTACTCCATGCATGGTTTAAGTTTCCTTTGTTTTTATTTGCAGGTGGAAGCCAATATTGAGTTTACAAACGCAAAACGTATGGTCATTGATTTCTCTCCAAATGACCCTGCAATAGAATCTTTTCTTAAGGTACTGGTCTCTCCCTTTTTCTTTCGTCTGATAGATGATACATTGTTAGATGTTTATGAGACCTGGAATTGTTAATAGGCGGAAAAGGAGTCTGGTTCCAGCCCTCTTTCTCGGTTTGCTTCTAGCTTACGCTTGAGAGCTCAACAGAGAAGCGATTCTATGGTGGAATCCAGGTTTTATTCTTTTTGAAGTGTTTTATTGAGCGCTAAATTCCACAGGATTTGCTTACTGAATGTAGCAGTACAATTTGCTTCAATGCTTCCTATGTTCTTCTAGTTTTCATGGTTGAGTAAAACTTTGATACACGAGGCTGTATCAAACTTTGATACAGCCTCATCTGTATGACAAGTGGGCCCCACTTGTATATTTATGTTTACACGTTTTACGAAGAGAGAGGGGGCCCACTTGTCATCCAGGGGCTGTATCCAAGTTTTGTTACAGCCTTCTGTATCTATGTTTTCTCCATTTTCATGCTATTCTCGAACTGATTAGTATATTTTCCTGCCCTTCTATAGTGTCTTTGTGGGGAAGAAGCTTCTGTGTTTGGCAGCAAATTATCTAAAGTTGACGACGAGGAAGACGAGGAAGAAAGCGAAGGAGAAGGAGACGAGGAAGAAGGAGCCGCTGTGTTTAGCTCATCCTGGTTGCCTGAAAAGAAGCCCCAGTATGTTACTGTGTAATACCAAAACTGTGGTTTCGTACTTTCCTGTCAGCACCGTTACGTTTGTTCAACAGGTGAATATTGCTGTGCAGGGTTAAAGAAAAGCCCAAGTCCTCAAAGAAACACCACGACGAGGAAGAAGATGTGGCCATCGACGAGGATCTCGTGAAGGATCTGGTTTTAAGTTCAGACGACGAGGAGGACGTAGATGGCGGTCGTGAAGGCAGTGGCGACGATGAGCCCAATGGCATTGCCTATTCCGAGGACGAGGAGAGGGTTTGGCCAGCACCACATTGAAGCGCTCGAACAATAAAGTGGAGGGCAAGAGGAAGAAGCCTGCGTCCAGACCCTCCAAGACCAGGAGAGGCTCAAGAGGTAAGAGGACGAAGAAGACGAGGGTGTAATAGTGAAACGCAGCTAGCAAGTACGAATGGTGCTAGCTGCATTTTTGGGAATTATTAGGAAAATTTGGGAAAACACAGTTATTTTTTTTTCGTAGGGAGATTGTTATTTGATGGATGATATTGTGAAATCAATCAATTTTAATTTGGCCTTTACCAAGTAATAGTCTTGCCAACTTTGTATGTGAATTTTCAAGATGGATATATTATAGATTGTTCTGTATCATAGTCATCAGACTGGAATATGTAGTTTGAGCAGTTTCCTTGTTGATAAGAGAAAAAATGCCCCAAGAAATAAGCCCACTAGGTTTTGCAAATCTAACTATTCGTGTCTAGATGTGTGTTGTTGATATTTATTAGATGTAATTTGATCCATTCAAACATTAATTTTCACAAAAATATGAATTTATGAGATATTTAATATATACTGTGTGCTTCTAGGCCAAATGTTGTCCTTGTAACAACAGACGCATTCGAAATTAGGAAGACAACATGCATATTGATGATACCGAAAGAAAATTCAAATAAAATAAAATAAAATTCCAGTCCTGAGCTTGGACATAGTCTTGGTTGATATTAACAAACAAACCATCGAACATTGTTTCTCTCGTAGCCGTCCTTAGCCGGTTGTGCCTAGCGGGAATTTAACTACTTCGATCGATGTAGCAAAGTTATAAATAGACGGTGTTGCGCGCGCTGCAGTATCTCCATCCAATATTGCTAGAACTCTAATCAAACTCTTAACATTCTCAAGCAAGATTATTTATGGACTGCAAGAAAATAACAGTCCTCCTCGCTGCCGCTGCCGCTGCGGTGGCCATCTTCCTCCCTGCAATCGCTTCTGCGACGGACTTCGTGGTGGGAGATGACAAGGGCTGGACCCTTGGAGTGAACTACACAGAGTGGGCTTTGGGCAAGGAGTTCAAAGTTGGTGACAAGCTCGGTATGGATAACTAACTAACTAGTCACGTTCATGTACGTTGCAGCGTCATGCAGCAAAAAAAGTACTAACTATATATATCTTTCGCTATATAATGAGACTTCAAAACAGTTCAAAAGTGAGCCGTCTAAGCCGTCATTATATTATGATCCATTTTAAAAAAAAATTATGTAAACAAATGTTGAAAAAAGTTTAAAATTGTTAAATATTCAGGGGAATCAAACTCAACCAAATAAAAAAATTATCTCCCATCTTAATTAGCACGTGAATTAGAAGAATATTTGACTATAATTGAATAATGTTTTATTATATATTATACGTGCAAAATACGTACATTTACTAGTATTATGTACCTCCGCCTGCAGTGTTCAACTACAAAGTCCCGAATCACGATGTGGCCAAGGTCGACGGCCCAAGTTTTCGGGCATGCGCCTTGCCGGCAGGAAACGAGCCTCTAGCCACGGGCATGGACGAGATCGTCATCGCGACTCCGGGAAGGAAATGTAGTGCAGCAAGGGCAACCACTGCGAGTCGGGGATGAGGCTCGTCGTCAACGTTGTTTCGGACGCGGAGGAGGCGCCGTCTCCGTCCCCGCCTCGGGCTAGCTCATCGAGCAAGCTCCGGTACAAGACTCTCGTCGCAGTGGCTGCAGCGGCGGCGGTGGCAATCGTGATTTAAGCTACAAGTCGTGCGTATTTTTATCATTAAGCATCAGTCTTTGGATATTTTATCTTCTGTTCTAAAAGGTGTAATATTGATTTATTATTATTTTTTTTTTGTTATTTTTTCTCTACCCAAAGTCATTAGCGACGAGTAAAGATTATATGATGTGAATTTTGTTGTTTTTGTGGGACTTTTTTTTTGGTTAATTTGCAATTAGCTAGATAACTTTATCAACCTTCACATTTTTTTTTTTTTTTTGAAATCCCACGCACACACACAATTGGGAGACTCGAACCTTATCAGTCCCTTCGGATGTCCGCTCTAATACCACTAGGCTTAGAGAGCTCGGACACATATTTTCACTTCTAAGCCCAGGCTATTTTTCTCCTTTTTGGGGGGGATTTTTTTTAGGAAAAGCTATACTTTTGGTCACTGAATTTTGCCTGACCAAAGTTTTAGTCACTCAAAGATATTTTTAAAAATTTTGTCACTGAATGTTTGGTCGTCCAAAAAATGGTCCCTCTGTTAAATTGTTGTTTGTTTTATTAACAATTTTTGTTGACATGGCATGTTATGTGCCATGTCAGTCATTAAGTACGACATGACACATTCACGTGGACTATTTTTTGGTTTTATTTTTCAAAAAATTTGTTTGAGTATTAAGTTTTTTTTAAAAAAATAAAAAAAATGAAATACCATGTCATAAACATTGAAACATGACACATAACTTAAATAGGAAACCCTCAAATAAGAAATCATATTATATCTAAAATAGTCCAGCACTAATTATGGACATCCAAATCAAATTAAATCAAATATTTAATCAGATTTGGACTCAATAAATATGCTATTACCAAATCCAGACTGGACTCCAACAGAAGACTGCAGAAATAGGCAGTAGAGTTGCATCACTCTTTTCTATCATCATATATGTAACAAGGAATTGGATCAGTTACATGTTGAACTATAATAGATCATATGTAAATATTATGAACAAAATCTTATTATCAGCAGATTTAAAGTTATATTGAACTGGTTCAAACTGTAAAATTAAATGCTCATAAATTAGGTGTAGAAGGATCAAGAACTAGAGAGGCATACTTATCTTGTCGTCAACTTTTGAACTCCTTCTGTTAGAACTTTATTGTACCCTGTCGATTCATGAGATGAAGAATATAAATTAAATTGCGGAAGCGTACCTGAATCCATTGCTAGACTTGATGGATCTTGAAGCGAACGTCTCTTTATTGGGTTCGATCTTCCAACTTGCTACGACCCTTAACGACAAAGAAGAATCTGAATCCTTTGTCCCTCTTTTTCTGTTGATGGGGATGCAGAAGAGAAAACGAAAACTTCTCTTTGATGGCCGTATAAATTGGGGACCATAACCCTAATGAATACACACACACACACGTGTGTGTGTGTGTGTGTTTTGATATTTCTAATTTGGCCCCTCATCAAATTAGAATTATCTTCGGTATCTACACATTAATTCCATGACAATTATACCCTTAAACCAATTTTCAAATAGACCACTTTAATTTGGCTTAATTATTTAGATAGCACAAACACAATTAATTTTACATGTGTGGTCCCTTAATTATTGAATAATTCCAACAATCTTCCACTGGGCCACATATGTAACCTTATAATTGTGTTAACCTTAGTGAGCTCATAAATTGCTATCTTAATCCTTAGGGTATATCCGGACAATCTCGTTCATTAACCATATCAACATAGGATCAAAGCAGCATTCGTCACATATAGCGTAACTAAACCATCAATGGTCACATATACCAATATAGCTAAACGACATAGATCAATCATGGATGCGTAGCATGGAAATTACACGCAATGTGATCAATATATGCCTATTTCCAACTGGTCCTCCTTAACTTTAATGAGATCAAATACTTTAACATAATGAAAACAGAATGAACTGAATTTCCATATATCTGATTAGAAATATCCAAAATACTTTAATACATAAATGTGTCTAAAACCAAATAGCACCCAAATACATAAAATACAAACTCCCACTATATTGCCAAATTCTTAATTAACACCCATATGAGCAGTATGCTCATGAAAGACCCTGGTTGATAATGCTTTTGTGAGCGGATCCGCTAACATAGAGTTTATCCTAATGTGCTATATGGACACTATAACCATTCTGAATTCTTTCCTTCACAACTAGAAACTTTATGTCAATATCCTTTGACTCATACAAGTTTATGTTGTTATTGGAATACAGTACTGCTGATTTATTGTCACACCATAATTTCATGTGTCCTTCAATACCGCAGCCTTGCGATAATTTCGCAACCATATTCCCTGAATAGATATCCACAACATGTTATAAACCTTGCTTTCATGGTGAAAGAAATTATGAGTGCATGTTTGATACTCATTCAAAATATACCTCCATTAGTCAGCATAACCTGATGTGGATCTCCTGCTGTGTTGGCATCCAACAAAATCGGAGTCAAAATATTTTATCATCTCCAGAATTATCCGATCTCCTACAAAGAGCATATAATTTCTTGTTCTCTATTAATTGCTTAAGTAGTTTGGCTGCTATCCAATGATCCATCCATATTTACTTAAATATCTGCCTAACATTCTAATATATACACAATATCCTGACGCGTACATACTTGAGCATACATTAGACTCCCTACAATTGATCATGAAGAAAAAATATATTGTATATTTTCTTAATTTTAAGGCTAACCTTAGGGCACTTGATTGAAACCGAATTTGTCTCCTTTAACGAGAGGTGTCACCTGGTTTGCATTGAATACTTTATCAATATACAAAACCAGAAAATTATTTCTGCTCCCACTGAACTTGTGATACACACAATCTTCAACAGTGTTTATCTCAAAACCAAACGAGATAATCACTTGGTAAAACTTTAAGTACCTTCGACGAGAATCTGCTTGAGTCCATGGATAGATTTTGTCAATATGCAAACCATATTATTTGGGTCTTTCGACACAAAGTTTTCTGCATGCACCATAAATTGTTTCGTCGATGTTACCATTGAGAAACACAATTTTGACATCTATTTAATGTAACTCAAGATCAAAATGTGCAATAAGTGCTGTGATTGTTTTAAAAGAGTCTTTCAAAGATACCGAAGAGAAAGTCTCTTTAAAATCAATCGTTGACTTTTGAATAAAGTCACTAGCTACAAGACGTACTTTATACCTCTCCACATTATCCTTTCGAATCTTTCTTGGTTTTAAATGTCTAGTTTCAACCAATGAACTTCGTATCTTTTGGTAATATGACAAGTTCCTAGACTTTATTGTCTTGCATAGACTTATATTCCTTATTTATTTTCTCAATCCACTTTTAAGAGTTGGAACTTTCCATGGCCCGACGGAAGATGATTGAATCACCTTCCAATATTATATAGTTTTTCTTACGTTCCTAGAGAAATATGACAATATTGTCCGAAATTATATTTCTCCTTTCTCTGATGGACCATCTTAATATTACCGGTTCTTGAGGTTGTTGAGTTTGTTCCTTAGGAATAATTACTTTATCTTGAATGGGGTGCCGCTACATTGTCGTTGTTAAGGTATCTCAATAATGACTTATAGAGGTAATTCGACATTGTCTTATTGAGGCTCCGAATTCACTTCTTGATCATGACAGGTATAGAATCCTGCACATCGTCAAAAGTGATAGTAGAAATCGTAATTGATTCCTTCTCAAAGACAATGATTCTGACTTTATTTCTCTCCCAAATTCAACATCCTCAAAAATATTATACTTCTCGTCTCAAAATTTTTTTAGTGTGGGATCAAATAATTATTAACCCCTTGATTTGTCAACATAGCCAATAAAGTAGCTGCTTACAATTGAACTTTGGTCTGTATTTCCTTTACACATTAATATAGACAATAAAGTCTACAAAGTTAATGAAATCCAAATCTCATCAGACACAAATCATTCAATTTTATTCTAGAGATGTGACCTAATCGCTTATGTCATAATGAGACCAGAAAACATTTATTGTTAATTTTGTATTTAGTACCACATGACTCCACTTGCAAGGTTTCATTGTAAGATGCAATAGTTTTAAATGAATATAGGTTATCATAAACCTTAAGGGAACCGTTATCAATAATATTTAGATTTAAAGATAGATTAAACTTATTTTCCAAATGAACAATGATAACTAGATTTGTCCATTAAGGAAACTGAAACTGAATTTCGTCTAAAAGACGGTACAATAAAAGTGTCTATCAAATCCAAATAATAATCGGTTCCTAAACATAACCTAAAATGTTATATTGCTTTCACTTCTACCGATTTGCCGCCACCCACATAGATGTATCTTCATCATTAATTGGCTTCGGTAGCTTAGACAACCTTGTCTATAAACACTAATGTGGGTAGTAGCACCAGAATCTAACCGTCACGTGTTTTTAGGTACTAAATCTAAATTAACCTCAGAACAGACCAAATTTAGAAATGTATATTTCTTTATACGCTATGCGTGATACTTTGTACATTCTTTCTTGTGTGTCATGTCTTATCACAAAAGAACAACTCTTAGTTTTATATTGTTGTTTCTTTTGACCTGGACCCTTAGCAGCTACTGTATTATTTTCTTTTTTGCCCTTAAAGATTATCCCATTAAACATGAAAATTAAATTTTTATTGGCAGATATTGTAGCAACATTAACTGTAAAGAGAATAAAAATAAATAGACAAACATGCTCTAATTAATAACCAAAGAGAAATATAGTCAAACAAATTCAAATAATGGTGAACTCCATCTCAAGATACCTAGTACATCATTAATATCAAGTCTTTGGACAGTGATATTAACTGCAAGTGGCACTCTTGGTGTAATGATCAAACGTTGACAATCAGTCATGTCAAATAATAAGCCTATCTTTGGATCAGATTATTATTCCATGTAAATCTTACAATTGTCACACATTTATTACCACAAGTATGTGTGCAATTCGGCCAAGTATTAACCTTCCTTTGACTAATACCCGCATGAATATACACACATAAATATCCAACATCCCTCATAGACTATCTACGCAAGAGAGGTCACTTTGGAGACATCTTGTTTCAATGAGTCTATTTAGAATATTAGACAACTATTGCTAGTCACAAAAGGCACAACAAAAATTTAAATGTTAACTAAATTTTACAAATTGAATCATGTCTAAATCCTTATGTTTATTTAAATTAAATAATCATAAATCCTTATTTACATGCATATTTTAAATTTTAAATTAATAAATAATCAGCTGATTAGATTCTAACAAATATGCATCAACAAATAATATCAAATAATTCATAAGAATTACTTTAAATAGAATAATCTATAGAAGACCAAATTTATGCATCAACAGATTACATCAAATAATCTATAAAGATTATACCAAAATTGATCTACTAAATGATACACATGTGAATCTTTTGCATAATTTAAAGCATGAATTAAATCACTTTGGCATATATTGATGCACGTAGGATATCTAACAAATTCTATTGACCGAATTATATAAATATCCCTATACAATACTTTATAATCGAGGGCCTCACAAAATCGTTGCAAAATCAGACAAACAAAGTCAAAATATTCACCCTTAGTAAAAAAAAGCCCATATTTAATGTGATTATTTCAAAAAAGTATGATGATTCATAATTATATTCATAATAAATCCATCAAAAGATGCCATTTATCTCATGCTGTCAATGCTCCTCCAACATAAAAATACAAAAAGTGTAAAGGCCAAAATAGAAACCCTGATGTCATGTCTAATGCCAAAAGAATTCACAGATAAAAACTGACTAAAAATTTAATATGACCATAGATAACTTTAGAGAAAGCATACTTAGAACCAAAAACAACACAATAGAATCTGCTGATAAAGTAATAAAATAAAATAATGCCTAAAATTAGATCCAAAACAAAGAAGTTGGCAACTGCAAATGGAACCAAACACCAAGCAAACAACAACAACAACAACAAAAAAATCTCGCCAACATGTAGCGCCATGACACAATTTTAGCATAAATATGAGCATACGTGAGCTTGCCCACATGTCTCCATAGCTTGACAACCATGTCCATTCTTGGACTCAACGAATCCATAAAAATTAATTAAATTCTAAGATTCTTGTGTTCCTCGGTCCATAAAAAGTATTCCATCTTTGAATTTCTTTCCAAGGCAAAAAATGAAGTGCTACTGATTGCACATATATGTATGTATTATTTATGTGGTTGGAATATACAACACAAACTATAACCAGAATTATGCACCAACAAACCAACTTGACCAAAACACCGTAGGTTATCGTTTGACTTCATTATTAATCAAATATAACTAGTACCAAAAAGTTGCAGCCAGTACCGATCAGCCCCGGCCGAGATTTTTTTTTGATGCTAACCATTTCTTTCACTTAAACAGCCAAACAGTTATGAATTGGCCGACAATATTCCTCTTATTCGGGGGCCTTTTATTCTTAAAAAAATTATTGTGTGAATCTCTAAATCATCGAAACAATATAGACCCACTAACAGACCGAGCATAAAATCAATCGCCACAATCCCCAAGCCTCAAACGATCATTAAAAAAATTGATCGAATAAAGAACCCTAAATTAAATTAGAACGAACAATCTAGGTTTCCTTAACAATAGAAAATTTGAATTTGAAACCTCAAACTCATGAATCAAACATGGAAGGCTCTGATACCACTTATTAGAACTTATGTACCTTGTCGATTCATGAGATAAAAAATATAAATTAAATTACGGAAGCATACATGAATCCATTGCTAGACTTGATGGATATTAAAGCGAACATCTCTTTATTGGGTTCGATCTTCCAACTTGCTACGACCCTTAATGACAAAGAAGAATCTGAATCCTTTGTCCCTCTCTTTCTGTTAATGGGGATGCAGAAGAGAAAAAGAGAAAACATCTCTTTGGTGGCCGTATAAGTTGGGGACCATAACTCTGTGTGTTTGATATTTCTAATTTGGTCCCTCATCAAATTAGAATTATCTTCGGTATCTACACATTAATTCCATGGCAATATACCCTTAAGCCAATTTTCAAATAGACCACTTTAATTTGGCTTAATTATTTAGATAGCCTAAACACAATTAATTTTACATGTGTGGCCCCTTAATTATTGAATAATTCCAACACCTTCTCCCAAGCCCACTCCGTGTAGTTCACCCCAAGTGTCAAGCCCTTGTTATCTCCCACCACGAAGTCCGTCGCCGCCGAAGCGGTTTCAGGAATGAAGAAGGTCGTAGCGGCGAGGAGAACCATTGTTTTCTTAGTTTATCTTGAAAGAAACTTGTGCATGCACATAAATTATTTGTCCGTCTTAAAATATTCACTTTTATTTTCAAACTTTTTGACATTTATAAACATCAAAAAAAAATCAATAGAAATTGTAATTTAAAAAAAATGTCAAGAATTTGATTTTCTTTCCATTTGTTTCTGCGAACTACTTTTCAATCCCTTTATAAAAAAACCAGGGCCAAGCCAGGCAACCTTTCTCTTCTGGAGATAACCTGACTCATTCCACATGCTTGACATGCCAGGCCAGTCCCACATTCTCTCCCTCCCTCCCCCCTCCCTCCCTCCAATTTTTTTTTGGTACGATCAAAAATGATTTCGCATGCACCATCTTTTATTTATTGGGCAAAGTACGATGCACACATTATATTTATATGACATTAATATATCACATGCAAGTTCTTATTCTTGCTGTTGTACCATTCATTCACTAGATCTGAGGCTAGGCAATATTAAATCTTGCTTAGACATCACTAGTACAATAATTCAAGAGATTAAGAAGGACGACAATAAACATTTATTCTAAATTTATGGAGTCGATTATTTAAATAATGTTTTTCCTATAATGTTGTATATGAGTTTAGTTAATGAGACATAGATATTGTATGATATGCGAAAACTCACACAAAAATAATTTTATGAGACGAGACATAATAATCCGAACAATAGTAGCAAGAACATCCAAACATGCAATATACATATTTAAACGTACTTCAGTCAAATTCATTCGACATACTTCACATGAAAGTGAGAAAATGAATTTTATTAAAATCAGCATGAGAGAAAATCTTTTAAAAAATTACCCACACAAACCACAAAGTGAAACTTCCTCCTTACGAGATCTCCAACGAGCAATTCCTCAAGCTCTTTATTTCTATATTTAATTTATTAATGGCTTTCTTAGGAAATTCTAAGAAAACTCTTTTTTGTTATTCAATAACTCTCAAGCACAACTTGGCTTTCAAGTCAACCAACCTTATGGCTCAAGCAGACCCTTGAATATAGATCTCCAACCTTCCAAAAGTCGGAAGCAATCTGTACCATCGAAGCTGAATTGTTTATATTTTCAGTATGAACACAAGCCAACAACATACATGTAGTGTGAGCCGACGTATATTTAGTGAGTGAATGTGCCTAGAACTTTTGCTAGAATGAAAATGCACTTTACCGATATATATTATTATGTCATTCTCATACTCTTGGCTCTTTTGAGTTATGTACCGTTTCTTCGACTCCTTTCAGACTTTTTCAATCATAGTTGCAATATGTAGTACCCCGTAGTTGAACTATATATAGAGTATTTATATATGCTTCGGGTTATTATCTTTGTTGGGAGCAGAACATTAACAATTCTATATTAATTTTATATTTTAAAATGCCTTTTACCCAGATATATAAATAAAATCTTGTAACAAAATGACCCCTGGTAAACATATCATATACCTTACATGCGACAATCGCGAATATGTGTATTGGTGTATTTGTATGTTGTGTAACCTAGGATGTTTATTACATACTTGGCTCCTCATATTCTGAAAATGAGACATGACAGGAACAACAACATCAGGAGTGTGGGAGCGCAACATCAGCAAGAAGCGAGAGCTAAGGAAGAGATAGGAAGAGATGGCGATTGTCGGTGGAGAGTAAGGGAGGATTGGTGGTGATGGTGGTATCCGGTGGGAGAGGGAGGGGGATGGGAAAACAAGAGTGTGGAGAGGGAATTGGGAGAGTGGAAGAAAACAAAGGTGGTGGCTAGGGGTGAGCATTATTCGGTTTTCAACTGAAAACCGAACCGAACCGAACCGAATAAGAGATTCGGTTCGGTTTTAAAAAAAAAATCGGTTCGTTTTCGGTTTTGAAAATAGTAAATTTTTTATTCGGTTTCGGTTTTGGTCCAAAACCAAAAACCGAATAAGAAAATTTAGTATACATATATATATATTATATATATATATATATATATATATATATTATATATAGATATAGTAATACCTAATTAATACTATATATATATATAAATATATCTAGATAATATTTAGTTATTATATATATTAACAAAAAAAAACACAAATAAGCCCAAAAACTGAACCGATTTAATTTGGTTCGGTTCGGTTATTGACCAATTCGGTTTGGTTTCGGTTTTGCCTATTCGGTTTCGGTCCAATTCGGTTTTCGGTTATTCGGTTCGTTTGGAATCGAATACTCACCCCTAGTTGTGGCTGCTACTTCTTCTTCCTCTTCAATTTTCTTTTTCTTCCAACACTCTCTCTCTCTCTCTCTCTGAAATGATAATTTAAGAGGTAAGATTACAAGTTTAGCCTCGAGGATTCATGAAATGCTTTTAATTATTAATAATGCAAAATTTATTATTACAAATTATATAAAATATTGTAGGAATGCAGATATTACATCGGTTCCTTCATTTGTGGTAGCACAATCTTATCTTCTTAAAATTCAATATCCATGAATTTGTTATCTAAATATATCTTGGACTTATTCTCATCGTCCTTGTACTGCTTAATCTCTAACGACTTCCAGATGTCTCTAGCATTTTTTTCCCTATAGAATTCGACTAATGAATCCTCCAAAGAATTAAGGAATGACAACTTACAGAGATCATTCTCTCTCTTCTATTGCATTTGTTTGGCAACCACTGCAACAAAAGCTTCAGTAATGCCAATTTTTGGAACAACATGTTCTGATTCCGTCAGTACATAATCCACATTCACCAGGTGAAGATTAATAGTATTGTACTGTTCGCTATCGAACTTCTATAGCTTGTGAAATCTTGAATTCAGAAGACTTTTACGGGCTTCCATCACGTTGAAGTGATAAGCGAAGAGATACTTACAACTTTGAAAGTTTCACAAGAAATCTCACTTTGAGATTGCTGAAGATTTCTCTAAAAATCTCAGGAGAGTAGCCTTCACAGACTTGTATGAGATTTTTAGAGAAATCTTTAGCAATCTCAAAGTGAGATTTCTTGTGAAACTTTCAAAGTTGTAAGTATCTCTTCGCTTATCACTTCAACGTAATGGAAGCCCGTAAAAGTCTTCTGAATTCAAGATTTCACAAGCTATAGAAGTTCGATAGCGAACAATACAATACTATTAATCTTCACATGTGAATGTGGATTATGTATTGACGAAATCAGAACATGTTGTTCCAAAAATTGGCATTACTGAAGCTTTTGTTGCAGTGATTGCCAAACAAATGCAATAGAAGAGAGAGAATGATCTCTGTAAGTTGTCATTTGTCACGCCCCAGTACCAGAATACTGAGACGGACTAGGACAGCTACTCTATATGAGGTATAAACGTCATACGACGATCGTGGCTTCAAGAGACAAGGGGTGCATGCTACAATCAAGTCTCCTATGGTCCCACAGAGCATTTATGTCTCAATCATCAAAACAAGAAGCAGTAAATAATGATCATGTAAGACAAAACAGTAAGGCGTCCCTGACGCTTCATCAAAATAATTCATGAGCCTAGCTATACAAAATAATAAGCTAGTACCGAGAGTCAATAGTACATAACCGTAGTCAGCTGCAGCCTGATTTAATTACAATTATGTAAGAAACTAAATGTTCAGAACTGCCGGCTAAGCAGGTACCGGTAGCTAAATGCCAAGTACAAAATAGAAGATATCAGAGCAGTGAAGAAGAAACTCACTCATGGTCCCTGGCGCCCATACTCTGGTGTGCACCATTGTTCGGGTAGAAGGCCGGATCCTCTAGCGCTACTACGAGATCTGGCCAAACAAAACCAGCGAGGTCAGGCCCCGAATAGCAAGTACCACAAGGGAGTACGAAAGAGTGAGATAAAACCCAAGCATAATAATAATACCTGATTCAAGAGTTATAGGCTTATACCATATCATCGAGACAATATGGCACCCTTACAACCAAATAAGGACAAATGGTGCCAATATCATGCCGAAATAAGATATATCCTATAAGCATGGACAGGTGAAGGGCTTCTGATCGCGACTTCGGTCCATAGCCTATCACAGCACAATAGCCCAACCCAACAACCAAATAAGGACATGGGTTGGACCATGCACCACGATAGTCCATGTTCCTCAGTTGCTAACAGAAGAAAATATATCACAAACAAGTCGGCTTACAAGCGGCCAATCAATTCTACGGCTTTCTATGATTAGCCTAGGTTATCCCAGCAATGGAATATAGGAATCCTTAGATCGTATCAACCCAGTAGGGCTAGCCAAACCATTATATATATACATATATGTGTAGCACTTTGAATATGCATCGGTACCCCGTAAGGCCACCGTGCTAAAACATATAACACATAGCACGTAGGAGTCGGATATAGTCATCTGCTAAAGGCGAATGAAACATATCCGTGGCAGCCAACCCGGCATGTCAGGACTGGACCTGGGGTGGCTAGTATGGCACGATCTCGAGATTCTGTTCCCTCCCAATGCTTCTTCTGATTTAAGTTGCTTACGTTAACCCTATCTCGATATTGGAATTACTTGTCGTGGTCACATGGTCATCCTCTTATATGTCATACCATAGTACGTGTACCCTAAGTATGAATCCACATCGACTCAATCTAGATCCATACTTAGTGTAATGCATCAAACGACAATCATTATACCACGATACTATTACTGAACAATTACCATGACTGTGCTGGAAGGTACACATGTATTGACATATAACATGAATGATCACTTAGCACGTAGAGTCACACCTCAGTGCACTCATTAAATAGCACCACATTGCACACTAATATTGTATCTCAATACACACTTAGAATAGGTACCAGCACGTATACAGGTAATCAGGTCAGAAACATGGTCAAGTCAGGAAGTCACACGGGCTCCTCGTGACATAAAAGTCACATATGAATTCTGGTTAAAGTGAGGCATAAAAATCCTTGAAGCCAATACAAAGATTTACAACTTTCATGTTAGGAGTTGGGAGAAATTCTGACCACAAATCAGCCAAATAGGGCATAAAATATCCAAAAATAGCCAAAATAGGCACTATGCGGTACTATGCAAGCCTGCGGCACTATTCATCTATGCGGCACTATGCAAGCCTGCGATACTATGCATCCATGCGCACTATTCATTCTTGCGATACTATTCATCCATATGGCACTATGCATCCATGTGGCACTATTCATTCCTACGGCACTATTCATCCATACAACACTATTCATTATACGGCACTATTCATCCACGGTACTATGCAAGCCTGCGATACTATGCAAGCCATGCGGCACTATGCATCTATACGACACTATTCATTCATGCGGCACTATTCATCCATGCGGCACTACTCATTCCATGCGGCACTATGCAAGCCTGCGGTACTATGCAAGCCATGCGGCACTATTCTGTGGTACTATTCATCGTTCCTGCCAGAACCAGAACAGATGAACTAGAAAATGTCCAAATATTATTTTGGCCATAACTTCCTCAAAACAAGTCAAAATCTAACT
The DNA here is from genome assembly GCA_029216955.1 of Iris pallida. NCBI lineage: Eukaryota > Viridiplantae > Streptophyta > Magnoliopsida > Asparagales > Iridaceae > Iris > Iris pallida. The sequence continues at coordinate 1,265,190 of JANAVB010035020.1, forward strand.
TTTTAAAGGTCAAAATTGGGTAGAATCAAATTTCTAACATAAGACCATTAGTTTTTGAAAACAACCAAGTTTGATAGATCAAAACCATAAAAATCTATAGAACCCTAGTTTTAGAAACTTAGAGATACATAAAACTAGCCATTAAAATCAAAAACTCCAAGAACTAAACTTGTAGAGGATGATGAGAAAAACAATATAGATAAATCATATTAAAAAAATCAAGAAATGAAAAATGTAAGAATCTCTCCATTTGGTGCAAGATATACTTGTCTAAATGTTGGTTTGAGGAAAAGAAATGAAAAGAGTGAATGAGAAGAAAGAGTGAGAAAAAAATATATATAGGGGTTGGGTTGACTCAAAGAAACCCTAATCTTAAGCATGCTCTTAAACATATGACTAATGACATGTTAAATGCTTCATGCAATAATTAATCAAATTAATTAAATAAATAAAACTTAACCACAACACGGTTCAAAAATCTTATCATCGAAGAGTGAACCACGCCTACAACCAAACAAGGACAAGGGGTCGCACTAATCCGCGACGAGATATTATTCCATGCCATGGCCAGTTACAAATATGATACATACAAACAAGTTACAGGTGCCAGATACCATATACAGAAAAATAAAAAAATTCGTATTTCGGGAATGGGTAGTGACATCTCTACCCTCCTTAGAAAAATTTCGTCCTCGAAATTTCGATAAGGCTAGTCGAGCACGCTCTCAGATCACGAAATACACTCATGACATATAGCAAGCATAATTATCAATCAACACATGGCACATGAACAAATTACAAAAGAAAGAACAATCAAGTAAAAGCACAAATAAGAATCATACCCTAGAAGGAAAGTGATCGGTGACATACGAATAAAATATGCCTCCCAAGTCAGTTAGGTAGGAATTCGTCCTCGAGGTCCTACAATGACTTCCAAAGTGGACAAGGGTCAACGCTTGAGATAAGTCGGTACCAATGACTTAATCAAGAACAAGACTCTACCCGGGACGTACTCTCGTAATCAAGACACATGATGAGTATCACGTATCACATGATATAAGAGCAGATGAGTGAGACGAGAAAGTCGCCTTCACTCTTCGAATATAGAACTCAAGGAATTATAATGAATAATACTCAAAACTTACCCACAATCTGATTGCCTTCGGCCAACCTCTGCTATAATACTCCAAATTCTATTTACCTCTGCCTCTGTTGGACTCTCTGCTGCCTTCCCTGGCCCTGCTGCTGCGACCTCTGCGGCCATTCCTGATATTGTACTTGTCGGTACATCTGAGCTTGCATCAGTAATGGGCGCTGGGCTAGTGGCCTCACTGCTAGTACTGGCCCTTGATACGGTGCTACCTCTGGAGCTGGCAATGCCAGAAACTGTTGAGATGGCCCTCATGGCCTCTGTATCTGTAGGCACGTAGCTATACGATGGTCTGAACCTCCATAACTCAAGTACTGTCCATTCGCTAACCGATACACTTTTCGAGTGTGCCATCCCTTACCATAATAAGTGCAACCCACTGGTGCCTCTTGACGTTGCTGGTGTCTCGGTTGCTGCTGTCGAACTGGTGCTGTCACAACTGTTGTGACCGGAGCTGCATCACGAATACGAACACCAGGCGCTGATGCTGACGTCCGAGGTACTGCTCCTCCTCCTTCGGCACTCTGCGTATGAGACCTCTTCTGGCCTCCAGTCCTTGCTGATAATCTTTGAATAGTAAGCTCGTGCCTCCGAGCCGCCATCATTACTGCGTCGAGTGTGAAATCGGCCTTTGATAAAACATTTGTTAGCCTTTGACAAAATACATATGTTAGCCTTTGACAAAATACATATACATGCGTGTGAAATCGGCCTAATGACCAACTAGTCAAGCCTGCAAATATATGACATTAGCATGCAACCTAACTATATAAAGGTCTCTGGCACCACAAGTCATATTGGACTATTCTCCTGGTAAGACGATGATTCTTTGCATGGAGGCAGTTAGCCCCACCGAATGTCCCAAAATACCCGTATTGCGACGTACCATCTTAATTTAGGTAGCAAGCCCCACTGGAGTTTTCGCAATACCCCGTGCATGAAGCACGTTCTACATAATTTTCTTCTATGAAGAATCAGTTCTGGTGGCCTTCGAAAATTCGAAGAAAGCATAACTTGTGCACAAATTGTCCATGACAATGCAATATGCGTGAATAGTTAATCAACTATAAAACATATGCATGGTATATAAATCTGAATAAAGCATCACACATCTCTACACGTACAACTAATCATACTCCGATATTCATACTTTTATTCTCTGTTCCGATTGGTAACCCACATGTCCCAAACACATTGTTACACCATGCGTCATACAAACCCAACAGTTTTGTGATACGTATGGTCCGTATCACATCCACAACACTCCAAGGCATTATGCCACATACATTCATACCATACAATGGCACCAAGTTAATATATCGTGGCACCACATCACATAATTACCATTCTGCTTCTCTACATAAATGATAAGATATACAACCAGATACATTCAACATGTTTAGAATTACAACATAAACAACATTAAGTCCATGTGATTGTATCTAGCAACAATCCTAATCTATTATCTATTTTTATTAGCGTGCAATAAACTCTAGCATAAAGAACTAGGACATTCAACATCAATTCATTTAGAGGGAATGTAAAGGAACTGTCACTCCCATTTTTCATTGTACGTATTTTTAGTATTATATACGAATTTCTGACATTTGTCAGGTGGACCGTAATTAGACTTGTCTTGCTTAGCCTAGTCTTGGTTTAATCTTGACTTAGTTTATTTTAATTTGGTTTGGTTCAATTTGACTTAGCTTGGCTTGGCTTGTTTTGGTTTGAGATGGAGAGATTTGTATAAAAAAAACCAACTCATTCTCTCTCCTCCATTATTTATATTTACTTCTTCATCTTCTTCATTTACTCCTCCCACCTACCAAGCCCTAGGCAAGTGCAACTTGCTTTATGATGGATCTCAAGTTTTATTGTTCCATTCTCTTCCTTACTTGATTCTAAGCCTCTTTAGAACTTGACATTTTTGGGTTTGATGGATGGATTCTTGTAGATCTAAGTTTGTAACTTTTTAGTTTTTCTTAGTTTTGATCTCTGAAACTTGGTTATTTTGAGATCTAATGGTTCCATGTTGTAGGGAATTCAATTCTACCCAATTTTGGCTTTTGAACCGCTTGATTTTGACTTCGTATGATTAAGTTATGTCATTTTCGTGTTCATGGTTTTCACACCTTTTGGTGCTGTCGGGACGATGAACAGTGCCGTGCGCAGTGTCTTCGCTGCCGCGTATTGCGCGTCGTGCTTGCGCACAACGTGCACCGTAGGCATTTTTGTTTGCGCATCGCACAATGTGCGCCGTGGGCATTTTTGTTTGCGCACCACGCAACGTGCGTCGTGGGCATTTTTGCTCGGCGTGCAGGCCACTTGCGCGCCGCGCAACGTGCGCTATGGGCATTTTTGCTCGCACGCACAGGCCACTTGTGCACCGCGCAACGTGCTGCCGCGTAAAGTGCGTCGTGCTTGGCGCAACGCGCGTCGTGGGCCGTTTTGCTCGCGCCGCAGCGCAACTTGTGCGTCGCACACGTGGGCGATTTTTTGTCGCGCAATGTGTGCCATGCTTGCGCGCAACATGCGCCGTGCACAGTTTTGCTCGCGCAACTTGCGTGCAATCCCTCCAAATGTCTGTTTTTGCCCGTTTGAGCTATTTTGTAGTTAAAATCTTGAAAAACTCAAAATATAAAAGTTGTAGATCTTTTTCTTGGCTTCAAGAATATGTTACTAGCTATTTTATGCAAGTTTCTCTCATTCATGATAATTTAAGGATAGAACACGATAGTGGCCTGTTAAGGCGCACTCTTAACAAGTAACAATTAACATGATAATTCTTGATAGTGACCCGTCGTGGTGCACTCTTGACAAGTAACTTAACATAATAATTCTTGATAGTGGTCCGTTGTGACGCACTCTTGACTTGATAAGTAACCTAACATGATAATCTTGATATGTTGTTGCGACGGCTATCTTGACTTGCTAAGTAACTCTTGTCTTGACACCGTGGGTGTTTGTGCTTGTATAAGCTACATATTTCGTCTTGCATCATGTCTATGACATTGATTCATGGTTACCACAGTCAGGGATTCATACTAAATCTGACTTGGATAATGACTAGATTGATCAAGTAGTCCATGAAGAGATTTTTCAGCTACAGGCAGTCCCGTTATCTGGACACTTTAATTGGACTTGTAGCCTGCCGTCGAGTAGGGCATATTTCAAGCACACTGTCATGTGTTGCACCCCCAAGTCACCTAATCCAACTCTCTTAACTTACAACTGGATAACCTGGATTAATTCTGCAGGGCTTATGGCTGTTGGAACATCTCAATGCATCTTGTTAGTGTAGGTCCTAAAAATCAAGTTGCACTCATTAAAAAGTGCACAGAAATTCAACTGCGCATCTCTCAAATGAACTGCGCTAACGTGAACCGTGCAAAAATCAACCGTGCAAGGCTGGACTGCGCCAAAGTCCGAGCGCGCTATGCTGACGTGGCAATACCATCATTACCTGACAAAAAGATCAAATCTTCTGACAGCTGACAGTCCGCAAAACGAGGAGTCTGTTCGTTTTTCGTACCGCATCGTCGTGACAGCTATCCAGTTCCTAGCGCAGTCCAGCTCTCCCAATCCAGCGCAATCGATTGACCAGAGCTCAGTGCAGTCTCAAGTTAGCGCTATTGGGTTAGCGCGATCCATCAAGCTTTCTGAAAATAACTGACTTTTATTATGTGGCACACATGCCATCAATTGCTCTCCACGTGGCAGCTTCTTGTATACGACCAAGCATATTTTAATCAGACCATGCCATGCGTCTAAATACGATTAGCCCATGATCGAGCAACTGCCAAAAGCCAGCGCAACTTGTAGCCTGCGCAGTCCATATCCTGCGCAATCCAGCCTGCGCAATCCAGAATAACTACAAATTGGTTATTTTCAGAACTCTACAAATAGAGTTTCAAACTCTTCATCAAGGATCTATCTATCAAGTCATTGAGAGACCACCAGAGATCAGAAGTTCTCGCCCAAGTGCTGCTGCATTCTTCAGAGGCTATCGTCTTCAAAGTTCACATTGTCCAAAGGATAAAGCGATCGTCTTCAGATCGGATTCCTACAGTTGTACTTTTCCAGAAGTCAATTATACTCTTGTACTATTCTTTAAAGTTTGTGAAATAAAAAAAACCTTTTTGTTTTTGCAAACAAAATGGCGACTCTGCTGGGGACGACTTTCTCCTCCGACGAGGAAATGACAACTCAATGTGACGTGGCGTCTATCGGAAAGACGCAGAAGACGCTGGTTATGAAGGTCAACCAGATTGCCTATGAAGCAATGATTAACTCTAGGACCACCCCTCGCACTGCAACCTCTGCCACGAGCAAGGTTCGGTCAGTGTGGACTCCAAAGACTGCTGCGCAACCTGTTGTCTCCTCCGATAAGCTGCCAGTAGCAACTTCTGCCTCTGTGCAAGTCTCCTCTCCTCTGCCAAGGCACAATCCAAAGCCCCTGTGGTCTAGACGCAGCACAATTCTTCTCTTTCCTCTGCACAAACCACTTTCTATGCTGCTTTGGCAAAATGTAAGACTCCTCTTCCCCTGGCGCAACTTACGACAACTTTTGCTCCTGCGCAACCAACTGCCCCTTCAACCAGAGTGCAACTTAAGCATTTTGGGACCAAAACTTCTGCTGTGCAAACTACAACTCCTAGAATTTCTGTGGCCAAAAGGCCATCTCTCAAATCCTTCCAGGCGCAATCGGCCAAAGCGCCTATTACTACCTCAACCCAAGCGCAGGTGGCTACCCCTCTTGTTCCAGTGCAGTCAAAAAGGGATAGCCCTTTGGCTAATCTCCCTTCTTCTCATAGCAAGGGAAAGACTCTGCTCCTCTTCCCAAGCACCCGGTTGCTCCAGCGCAATCCACTGGGGTAGTCTATTGACTGTTCCTCCTCCTCCTCCTCAGAACAAGAGAAAAGGCCATTTGGTCTTTTTTCAATCTTCTGTGTTCCAAGACCTGGAAGACAACAGAAGAAAATGCTCTTTAGCCAACCTTTCTTCACAAAATAAAGAAAAAGGCCCTTTGGTCTTTTCCCAGTCTTCTCCGATTCTTATCTCAGAAGATCAATTTGAATGTGCCTCGGCCCGATCAGAACAAAGACTCTCTCAAACAAAAGTCCTTCTCTCTCTGCTCAAGGGAAGAATACTGATCAGAGAGGCATCTTGCCTACTCCAGTAGCACACTTCAAGTTTTCCAACTCTTCGGATATCCAGATCAAGGTAGGGAAAATTGCTAGTGTCTCAGACGAAGGTCCTGGGGGTGAGTTTTCTGATTTACGGGCTTATCTTAATAGGCCAACTTCTATGAAACGCAAGCAACCAATGCCGAAGATGAACCTGCATCAGAGGCAAACTTCTAGGATGAAAAATCCTGACACCTATGCTAATGAAGTAAGTACTTCCCTGTATACTCACGGGAAAAACATCTGAAGAAACGGAACCATGTTCCGAATGTTGTCAAAGAATATATTCCTCAAACTTCTTCTCGTCCCATCATTGTTTCTGACCTTCGAGAGCACCTCAAGCAAAAGCGGGATAACATCTCAACACCTCCAGTTCAACCACTTGAACGCCATTGTAATCACAAGGTTGTCATCAAGTGTTGTTGCCAGACAACAAAATGATCCGTCTTCGATCGTCTGAATTTTGCAACTTCTGAACCAATGTCAGAAGAGAAGACGAAGTGTATATGCTTCTGTCAACATGGCTTCTCGAGACTCTGGGAGTAGAAAGTGCTCCAAACATGGCAAACCTCGCAGGCCCAGCTAGCGGTACTTAGATTTACTCCAAGAATCTTCCGAAAGAGTATTTCGATACACCCGATCCCGAAGTCGAGACACAATTGGTCCTAGGAATCTTCTCCAAGATCCCTCTAGTCATCTCCCTATTTCTCACTCAGGAGATGACTCCTTCTCTGATTATGATGCATACAGCGAAAGTTCTGAACAGACAGTGTCTTTTACTGTACTTAGAGAAGTGAAAGCTTAGGTTGTCACTGATGACCCAGACGCTTCTAGTACAGCAAATCAAGAACAACGAATATCTACACTGGAGGATAAGATAAAGACCATGGCTGAAATGTGTAGGACCGTTTGAGCACCTCTAGAGGGGGGGTGAATAGAGTGTTGCGTGTGCAGCGGAAAATATCACCAATTAAAAAATAAAGATAACTATGGCAATATAAAAACAGCTAAGAGTAGCAAAAGTTAGAGAGATCAAACTCAGTTGACACAGCGATGTATACTGGTATCCCTCTGAGAGGACTAATCCAGTCTCGAGTACTCTTGCTCGATGTTAATCCACTATGGCACAAGCTTTAACTGAGTGCTTGCAACTCTATAACACCATACTTGATGACAAGTGCACGACCGACTTCATAACACCGTGCTTGGTGACGAGCGCACGACCAGCTCCACAGCGAGAATAGTAGCTGAACTTGGAACGATCTCTTTACAACTCTTGGACACCAAAAGACTCTAAATCAACTTAGATATTACTGGATTTTGTCTAAGAGATGTATATGTGAGATTTAAAAGTATTGAACGTTTTGAAAACACTTGAAAACTAGAGAAGAGAAGATGAAGAATGAATGAATGATTTGAAATGAAAATGTCTTCTATTTATAGGTGTTTTCTGGGACCGAACTCGGGCAGAGTTCGGGCAGAGTTCTGATGCAAATATTTGTAAAGAGATGTTACTCGCAGATTTGGAGGCAACTAACATTTGAATTCAAATTGACCGAACTCGGGCAGAGTTCAGGCCGAACTCGGTCAGAGTTCTGTCAAGGATTATTTTCGAAATATTTTATCAAAACCAGTTTGTAAGGAAGTATTTTGAAATATTTTGTAAAAGATGTATATAGGAAAATGAGCAGGCTTTTTAGGAATGTGGACTAGGATAACCTTAAGCCAGTATTACCAATTTGATTTTACAAAATAAATCCTAAACTCAATAAAGTAAAAATACAGAATAAAATATAAACTGAGTCAACTTCAGAATGATGATGTCTATGCTTTGTTGATGCAGTACGACGTTGATATTGATTTCATATCTCCTGAAATGGTTAGCAGTAATTTGTATATTTTGTGTATTGACTTAAGTGCATGTTGATTATCGAAATCGGGTATGATCATGGAATGGGCCAACAATCTCCCCCATTTTGATAATTGACAAACTTGAGTCTATACCAAAATATATCTTAAAAATAAAATAACAAGTACCTGATCAAAGGATGATTTGATTTGTTTTGTTTGGCATTGGATTGAAATGCTATGTGATTTGCTGATTTGCTTTTGTTTTGGTATGGTACTCATTCTCCCCCTTTGTCAATATAAAAATTGAGCTTGGCTCCCCCGTAATGTGTGAAGACAACAAACAAACAGACAAAGTGAACTGATAAAGTACCATAAACACAACATAGACAGATAAATAGTACTGAAAATGGAAAGTGCATAGAATGTCTCACTAAAAAAAATGTAAAGTACAATCATAAAATAAACATGTCTAACTGAAAAGTTTAGACATTAAAAAAATACATCATAACATAACATCATCAACTAACTCCTATCCATAACCATCAGCTGAAACTTCGTCACAAAAGCATGCATCATCACCTCCAGGAGCATCAGGTGGAAAGTAAGCAGCAGTAGGATTGAAGTAAGGAAAAGATGCCTCATCTCGGAACCTAGGACCAGTGAAGCCTGGGTGAGGTGAATGGTGAGAGATGGTGACAGGATGAGCTGTATCATAGGCAAGACTCCAATGGAGATCATGGGCAACACCTGAGCCTGATAGATGTGGCGAAACTCCGAGTCAACATAAGATTGATGACGTTGTGCTGATAGAGCAACAAAGTCATCAAATCGCTGATAGAAGCCTGGGTCGAATCCCGGGGCAGGGCTGGAGCAGGAGCAGCATCAGGAGGAGGAGCCTCAGCACCGACATCTGGAGCAGGAGCACCAGGTGCCAGAGGTGGAGCAGGGAATCTGCGAGATCTGGTGAGCTCAATGGGAGTAGAGGAGTATGCACAGGTTTGAAGGTCAATCTCAAACCTGCGAAAGATGGCTGCCAAGTGCATAGGATACACTAGGTTGCGTCCTGCATTTCTGCAGTTCAGCATCCAGTCCATCATAGTCTTTGGAATAGAGAAAGGAATTCCAAAATGGATATGATACATGGCGGAGAGTTCTAAGAAAGTGATCTCATCGGTAGATCCTTTCTTAGGGAGAAGAACAGAGAAAATAAATCGATGGAGTTCATAAAAGTTCTGATTGAGATTCTTTGAAAATACTCTCCGAGGAACAGGGTTGGGATGACAAATAAGTTCCTGAAGGAGGCAAGGGTGATCTTCTAGAAATTGGACATGGTTGATGTCTACCAAGGCAGCACCAACATTAGGAACATGGAAGAATTCACTAATATATTAGCGCTAAATTCTAATTCTTGCCCAGCAACGCAAGAATAAAAGTTGACATTGGGTTTTACTTGCAAGTTGCAGTAAAACATCCTGACGGCGTTGTCAAAAATGTTTTCGGCCACTTCAAAGAAATCTCGATAGCCAAGATTGTCAAAAGTAGAAGCATATTCAGAAAAGATGGTAAAATTAACATAAGCTCCATTACAAATCCTATGTCCCATAAAAGAGTCAAACCATAAGTCAGAAAATTCTTTGTCAGGGAATAGGGTTGAGTCAAAATCATCTGGCCCTAATGGTCGAGCAGGATTAAATAGACTACGGAGTATAGTCAGAAGAGGAGGAACCGGCTTGGGAAGTAGAACCCCTCTGGCGTTTAGGAGCCATTAAAGAAAATAGATAGAAAGGAAGTAGTTACCTTCTAAAGAGGAGGAAGAAAGAGGAGTTGGGTAGCCCACCAGAATACTTAGAATCTTGCTAAAGAGGAAGAGGAAAGTGATTTTAGGTGGAAGAAGAGGTTCTCTTTCATTGGTGAGTGAAAAGGAGGAGAGAAAGAGAGGTATTTATAAGAGATAGGGCCGGCTGTTCGTTTCTGGGAACATCACAGCGCCGACCGAACTCGGCCCGAACTCGGTCAGAGTTCGGCCCGAGTTCGGTTACTTGTATTCTCGAGACAGTAAATGCAGTTCTGCTAGGTGAAAGATAAAATTTATAATTTTGACTATGCATTTAGTAACATATATTATTTATAGGTTAATTGTAGGAGTTCTGTCCCAGCTAACGAAGGTTCACCGGAGAACTCTTAAGTACCGCTTCGCTTCGACCGTAACCATGGTGACAGACAGACCATTTTTAGGTTTGTACCCAAAAATAATTTCTGTTAAGTAAATGTCAAAGTTTCAAGTTATAAACTTAAAAATAATTACCATATTGTATTATGAATCAGAAAATTCAAGTATACCGAGCTCACGCCTCATTGTGTTAAACCGATCTTCAGCCAATAGTTTTATGAATATGTCTGCTAGTTGATGATCTGTGTCAACAAACTCTAAACATATATTTTCGTGCTGTTGATGATCACGTAGAAAATGTTGTTGTATCTCTATGTGCTTTGTGCGTGAGTGACAAATAGGGTTCTTAGTCAGATTTATAGTGCTAGTGTTGTCACAATATATATGAATCTTAGTAGAGTGCAGATTATAGTCTTCCAAATTTTGTTTCATCCAAAAAATTTGAGCACAGCAACGACCTGCGGCGATATACTCAGCCTCAGTAGTTGATAGTGCGACAGAATTTTGCTTTTTACTAAACCAGAAGACTAAGGCTTTTCCTAGGAAATGACACATCCTGCTGGTACTTTTATGATCTACTTTGTATCCTGCAAAATTCGCATCCGAGTAACCTATCAGGTCAAAGGATTTGGTTTTTGGATACCATAAGCCGACTGTAGAAGTTCCTTTAAGGTATCGGAAGATACGCTTAAAGGCACTTAGGTGTGATTCCTTAGGATTTGCCTGATAATGTGCACAAATGCAAATACTAAACATTATATCAGGGCGACTAACGGTTAAATATAATAAACTACCAATCATACCTCGATACTTACGCTGGTCGATAGGTTTTCCACTTTCATCTGAATCAAGCTTAGTGGATGTAGCCATTGGAGTCCCGATTGGCTTGACATTCTCGAATTCATACTTTTTCAGTATGTCCTTCGTGTACTTAGCTTGGTTGATGAATGTTCCTTTTGAGTGCTGTTTGATTTGAAGTCCTAGGAAGAAGTTTAGCTCTCCCATCATACTCATCTCAAATTCACTCTACATACACTTAGCAAATTCTTGACAGAGTTTTTCGTTAGTAGAACCAAATATTATGTCATCTACATAAATTTGTACAAGAAGAATATCATTATTCAAAGATTTGATAAAAATAGTAGTATCAACTTTTCCTTTTGAAAAATTATTATCAAGTAAGAATGCACTTAGGCGTTCATACCAAGCACGGGGTGCTTGTTTGAGTCCATAGAGTGTTTTTTAAGCTTAAAGACGTGATCAGTTTTTGAAAATCTTCAAAACCAGGAGGCTGTTTCACATAAACTTCCTCTTTTAAAAATCTGTTTAAAAATGCGCTTTTCACGTCCATTTGAAATAATTTAAAATCATTAAAACATGCAAATGTACAAAACATGCGGATGGCTTCTAGTCTAGCAACAGGAGCATAAGTCTCATCATAATCAATTCTTCTTCTTGATTATAACCTTGTGCCACTAGACGTGCTTTGTTGCGTAGAACTTGTCCATCTTCACTTAGTTTATTTCGGAACACCCATTTGGTACCAATTATTGATTGACCATTTGGTTTAGGAACGAGTTTCCACACTTTGTTTATCTCAAATTGATTTAGTTCCTCTTGCATGGCTTCAATCCAAAACTTATCAGAAAAAGCATCATCTACATTCTTAGGTTCTATATTAGAAATAAATGCTACATTTGCTGCTATTTTAGAATCCTTAAGAGAGGAACGTGTACTTACACCTTTTGATACATCACCTATAATGAGTGTCTCTGGATGATCTGGTAAGAATTTCAATAGGTCGAGCTTTTGAGTCAGATCTTCCACAGGACTCTTCTTAGTTTTTGTATTTGCATCTTCATCATCACTGTCGCTAGATCTGTGACTATTTAGCTCATCAAAGGTAACATTATAGATTCTTCAACAGTCATAGATCTTTTATTAAAAACTCTATACCCTTACTTTAGCAGCATATCCGAGAAATATCCCTTCATCTGCCTTAGAGTCGAACTTTTCCAAGTTATCCTTGGTTCAGGATAAAGCAGCGGCATCCAAAAACTTTAAAATAAGAAATATTTGGAATTCTTCCAAACCAAAGCTCATATGGTGTTTTCTTCGAGATTGGTCGAATTAACACCCTATTCAAAATATGTCAGGTTATAACAGCTTCTGCACAAAAATATTTAGGAAGATTATGCTGATTTAGCATGACTCTAGCCATTTGCTTAGAGTTGATTCTTCCGCTCCACAATACCATTCTGTTGGGGAGTTCTAGGACAAGAAAATTCGTGGTAATATCCACTATCATCACAAAACTTTTTAAAATCAGAATTTACGAATTCACCACCATGATCACTTCGGATACGAGTAATCATGAAGCCTTTTTCGTTTTGTACCTTTTTGCAAAATGTCTGAAATTCAAAAATAGCATCACTTTTATTTGATAAAAAAAATACCCAAGTAAAACGAGAGAAATCATCAACTATAACAAAAGCATAGAGCTTACAGCCAAGACTAGCGACTCTACTAGGACCAAACAAATCCATATGAATCAACTGTAAGGGTCTAGAAGTACTTACAGCGTTGATGGATTTAAATGTAGATCTGTGTGCTTTGTTCTTTTCACAGTCAGCACGTACCATATCTCTCTTGAATGGATTTCGGGGAGTCCTTTTACCAACTTTTTAGTACTAAGTCGTGAGATAGTGTCCATATTTGCATGTCCTAGTCTCATGTGCCATAGCCAGCTTTCATCTAAATTGGCTACTAGGCATCTACCTGCATTATTAGTACTCTCCAAAAAGAAAACATAAATATTGTCTTCTCTAATCCTTTATATACGGATTACCAGATGACATATCATATATGGTACATTTATCTTTCACAAAATTGATATCATAACCATTATCAGCCAAATAACTTATGCTTAGTAGGTTATGTTTCAATTCTGTTACTAGACAAACATCCTTTATTACTGGATAAGGAGAAATACCTACAGTTCCATTACCATAATATCACCTCTCAAGTTTGTAGGCCTCAAAAATGAAAGTCACGCTGAGTTGATCAGGACAAGGTCTAAAAATCACGCAGAGTTGATCAAGACAGTGTCTAAAATACACGCTGGATTCTACCAGACTATTTCTTCAAATATACGCAGGGACAGCTCATCACGTGTCAGAGTCATTATGACTGACAACACGACAGTCAAGGAATGTCTCCTCGTATGCCACGTATGTACGAAACTCGAGAGATCACAGCCGTCTACTGCATGATTCTCGAAATCTTCTTCAAAGACTCAACCTTTACCAAGTTGGCGTGACTAATGGAGCTTATCCTCATTTAATGCGACTGACAATGCAATCAATGTCAGAGATTTTGTGTCAGACGAAGTATGTCGAATCAAGACAGCTGGCAGTCTGCGTGAATTTTGAACTTTTATGTTCCTTCCTCAAAGCTTGCGTGAATTCTGAGCTTTCTGCTTCCAGTTAGCGTGAATTCTGAAGCTTTCTACCCCAAAGTCTACGTGGATTTCATCTTTAACAAGTCTGCATGGATTTATCAGCAACAAGGCTGCGTAGATTTTGTCTTCAACAAGTCTGCGTGGATTTCACCTCAACAAGGCTGCATGGATTTTGTCTTCAACAAGTCTGCGTGGATTTCATCAAATTAGAGTACGTGGCAGCCATGCCACCGATCTCTCTCATGCGTGCCCTGTAACTTGCACACGACTCATGCACGAATGCCATGTGTCCAACAGTTACAGGCCACGTCCAGTAACTACCCATTAACTCTGCGTGTATTTGAGTCCTGTGTGACTTTTCGAATATACACAGGTTATGAAGTAGTTATCTTTTCAGTTATTTTTGACTCTATAAATAGAGTTCTTTTCTCATTCATTGTACAAATACATAGCTATCTTGTTGTCGAAATTTTGAGAGGTTTTCTTCTTCGCATCGTCTAAGGGATAAAGCGATCGTCTTCTAGATCGGATTCCTATAGTTGTAATTTTCCCAGATACACAATAAATAAAGTGAATTTATTTATGGAAAACAAAGTTGTTTTCGAAGGAGACGTATCCTTCTTTCTTCATCGATAGCGTAGCGAACAAAGATGCATTACCAGTCATGTGCCGCGAACATCCGTTATCGAGGATCCATTTGCTTTTAGCATGAGAGGGTTGAGGGTCCACCTACAATACAAGTAGACGAATCCTTTGGTACCCATTTACTGAAGGGTCCATTTTGATTAGCTTCAGGTCTCCAATATAAAGTATGATTGTTAACAAGTTTCCTTGCCAAGCAGTACTGTGATATGTGTCCATGTGTACCACAATAAGTGCAGGTTAGTTTAGAACCAGATGTGGTTAAAACTGTGTTTACATGCTTGTTTGGCTTCTTGGAGAACCTGTAAGTGAAAGCATGATGATAGTCATGTTTCTTCTGTGCTTTCTTATTTTTAGTCCTCTTAGGTGTATGCTTAGCATTAGGACTAAACTTAGGCTGTGTCACAGGTATTGCCTGTTTGCCTAACTTGATTTCTAACTTTTTAGAAACCGCAATAGACTCTTCGTATCTAGCAGTCATATCTGAGAGTCTTTGTTCTGTAACTAAGTGCATCTTCTTCTCTATGTCATAAAGCTCTTGTATCTTGACATAGTTGTAGGAGCGTAAAAAGTGCTTCTCAGAAGGAGTTAGAATGACAAATTATTTCACTCAAAGTTGATCCCCTTTACGCCACAGAGAGGCTAATCACTTTACGCCTGTGCAAGCTGATCGTTCTACGCTTGGGTCCAAATTGATGGCTCTTTACGTCGATGACAAGTCAACTACTCCTTTTACTCTAGGACAAGACTGTCTAGTCTCGCATTTAATGCAGAATCTGACATGGGGATATTAACGATGGCATTTACCATAGAATCCAAAGGAATGTGTCTCATACAAAGACCTTTGTTGTCGTTTATGTGGATCGAGCTACTTTACGCTCACTATTTGGTTTTTTTACGCACAGAGTTTTACACGAGTTTTTACGCTCATAAAATAACGTGTGCGTAAAGTCTATTTGAGCTTTTTACGCTCAAGGTTATTCAATAACCACTTTACGCAGGAAACCTATGACAGAGCTATTTTACGCTCATCTTACTGCTTTACGTTTAGAGGATGTTGAGGCTATTTTTACGCCCTATTCTTTCTGGCCAGTTTGGAACGTGGTTTGCCTACATGGCCTTCATGCCACATATTTGAAGAACGTGTGTACGTGTATCCTATTCTCACTGAAATGATGGGACGCGTGTCAACGTATGTAGAGGGTGACTCTGATCATGGGTGGCAGTTGTTAGCGTAAAGGCAGATTTTGATGCTTTTTACGCACAGAAGCCCCAGTCTATAAATAGACTGATTTTTCTATACTAAAGGACGACAAAGATATACATACACACACAGAGACAATGAGAGAATACAGAAAGATCAGAGCCAGAGACTTTGAATTTGAGGAGCATTCATCTTCAACTTTTCTTCAAGAACAGAGTGAAGCTAAGCAGGAAAGCATTCGATCTCGCCATTAGTGCCCAAGTGTTGTCGATACCTTTCTGGTGCCTTAGTTCTTCCAGTTGTTCACTTTCTAGCAGTGATCTTCATCATCATCGTATAGTCCAAGGAACAAAGTGATCATTTACAAGATCAGACTTCTATAGCAATACTCCCCAGAATCAAATTTGTACTCTTTTGTACTTTTTTTTGTTTTTCTTCCAAAAGCTTTCAAGGCAATTTTGTTAAGGAAAACAAAATGGCGACTCTGCTGGGGACGACCTTCTCCTCTGACGAGGAGGCGATTGCTCAATACGATGATGTGTCGATTGGATCGACAAAGAAGACTCTGGTTGTACACTTCGACCAGACTGCTTATGAAGAAATGCTCCGAACTGGGGTGGTTTCGCTGCTCCAATGTTCAAAAGTCTCGCAAAGCACAAAAAGTTTGGATTCCCAAATCCAAAATGGCTTTGAATCTCTCTGTGGCTGCTGACAGCAAGGGAATTATTCCCTCTCTGAAGTAAAGGCTCCCATCTGTGATGAGGCAGTCTCTACTCCAGTGATACGCCGTGAGCGTAAAGACATGTCTCCCGTTTGTAACATGGCAGACATACGTTCCAGGCGTAAAAACCAGGTTATACGCTCTACGCGTAAAAATCAGATTTCTCTTCCTGAGTGTGAAAATGTATCTCCCGTCTGTGACGTGGTAGACCCACAAAACTTACGCTCCACGCGTAAAGGTAAATCTCCTGTCTGTGACAGTGTAGATGCAATTCATGACGATGTTTTTACATCTAAAATGAATTTACCTAAACGCATACAGCGTAAAAATGTGGTTGGGCAACAGCCTTGTTATACGCTTTACGCAAGGTTCCAAACCTACAAATTATACGCAATGAGAATGGAGTTCTTTGTGCTTAAAAATTGTAAGATTTACGCACACAACTTCAAATGCGTAAAAATGTACAATTTGGTTCTGCGAATGCAGCCAGTAATCTTCTTTACACACAGGGACTAAACGTTTTTCTACCCTAAATGTAATAAAGAAGACTACTATTTCTTCTCCTTCTGATTTACGCGAATTGCTGATGCAAAAGCGTAAAAATAGACAATCTCCTGTGATATTCCCTCAAAGAAATCATCACAGTGAGTGTCACCAGGTTGTAATCAACTGTTGCTGCTCAATTGCAAAACGGTCAATTTTGACCGATTGAGTATTAATCCGTCTCTACAACAAGATGATGAGTTGCCATATGCATCAGTCAACATGGCATCTCACACTAACAGAGGACGACGTCCTAGACGAAACACATCTCAAACTCCAGGTCAACAACAATTCAACAGGCTTCTTGATTCCTTTGAAGGAGTATATCAGAATACTCGATCAAGAAGGCAGAGACAATTGCAGACTTCTGATCAGAAGCTGGGGGTACTCAATCTTTTGAGTCTGAGACCGATATTGTTGATTAGTATCTCTATACCGATCCTTCTGTATCTTCAAGAGAGGTTGAATCCTACACTATGGAGATGAACCAGAGACGTCATCTGCTAACACAGAACAACGTCTCACTGCAGTTGAGCAATCATTGAAGGATATGCTCACCATGATGCAGAATATGCATCAGATTATGACTCAGCAGACTACTCAACCGACAGTAGTTACACCCCGTGCAAGATAGTCAGGGGGTTGATATACCTTTGAATGCTCAAGAGCCGGTGGTGAACCAAAATTCTGCATCTCTAGACCCTATCATTCCAGAGGATATACCACCTCCAGTCGGAGTTACGGTACTCCCAACGACTACTCAATCAAATATGCTTCCTCAAACTAGTGAAGCTATTCAAGCAGTGCGTGAGCTAAAAGCATAGTTTGAAGTTTTAAAGCATAAGGATCAGCTGCAGAGGTTAGGGATTAAGCAACCTTATCCTCCTCATTGGAATGATGTACCCTTTCCACCAAAATTTAAGCCACAATCAATGGTGTTGTTTGATGGAAGGGCTTCTCCCAGTCAGTATATCAATTACTTTGATATTATGACTGTACATCTGCAGAAAAATGATGCTCTTCTCACTAGAGTATTCATTGGATGCTTGATGGGTTCAGCTTACGATTGGTATCGTAGTTTACCCGACAACTGTATTTCGTCTTTTGACGAATTCAGAGCAATGTTTTTTTTTTCGGTTCTATGAGGGAGGAATGGACATGAACATGTCCTCCTTAATAGAGATCAAGCATAAGAAGAAAGAAGATACTCGGACGTTTATTGAACGTTTCCGACAAGCTACTCTGAAGATGCCCTCTGGTATGCCAGATTCAGCATTGATCGATACATGCAAGATGAATCTGCGACCATCTATTGCTGTCTTCACAGGTTCCCAATTCACAGATTGGGCCTCATTCATTATAGCAGCAGTTTCTGCCGAGACCAATGGCAGGTTGGCTCGTGAACATAGGATGATCTTCGCCTCAGAAGATAGAGGAAAGAAAGGAAATCCTGGTATTTCTGGCAATCGTAATATCAAAGGAAAGGATACCCTTATGGTTAATCTTTCCAAGAATAAAACCATATCGAATAATCAAGAATCCTCCAGGCCAAAGAAGAATATTCTTTCGATGAGAGCGATATTCCGGGGATATTCCAGTGTCTGGTAAAAAATGGCAAACTCCAGATTCCGGAGCCAAGAAGACCTAATGAGGTGGATTTGACTGATAATCCCAAATATTGTATCTATCATAGATACGTGAATCATCCTACAAGGGCTTGTTATGTCCTTAAAAGGAAAATTCAAGAGCTGATTAATGCTAATGCCATCGCTTTAACTAACGATGAGCATACAGTCACGACCAACATAGTCTCTCTTCAATTTGGAGACTTTCCTCCTCAACAAGTCTCAGATGGGATTGTTTCAATTTCAAAGGCAACGATGAAAATCGTAAATATCCTGCCTGCCGGAGATAAAACAAAGGATTACTGCCTCTCACCTTAAAGAATGGTGAAATTATGTGGGTACATCCTGACTTAATACCTGAAATAGAAAATAAAGATAAAACTTCAAAATCTAAGACAGGTAGGAAAGTTAGAACCTACAACATGGTTTCTCACGTTATTCCAGATTCTGATGATTTAGATCATCTATGGGGTGATATTCCTTTGGAAGACAGACTGAGAGGATTGGATATATGTCCTCCGAGTTTAGCTCCTCCCACCAAACTCAAGCTTACTCATCAGCAGTGGCTAGCCATGAATAGTGTTCCCTTATACAGAGCACAACAAGTTTTTGCTGCCTATGAAAAAGCTCCTACAGGGATTCTTTCTCCTATTTCGAATCCTTCTTCTTCAATGGCTATAGAGACTTCTATGTCTCATTCTTCTACAGAGAACACTTCCTCTTGCTCTAATGAAAGACCCATCAAAAGTCAGCTGTCTACTCATTTGTACAGATATCAATCTATTCTCCTCATGAAGAAGATGGGTTATGATTTCCAAAAAGCAGAAGATTTAAATTATGATAAAGGAATTCGGCTTCCTTTGCAAATTCAAAATCTGAAATCTACTGTCGGATTGGGTTCTGAGGTTCCTTGTAACAATCCTTACAAGAAAAGGACTAAGGGAAAGAAGATTAAATCCTGTAATATGGTACTTCCTTCTCCTGAGTCCGAGGAAGAAACTTTTGCTGGTATAAGATCTGGAAAAGAGTACCACAAAGATTATGAGGGAACCTCCAAAGAAGCAGAGGATGATAAAATACCACCAGTCCAACCTTCTCCTGTTCCTGCTAAACCGTCTGTGGTTGAAAAGGGGAAACAGAAAATAGTACGTTTTGACGTCCCGTTGAGGTCTGCTGCTAGTCAGGGGGTGGTGATGAAACCCTACAAATTTGATATTCTAGCTCAGTTGGCTAATACTCCGGCTAGATTATCTATTTTTGAGCTGCTTCGTCTTTCTAAAGAAAGCAGAGAGACTTTGAGTGAAGCCTTACTTCAAGCAGAATCTTGTTTGGCTCAGCTCAAGAGTTCTGATGATGTACCTATATCATGCCCGCAGTGTCATAGCATGATGGAAGCAATTCCTAACATCACCTTTACACAAGAAGATATGTTGTTGAAGCATAACAAGCATGACAGGCCCCTGTGCTATACCGGGTATATTGGATCTACTGAAATTGACAGGATTTATATTGATCCTGGATCTTCAATCAGCATAATTCTTCAAAGTATGCTAAGGCCGTTGAGGATCCCTACTAGTGATCTGATTTACACTAATACCACAATAGTTGGTTTTAACTCTGGCAAGAGTAAACCATTGGGAAAAATTCGTCTGAAGATTCAGATTGGCGATCTTCGAACTATGGTAACCTTCTATGTTATCAATTCAGACGTATCCTACAATATTCTCCTTGGGAGACCATGGATTCATGAGCATAATATTGTGCCTTCAACTTTCCACTAATGTTTCAAATAGATTCCAAGGGAGTTGTGAAGACTGAGTTCGCTGATATCAATCCTTTCAAGGGTGTTGAAGCTTATTTCTCTGATTCAAGGCTTTATAGACAAGAACATGCGAACGAGATATCAGATATAGCTAAAGGTCAGTCATCTACTGAAGATCAGTTTGTTAATGAGGATCCGCCTGAGGAGCAACCTTTGAAAGTCACAGTCAAGGGACGAATTCAATCCCAACCTGTCAATGCTTAACCTTTGATGATTAAAGTTAAAGGAAGAACTCGCACTTCATCTGAGGAATCACTAAAAATTTCTACTAAGAGCCAAGTTCAACCTTTCATAATCAAAGTCAAAGGACGTACTTTTGGTACGAATGATCTAGAATCACCATTGATTGTCAACCTTGGCAAATCTACGCGGAATACGGATAATAATCCATCAGTGATTAATCCGAAGCGCGGTGATCAGATTGTAAATAATGTGTCACTCCCCGATCCTCGAATACGTAGGATAAATACGTAAATCGATAAATTGTATTTACCTTGTATTTATACTATATTTATTACGCTGTATTTCTTCGTGCAATTCTCAAAATAATATATCGTAATTTAATTTCTGCATTTGGATTTACAGATTTGGCTCATTTGGAAAACCCACTTTTGGTTCACCCATGGTTCATCATGAACCCTTGGTTCAAGACTTTATATAAAACCCATCTCATTCTCTCTCCATCCATTAATCCTCTTATTTATTTCTTCCACCCACCCAAGGCAAGTACCAACTTGCTCAAGAGAAGGAATTATTTTTGTTAATGTTTTCTTACCAAATTATTTGTCAAAAATGTTCTTCTTCTCAATCTATACTAGTTTAGAACTTGAAATTTTCCATTTTGAAGCTTTGATTTTTGTAGATCTAAGTTTCTCCCATTTTTGGATTTACATGGTTTTGATCTATTTTTGTTGGAATTTTGTGGGTTTTGATCCTTCCATGTGGAAGAGAAATCAATTTTACTCAAGTTAGAACTTTGAAAATCTAGATTTGGTTTTGATTTGGCAAAATTATGAAAATTGGAATTCTTGGTGTTCTTGAGAGTTCATCTCAGCCATGGTGAGAGCTCTCGGCCAGAGCTTTTTAGCCCCTGGCCGATTGCGCACCATTTCCCTATCAGCCTGCACTTTTTAGCGCAGTGCTGAACTGCGCACCCTGGCCTGCGCTCTTTAGCGCATGGTCAACTGCGCATCCCTTCGGCCTTGGTGAACAAAGCGTTCCCACCTGATACATGTACCTGAATGTCCCGGTTCTTGTTCTTGCTCGACAAATGACTCGTGACTCCACGTGGCGTATTTGCTATGATGCATTACACTAAGGAGGATAGAACATGTTGACATACTGATTGACATGGATCCTCACTTAGGGTACCCGTACTTTAGTACGACATTTTAGGAGGATAATCATGCAGGCCACAGCATGAGAGTTCAAGATTCCACCTAAGGATAAACTAGGCAACTAAATGTACTAGATGCATGGGGAGGGCAGAATCCCGAGATCGTGTTACACCAGCCGTCTTGAGATATTGTCTTGGCGCGCCGGCTGGTCTCCACGGATACTGTGCCATCTGCAACGAGTGGATGGCTGTATCCGATGAATTCCTGCTATATATATTATATGTTTTAGCAAGGTGGCCTTACGAGGGACCTGTGCTCAAAACACCTGTCTACGCGAACCCCTGGGTTGGCTAGCCTTGCTGGAAAGATACGATCTGAAGATTTTCTATTAACCTAACGCGAGGATAACCTCGTCCCACTAGAAACTCGTAGACTTGATTGGCCGTGAAAACGACTTGCTTGTATTCTTATTAACTTCCGTGAATAACTAAGGAAAGCGGACGGTCATGGTACGTGATCCAACCCATGTTCTTGTTTGATTGTTGGGTTGGTTATCGTGCTGTGACCGGTTGTGGACCACAGTTATGAATGGAAGACTTATTATGGTTGTGAAGTGCTACTCCTGAGAGTAACTGAGGAACATGGTCAATCATGGTACATGATCCAACCCATGTTCTTGTTTGATTGTTGGGTTGGTTATTGTGCCGTGATAGGCTATCGACCGAAGTCGCGATCAGGAGATTTTATTGTTTATACCCTTTAACTTATGTGGAAGTTATAGAGTACGACGCGTCCCGACTCCATACGGCACCTTTTGTCCTTGTTTGGTTGTAAGGGTGCCAGATGGGTTCGAGGATGTGGCGCTACCCTATAATGGTAGCATAAGTATTACTATTATCAATCATTCTAATTAATTGGGTTTTAATCTTAACTCTTGCGCCCTTTTGGCGGTACTTGCTATTCGGGGCTGACCCCGCTGGTTTTGTTTGGCCAGATCCCGTAGCGAAGCCAGAGGACACGATCTTCCTCCCTGACATCCATGGTGCATACTAGGAGCATGGCGGTTCGGGGACTCGAGTGGGTTTCTTCTCCACCACTCCTGCTATACTTTTGCGGCGTTTAGCCACCGGCACTTGTTAGCCGGATTTCTGATATTTTGTCAGTACATAATTGTAATTAAACAGACTGCAGCTGTGTATAATTTTGTACTCCTGACTCTCTGAGATAGCTAAATTATAAAGCTAGTCTCTCATGATCATTTTGATGAAGCGTCGGGGACGCCTTACTGCTTTATCTTTAATGTTCATTCCTTTGCTGATGTGACTTGATTGATTGAGACATAGAACTCTGTGGGACCATAGGAGACTTGATTGTAGCATGCACCCCCTAGTCTCTCGACAGCCACGATCGCCGTATGACGTTACGTACCTCATATGGAGTAGCTGGCCTAGTCCATCTCCGTATTTCGGTACTGGGGCGTGACAAGGTTTTAGTGGTGGCCCATGCAGGTCTGATTTTCAGACTTGTGGGGTAATACAAATTATTAGGAGTCTCAATCAAAACTTGTTCCCCTTGAAATTCCGATTCGAATTCTCTGTCCTTGCCTTGATCTCTAACCTGACTTGCATCCTCGAAATCTTCCTCGTCCGGACTTGATAATCTTATATCTTTCTCTATAGGGGTGCTTCCTTCTCAGTAGCAGGTGAGGCCCATGAGGAAGAGCAGCAAGAGCATGGCTCGACTGGGCAGCAACAGGGAAGAGAACCTTCTCCAGTGCAGGCACGAACAGAAATGGAACCAGAGGCAGTGCAACCGCCGGTTATTGAAACTCCTGTACCACCAGCAGTGACGGCAGTACCGGACTTATCAGCCCTCCTGGAGATCATCCGGGGGATTCTTGTCACCACCCAACAGCAACAGACGCGGCAGCAGGAGCAGAACGTGTTGCTAAACCAAGGGATTCAGTTAGCTCTTGAGAGGAGTGTCGGGGCTGACTCGGGAGCATCAGGAAGGTTTCGTCGCTTGAACCCGAGGTATTTTGACGGCACGGAGGATGCCATCACTGCGGATGCCTGGATTCAAGACATCGAAACCATTCTTGTGGCAGCCAAGGTTCCAGATGATGAGAAGGTTGATCAGGTCAAACTAGTACTTCAGGATCTTGTCCGCGACTGGTGGGCATCAGAAGAAGTTGGTACAAGACGCCCTGTCCGTTGGACCACCTTCAGTGACAGATTCAAGGCCAAGTATTTTGGCGTAGTAGCTCGATATGAGCTCCAGCAGAAGTTTATCAGTCTCAAGCAAGCAGGCAAGACCGTAGACGGGTATACAGCAGAGTTCTGCAGATTGTGCCGTTTCGCACCAGCAATGGTGGCAACGGAGCTAGAGAAGGCTATGAGGTTCCAGCAGGGACTTCATTTGGAACTATTACAACTTGTGGAAGGACACGACTACTAGACGTTTGATGCTGTTTTGACGGCCGCTCGGAGGCACGAGCTCACCCAGCAGAGGTTGGCATCGAGGGCAGGAGGTCAGAAAAGATCTCATTCCCAGGTTGGAGGAGGAGCAACGCAGCGAACATCGGCACCAGCACCCGGTGTTCGTATTCATGATGCAGGAGCGCCGCGGAGGACGGCCGTGTCAACTAATACAGCGCCAGTTCGGCATCAGCAGCCGAGGAACCAGCAACAGCGTCAGGGAGCACCCCAGGGCTGTACATTCTGTGGAAAGACAGGGCATACGAGGGAAGTGTGCCGGTCAGCGAATGGCTTGTGCTTGAGGTGTGGTAGTCCAGGCTACCGTATATCCACTTGTCCTGTGATGCAGAGGCCAGGAGGGCCAGCTCAGCAGTTTCCAGCATTGCCAGCTCCGGTGGCAACCCCGAGTGGAGGGCCAGTATTAGCAGTAAGGCCCCTAGCCCAGCGTCTACCAACGCAGGCTCAGATGTACCGACAGGCACAGGAAGCCGAGGGCCCTCAGAGGCAGCAACATGATGGTCGAGGAAGGCCGCAGCAAGGAGCTCAGCGGGGCCAGGGCCAGGCTCTCACATTAACCTTGGGAGAGGCTCTCGCGTCTAGTGACGTGGTGGCAGGTAAAATTCTCGTCACCTTATTTTCCGCTGTAGCATTATTTGATTCAGGCGCTACTCATTCATTCATCTCTGCACAATATGCTACACGGATTGGATTAGAGTTTGAGGCGTTGCCGGAGAGGATGGATATACTCACCGGCAATGGGCTCGTAGAAGTTAGCAGAGTACGCTTTTCATGTCCGGTAGAGGTGTGTGGGCATTTACTGCCCGTATCATTGATTGAATTCCCTATGAGGAATTTTGATGTCGTTCTTGGCATGGACTGGTTGAGAGACAGTCATACGACAATTGATTGTAGAGGAGGTAGGGTCATATTTAGTGTTCCTGGGATGGAACAGTTCATCTTTACTCGAACCTTGAAGAACCAGGCTGGAGGCGTCATCTCCGCAGCAGTGTCAGAGCCAGGACAGATTCCGAGAGTGGTCGAAGATTTTCTCGACGTCTTCCCTGATGAGCTTCCAGGAATACCCCCAGTCAGAGAAGTGGAATTTAGCATCGAGTTGAACCCTGGAACGAGGCCTATTGCAGACAGAGTTTACAGAATGTCGCCGTCAGAACAGGATAAGTTGTATCAACATGAAAAAGATTTGAAGTCTAAGGGATTCATCCGAGATAGCAAATCGCCCTGGACCACGCCAGTGATCCTAGTTCCCAAGAAGGATGGGTCGACGAGGATGTGCATCGACTACCGCAAGCTGAATGCAGTAACAGTGAAGAATAAGTACCCGCTACCAAGGATTGATGACCTGTTTGACCAGTTGAGCAAGGCCAGCGTCTTTTCCAAGATCGATCTTCGGTCAGGATACTATCAAGTAAGAGTCCGGGAGCAAGACATACCGAAGACAGCATTCAGATCTCGATATGGACATTATGAGTTTTTGGTCATGCCCTTTGGACTAACCAATGCCCCCGCAGTATTCATGGATTTAATGAACCGTATCTTTCTGCCGTATTTAGATAAATTTGTGGTGGTGTTCATAGATGACATTCTTGTCTATTCCAGCAGTGAAGAGGAGCATGAGAAGCATCTTAGGACTGTCTTACAGACGTTGAGGGAGCATTAACTTTATGCGAAGCTCGACAAGTGTGAATTCTGGTTAGATCATATTTCGTTCCTGGGACATGTAATTTCTGGGGCCGGTGTGTCAGTGGATCCGAAGAAGATTGAGGCCGTAGAGCATTGGCCAGTCCCGAGAACGGTTGCAGAGGTGCGAAGTTTCTTAGGGTTAGCTGGCTACTACAGAAGGTTCGTGGCGGACTTTGCCAAGATCTCTGCACCCTTAACGCGTCTGACGCACAAGGACGTAGAGTTTGTTTGGTCAGCTAGTTGTCAGGCATCATTTGAAAAATTGAAGAAGAGATTGATCTCAGCCCCGATCTTGATGCTTCCAGTAGGAGCGGGAGGCTTTACAGTATATTGCGACGCATCTGGGAAGGGTCTTGGATGTGTATTGATGCAGCACGGAAAGGTGATAGCATACGCGTCTCGACAGCTTCGAGACCATGAGAAGAATTACCCGACTCACGATTTGGAGTTAGCAGCTGTGGTGTTTTCACTCAAGTTGTGGAGGCATTATTTATACGGAGATCGGGTAGAGATCTATACTGATCATAAGAGTTTGAAATACGTATTCACGCAGCAGGATTTGAACATGAGGCAAAGAAGATGGTTAGAACTACTGAAGGATTTTGACTTAGATCTTCAGTATCATCCAGGCAAGGCGAATATAGTCGCAGATGCACTGAGTAGGAGAGACAGTGCCTTTATCTTGACCTCGCAGAAGCATATTTTAGAAGACCTTCAGAGTATGGAAATCGAGGTAGTTTTTCCAAGAGATATAGGGAGAATGACCAGTATACAAGTTCAATCAACTTTAGTAGAGAGGATAAGGGCAGCACAAGCAGGAGATCCCCAGATTCAGAAGTTACGGTCGGAGTGTGAATCCGGCCGTAGGAAGGAGTTAGTGATTCATGAAGATGGTACGCTCAGGTTTGGAAACAGACTTTGTGTACCGAGTGGAGACCTTTGGCAAGAGGTTATGTCCGAAGCTCATAGTTTTCTTTACTCCATTCATCCGGGAGGAACGAAGATGTATAGAGATATCAGGCAGTACTTTTGGTGGAATGGCATGAAAAGAGAGATAGCAAGATTTGTATCCAAGTGTCTGGTATGTCAGCAGGTGAAGGCCGAACAGCAGAGACCAGCAGGATTGCTTCAGCCGCTTCCTATCCCAGAATGGAAATGGGAGCACATCACGATGAATTTTTTGACCGGTTTACCTAGATCCCCGACTGGTAAGAATGCAGTCTGGGTAATAGTAGATCGACTCACAAAGGTCGCTCATTTCCTTCCCTTCCGAGTTGGACAGACTACTGAGCAGTTAGCCGAAATATACATGAAGCAGATAGTAAGGCAGCACGGTGTTCCAGTTAGTATAGTATCAGATCGGGATACGTGGTTTACTTCCCATTTTTGGCGGAGCTTACACCAAAGTTTGGGAACCAAGTTAAGATTCAGTACTGCTTATCATCCACAAACTGACGGGCAATCAGAAAGGACCATTCAGACGTTAGAAGATATGCTACGGGCGTGTACCTTGGATTTTGGTGGATCTTGGGAGGATCACCTTCATCTAGTGGAGTTCTCCTATAACAACAGCTATCAGGCTAGCATTCAGATGGCTCCGTTCGAAGCATTGTACGGAAGGAAGTGCAGGTCCCCTTTGGCATGGGACGACGTCGGAGAACGGAAGTTATTGGGACCAGAGATGATCACGCAGACTGTGGAGATAGTTAAGTTGGTCAGAGAGCGCCTTCGAGTTGCGCAGGACCGACATTGTCATTGGACAGATCAGCATCGTAGGCCTCTAGAGTTCAGAGTTGGCGACCAAGTGTTTCTGCGGATTTTGCCTACTCGGGGTATCATCAGATTTGGAACCCGAGGAAAGCTTAGCCCAAGATACGTTGGTCCTTTTGAGATTCTCGCTCGGGTAGGCGATGTGGCTTATCGACTTGCCCTTCCGCCTTCGTTGACTGGCATACATGATGTGTTTCATGTGTCCCAATTACGTGGGTATGTCCCGGATCCGAGTCATGTCCTCGATCATTCCGAGTTAGTCGTGGTACCGACCTAACTTAGGAGGAACAACCCGTATCTATTTTAGACCGACGAGAGAAGGTACTCAAGAATCGGACGATAAGCCTCGTTCGTGTTTCTTGGAACCATCACTCTCCGGAGGAATCAACCTGGGAGCGCGAGGACGAGATCAGATCTCGGTACCCGCATTTGTTTGGCCAATAAGGTATGTTTTTTGCACCGTGTTGACACGATTCCATGCTTATCTGCACCTGCTTGTTTTGCACTTTGTGTTGTATAATAATAAATGCTATGATAGTTAACTTGCATATGATTGTGCCTTGCTTGCCCTGATTTTACTATCCTGTCTTGGCTGAAATTCCGAGGACGGAATTTTTCTAAGAAGGGTAGAGATGTCACTCCCCGATCCTGGAATACGTAGGATAAATACGTAAACCGATAAATTGTATTTACCTTGTATTTATACTATATTTATTATGCTGTATTTCTTCGTGCAATTCTCAAAATAATATATCGTAATTTAATTTCTGCATTTGGATTTACAGATTTGGCTCGTATGGAAAACCCACTTTTGGTTCACCCATGGTTCATCATGAACCCTTGGTTCAAGACTTTATATAAAACCCATCTCATTCTCTCTCCATCCATTAATCCTCTCATTTATTTCTTCCACCCACCCAAGGCAAGTACCAACTTGCTCAAGAGAAGGAATTATTTTTGTTAATGTTTTCTTACCAAATTATTTGTCAAAAATGTTCTTCTCCTCAATCTATACTAGTTTAGAACTTGAAATTTTCCATTTTGAAGCTTTGATTTTTGTAGATCTAAGTTTCTTCCATTTTTGGATTTACATGGTTTTGATCTATTTTTGTTGGGATTTTGTGGGTTTTGATCCTTCCATGTGGAAGAGAAATCAATTTTACTCAAGTTAGAACTTTGAAAATCTAGATTTGGTTTTGATTTGGCAAAATTATGAAAATTGGAATTCTTGGTGTTCTTGAGAGTTCATCTCAGCCATGGTGAGAGCTCTCGGCCAGAGCTTTTTAGCCCCTGGCCGATTGCGCACCATTTCCCTATCAGCCTGCACTTTTTAGCGCAGTGCTGAACTGCGCACCCTGGCCTGCGCTCTTTAGCGCATGGTCAACTGCGCATCCCTTCGGCCAGCGCATTGCGCTGAGCTGAACTGCGCTGGCGCTTATTAGCCCAGCGTTCCCTTTTCCTTGCGCAGTCTGTCCCTGCGCAATCGGACCCCTGCACACTCAGCCATTGCGCAGTCCATGCTCTGCGCAACCTAACCCTTGCGCAATCTAACCAATGCGCAAGGCAGCCCTTGCACCCCTGGTCCATGCGCAATGAACAATTGTGCAGTACAACCCCCGTGCCCCTTAACCCCCTGCGCAGACTACCCTTGCGCAAGACAACCCTTGCGCAAGGCACCTCTTGCGCAGCTCTACCATGCGCAGTTCACACCCTGCGCAGCCCAACCCCTGACCCCCTTGCACAACCTACTTGTCTATGATGAATTGTTTATTTCTTGATCTTGGCTCTTCTATAGTCCTATATATATTGGTATTTTATTAGATATTTTACGCCCATTTTATATCCTTACGCCTTTTGTCCTGAGCATGATACGAGCACTAATGTGGCCTTGGTGAACAAAGCGTTCCCACCTGATACATGTACCTGAATGTCCCGGTTCTTGTTCTTGCTCGACAAATGACTCGTGACTCCACGTTGCGTATTTGCTATGATGCATTACACTAAGGAGGATAGAACATGTTGACATACTGATTGACATGGATCCTCACTTAGGGTACCCGTACTTTAGTACGACATTTTAGGAGGATAATCATGTAGGCCACAGCATGAGAGTTCAAGATTCCACCTAGGGATAAACTAGGCAACTAAATGTACTAGATGCATGGGGAGGGCAGAATCCCGAGATCGTGTTACACCAGCCGCCTTGAGATATTGTCTTGGCGCGCCGGCTGGTCTCCACGGATACTGTGCCATCTGCAACGAGTGGATGGCTGTATCCGATGAATTCCTGCTATATATATTATATGTTTTAGCAAGGTGGCCTTACGAGGCACCTGTGCTCAAAACACCTGTCTACGCGAACCCCTGGGTTGGCTAGCCTTACTGGAAAGATACGATCTGAGGATTTTCTATTAACCTAACGCGAGGATAACCTCGTCCCACTAGAAACTCGTAGACTTGATTGGCCGTGAAAATGACTTGCTTGTATTCTTATTAACTTCTGTGAATAACTAAGGAAAGCGGACGGTCATGGTACGTGATCCAACCCATGTTCTTGTTTGATTGTTGGGTTGGTTATCGTGCTGTGACCGGCTGTGGACCACAGTTATGAATGGAAGACTTATTATGGTTGTGAAGTGCTACTCCTGAGAGTGACTGAGGAACATGGTCAATCATGGTACATGATCCAACCCATGTTCTTGTTTGATTGTTGGGTTGGTTATTGTGCCATGATAGGCTATCGACCGAAGTCGCGATCAGGAGATTTTATTGTTTATACCCTTTAACTTATGTGGAAGTTATAGAGTACGACGCGTCCCGACTCCATACGGCACCTTTTGTCCTTGTTTGGTTGTAAGGGTGCCAGATGGGTTCGAGGATGTGGCGCTACCCTATAATGGTAGCATAAGTATTACTATTATCAATCATTCTAATTAACTGGGTTTTAATCTTAACTCTTGCGCCCCTTTGGCGGTACTTGCTATTCGGGGCTGACCCCGCTGGTTTTGTTTGGCCAGATCCCGTAGCGAAGCCAGAGGACACGATCTTCCTTCCTGACATCCATGGTGCATACTAGGAGCATGGCGGTTCGGGGACTCGAGTGGGTTTCTTCTCCACCACTCCTGCTATACTTTTACAGCGTTTAGCCACCGGCACTTGTTAGCCGGATTTCTGATATTTTGTTAGTACATAATTGTAATTAAACAGACTGCAGCTGTGTATAATTTTGTACTCCTGACTCTCTGAGATAGCTAAATTATAAAGCTAGTCTCTCATGATCATTTTGATGAAGCGTCGGGGACGCCTTACTGCTTTATCTTTAATGTTCATTCCTTTACTGATGTGACTTGATTGATTGAGACATAGAACTCTGTAGGACCATAGGAGACTTGATTGTAGCATGCACCCCCTAGTCTCTCGACAGCCACGATCGCCGTATGACGTTACGTACCTCATATGGAGTAGCTGGCCTAGTCCGTCTCCGTATTTCGGTACTGGGGCGTGACATAATGTAAATATTGATCATTCTGTACTCTTTGATATCAATGAAGACTTCCTTTTCGAGTATATGGCTGTCAAGTTTATCGAGAGAATGACTTTATCGTCTGACGGTCAAAGTCATCAACATAAAGATGACATAAATACAGAAGATACCTTATACACTGACTATAAGGAGAACTCCTTTCCTTCTCATGTCGACTTGGCAACTTCTTATGATGACCAGTCTGAGCGAATATTTTCAGTCAACATGGTTCAAATGGATGATGAATCTGAACCATTTGAGAATGATCCCTGGGCTCAACAAATGGACACTCATTAGGAACTACGTTTTGAACAGCGAAAGCCACCTACAGAGGATGAGGTTGTTCAGATTGATGTTGGGGATGGATCTACGTCCAAACCAATATTCATCAGTAAAAACCTTTCTGAAGATGAAAATGAAGAGTTGATCAAATTGATTAAAGAATATACTGATATCTTTGCATGGAGCTATGAGGATATGCCAGGTCTAGATCCCAAAGTTGCTACTCATAAGCTCAACATTCTTCCTAATGTCAAAACTGTAAAACAACAACAAAGGCGTTTCAGACCAGATATGATGGATGCTATTGAGGCAGAAGTCAAAAAATTGATTACATGTGGCTTTGTTCGTGAAGAGCAACACCCGGATTGGGTTGCCAATATTGTTCCTGTCATGAAGAAGAATGGAAAAGTCAGAGTCTGTATAGATTATCGAGATCTTAATACGGCTTGCCCAAAGGATGAATTCCCACTTCCAATTACTGATGTCATGATAGACAATACATGCAGTTTTGAACGCATGTCTTTCATGGACGGATTCTCAGGATACAATCAGATCAAGATGCATCCTGAAGATGAAAAGCATACTTCTTTTCGAACACCCCTGGGGGTTTACTGCTATACAGTTATGCCGTTTGGTCTTAAAAATGCAAGAGCCACATATCAACGGGCTATGAGCAATATCTTTCAAGAACACCTACGGAAGACAGTTGAGTATTATGTAGATGACATTGCTGTTAAGAGTCGATCGAAAAATGATCACATTCAAGACTTGAAGGCAGTATTTAATTTGATGCGTCAGCATCAATTGAAGATGAATCCCACTAAGTCCTTCTTAGGGGTTTCTAGTGGCAAGTTTTTAGGATTTGTCATTACTTCTCAGGGTATCCATGTTGATCCTGAAAAGGTTAAAGCAATCCTTGAAATGCGTCCCCCTCGTAATTTGAAAGAACTTTGCGGCTTTCAGGGTCGCATTGCTTATATCAGAAGATTTATATCTAATCTCTCTGGAAGATGTCAACCTTTCTTCCGTCTACTAAATAAGGGTGTATCATTTGTTTGGGATGAAGCGTGTCAGAAGGCCTTCAATGATATCAAGCAATACCTTACAAATCCACCCATTTTGGTACCTCCAGTGGTAGAAAGACCATTTTTGCTATATGTTCGAGCCTTGGATCATTCACTTGGTGCTCTTCTTGCACAAAAAAGTGATATGGGTCATGAACAAGCAATTTATTATCTTAGCCGAATGATGGTAGGAGCTGAACACAGGTATACTCCTGTAGAAAAGGAATGTCTAGCATTGGTTTTTGCTGTCCAAAAGACAAGACATTACGTGACTGGACAGACTATTCATGTCATCTCCAGAATAAATCCTATTCGAGTATTGATGAGAAAACCAAGTATTCTTAACTCCATGTCAGCTACTTGGGCAATGTTGCTCACTCCTTATGATATGGTCTATGTACCTCAGAAATCAGTGAAGGGTCAAGCATTAGCTGATTTCTTAGCGGCTCACCCTATACCTGAAACGTCGAAGTTATATGAGGACATTCCAGATGAAGTCGCGGACTGTAACATGACTGTGAAAAATGATGTCTAGCAATTGTATTTTGACGGTGCATCACGGGTAGGACCCAAAGGCAATATTATCTCTGGGGTAGGAATCGTTTTGATTTCTCCTGACAAGATGGTCATATATCGTGCTTATTCTCTTAATGAGCCATGCTCTAACAATGTAGCAGAATATAATGCTTTATTGATTGGTCTTCAAGTAGCAAAATAATTGGATATTGAGCACCTGGAAGCTTATGGAGATTCTCAACTAATTGTCAATCAAGTTAGAGGGACTTATGAAGTCAGGAATCCTGATCTCATCACTTATCATCAAGTGGTAGTTGAGTTAGTCCTCTCATTCAAAGGATTCTTTATTGAATTTGTACCACGTTCTCAGAATGCGGAGGCTGATGCTCTTGCGAGTCTAGCTGCAGATTTGGCTATTCCAATCCGAAGACAAAACACTATTACTTTGTTGGACCGAGACTTATTCTGTGTCAAGAGTAATTTGTATATTGAATAAAGTTATACTACAGAATCGAGCTCTCAGTAAAAAAATTGGAGAAGTCCATTCATTGACTATGCGGTTCATGGGATTTTACCTGAAGATCCAAAGGAAGTTGCATCAATTAAGAGACGATCATTTCGATTCTACTATGATTCATCTCTACACATGTTATATCGTCGTTCATATGATGGACTCTTGTTGCGCTATCTCTCAGAGAATGAAGCCAAACAAATACTCAGAGAAGCTCATGATGGTGTTTGTGGGGCTCATCAACCAGGTCCAAAGTTACAAGATTGCATTCGAAGAATAGAATATTATTGACCGTCTATGATAGCAGACGCTGTAGATTATGCTAGAAAGTGTAAGGCGTGTCAAATTCATGCTGATTTTATCCATCAACCGTCTGAGTTTCTACATCCTACAGCAACCTCTTGGCCTTTCGAAGCTTGGGGTATGGACGTCATTGGTCCCATTAACCCTCCATCTGTTAAAGGACATCGGTTCATATTGGCTATAACTGATTACTTTTCCAAGTGGACAGAAGCAGTTCCCCTTGCTGAAGTAAAGACATCCAATGTGATCAGCTTCATCAAACATCATGTCATCTATCACTTCGGGATTCCTCGACGAATAATTCATGATAATGGACCATAATTTGCCAGCCAGGCATTTTATCGGTTCTGTGATAAGAATCGAATTCAGAATCTGGCTTCTACGACTTATAATCCTGCTGCTAATGGTTTAGCCGAAGCTTTCAATAAGACGATTATCAAACTTTTCAAAAAGTTCATCTCTTCTAATAAGCGTGATTGGAATGAGAAACTTGGAGAATGTTTATAGGCTTATCGAACTACAGTCCGAACTCCTACTGGATTTATACCATTTTTATTGGTTTATAGATGTGAGGATGTCCTTCCATTGGAAATCAAGATCCCTTCTCTGCGAATAGTCATTGCCAATGAGCTGAATATAGAGAATAATGATTGCTTACGACTCCAAGAACTTGAGGGATTGGATGAGAAGCGTCTCCAAGCACAACAGCACATCGAACTATATCAGGCCCGTATATCTCGAACTTTTAATCGTAAAGTCAGAGAGAGGGTATTCAAGGTTGGTGAACTGGTACTAGCTGTTCGGAGACCGATGGTCATGACTCATAAAAGCAAAGGAAAATTCCAGCCAACATGGGAAGGTCCTTAGGTAATTGAGACCGTGTTTTCTAATGGCGCCTATCGATTATCAAAGCCCAATGGAGATCTACTTATGATGCCCATCAATGGCAAATTTCTTAAGAAGTACTATGTATAAAGGAAAATGACAAATGGAAATATATCTTCATTTTGTTCAGAATAAAAGGTCAATAACTAAGATCATTGCCTTCCTTATTAAATACATAGTCAGATAATGCATCAAAAGCATTATTACATGAGGTCATGAAAAACTTGCAGACAGCCACTCTCAGTGCTTCTTCTTCAGGAGTTTTCCCTGGCTCTGTTAAGAAAGCAAGGATATCTCGTGGTGGCTTAGGCATGGAAGAGCTCTCGCCTACTTCGTCTGGGCCTAATACAATTTGCTCAAGGGGGTGTGTCTCAATGGCATCCTCAACCTTCTTGAAGACTTCATTCTTTGCTGCATATCCTTGGAAGACATTTCCAATGGAGGAGTGGAAATAAGAATAAAAAGTTACAATACGTTTTCTGCCTATTTATAGGGGAAATCCATGAATGAATCGGTCTGGAAAGTTGAAATAACCTTTCATTTTTGAAAAGGCCTGTCCGTTTATCAGGTTCATCCATTTAATCATGGAATTGAATCAATATGTTCTTTCCCCAAAAGTTATGTTGGTTCATCCGCCCATTGATGTGGACTTATATGCTCATGACATCTGCCTCCTTATTCCCCATATGTCTCTTTATTCCTCAGCTACCAAGGTTTGGTTAAGCTGATTAGCTTGTTTCCATTGGAGAGGGATTTTAAATCTTCGACTTTATCAAAAAAGTAGGGTTCATTATTTATCATATTTTCATGACCTTTGGATAAATATTAGACCTACTTATTTTTCTTGTCTATCATTTCTATTTTTACCTCTACATAGATATGGATCTAATTTTCTTTTGAGTTCTTACATATTGTCACGTCCATACTACCTGTAATAGTATTGTATACTCTAAAAACAGAAAATGAGATTTCATTATCTATCATGTCCATATTACACCCAGATAGATACAAAATCATTAAAGCATAGAAGATTTATCATTCCCATTCTCATATCATCATAAAAGTCTATTACATTTCTTAGACTTTCTTACAAACCAATGGAAATCTATTACACCTTGGATTTTTATTTTACACACAATGACAACCTAATGGAGATCTATTTCTTCTTCGGATCTTCTTTGGATTCGTTGTTGGTGTCAATTCCTCGCTGTCTGAGTCCTAGTGGCAATCAGAGCAGTAGGAATCAAACTCTGGTCTTCTCTCTCAGACGAGAGGAGAACCCCAGAGGACGGCAGCCCAAAGACGCGTTGCTGCCAATACAACTCGTGGAGGAGTGGTGGCCTCTCAAAGGAGATAGGAACGTACCCAGCATTGGGATACGATTCCTAGTTCTGCCGTGAAAGGAACTCTACTACCCAATCTCTTGGGTTAGAGTTGACTCCACCATCCAACTCTCCGTGTATAAAGGCTCTTCCTACCAACAGAGAAAGATCCTTCTATCTAATGAAGAGTTCTGAGTTGTTTGATTTGCGCATCAAAAGCGTATGAGCTCCCTGATGTTAGTGTCAGAAGAACGCTCCTCACAGCATCAAGATCGCCGATACCGGTTCTGGAAAAGCTCTTCAGCCAAACTTCTGCAGAAAATAATAAAGAAGAAGTGTTTTAAAACAGAAGTATAACCGGACGCGTATTAAGCACTAAAACAGATGCTTACGCATCTTGTTTTATCTTCAACAGACTACAAGGCATTTTACGCCAATGCTTCAGCAAGGCTTTTACGCCAGTGCTTCAGTAAGGCTTTTTACTCCAGTACTTCAGCAAGGCTTTTATGCCAGTGTTTCAGCAAGGCTTTTACGCCAGTGCTTCAACAAGACAGCAATTTTTTGCCGGTGTCTAGGGTGTATCACCATTCAACAAAGCTTTTACGCCATTGCTTCATGTGCATTTCAGTGGCAAGGTTTTTTACGCCCGTCAAGAATTTACGCACATGAGCAGCTATTTTTAAACAAAAATTCAAAGGCAGATAATTGCTTACGAGCGGACTTACCACTTGAGTCGAATGGATTGGTTCTAATAGTGGTTGAATCTACGTCTGGTGACTGGACGTATAGAGGAACACTATCGAAAAGTATCGCCATTTTTACTTGTTGAAGAACAACATTGCAGAAAGCTATCTTCAGAATGAGAATATATGGAACATTCTCGGCTATTTATAAAGACTGAAGAAACGGTGGTATGAGTCTATTTTGGGAAAAGGTCATATTAAAAAGCTGTCGTAACCACAAGACAGATGCCACGTGTTGGTTTGTTTCTTAGAAATTACAAACTATAGAAACAGTCAAAAGCAGTGTTTAAATAAATTATGTGCATCAACAGATAGGATCAACATCAAAGATTTTATTTATAAGAAGGACGGGAGCGGACCCCTACATATAAAAGAGTCGTAATACATGGAATATTATCCTTCTCTTTCATTGGGTTGACGAAGGGAGGCACCCAACTCATGTATATTGAGAATCCCAGAGCGACGCATCAAACGAAGGAACGCTTCTGCGTCACCCGGTCCCTCGTATGCAGTTGAAGGACCACCATCAATGCGACTGAAGACCGCTGGAGTCAGTCCAAAGCACTCGAGAAGATTTTGTGCTCGCTCGTTCTCCATCTCGAGGTTAAGCCTGGCGATTGAAGCCCTCTCCATGATTGGCTCTTTCTTTGGCGCCATATCAACTATGAAGATGAATGACAAAAATGAAGAATTTCTCTTCATTTATATAGACAAACCAACTCTTCATATTCTTCATGGGAAGTTGATTGACATGAATGCGACTCGGGAAAAGGAAGAGGCATTTGAACGTTCTCAAGAAGAAAATTTATTATGACGGTTGCATGTTGACCGACACTATTCTTCTCCGCTTTACGCCGACTGTTGGAAATCCCAAGTTTTACACGGATGACTGTTGCATATCCTGTTGACCAGTCAAACCCGACTTTTACGCTTCTATTTCAAAGTATTTCAAATTTTGAAGATATATTTGAAAATTTTGAAGGGGGTCTTGTAAGAGCGTAAAAAGTGCTTCTCAGAAGGAGTTAGAATGACAGATCATTTCACTCAAAGTTGATCCCCTTTATGCCACAGAGAGGCTAATCACTTTACGCCTGTGCAAGCTGATCGTTCTATGCTTGGGTCCAAATTGATGGCTCTTTACGCCGATGACAAGCCAACTACTCCTTTTACGCTAGGACAAGGCTGTCTAGTCTCGCATTTAATGCAGAATCTGACATGGGGATATTAATGATGGCATTTACCACAGAATTTAAAGGAATTTGTCTCATACAAAGACCTTTGTTGTCGTTTATGTGGATCGAGCTACTTTACGCTCACTATTTGGTTTCTTTTACGCACGGAGTTTTACACGAGTTTTTACGCTCATAAAACAACGTGTGCGTAAAGTCTATTTGAGCTAGTTTTATGCTCAAGGTTATTCAATAACCACTTTACGCAGGAAACCTATGACAGAGCTATTTTACGCTCATCTTACTGCTTTACGTTTAGAGGATGTTGAGGCTATTTTTACGCCCTATTCTTTCTGGCCAGTTTGGAACGTGGTTTGCCTACATGGCCTTCATGCCACATATTTCGAAGAACGTGTGTACGTGTATCCTATTCTCACTGAAATGATGGGACGTGTGTCAATGTATGTAGAGGGTGGCTCTGATCATGGGTGGCAGTTGTTAGCGTAAAGGCAGATTTTGATGCTTTTTACGCACAGAAGCCCCAGTCTATAAATAGACTGATTTTTCTTATACTAAAGGACGACATGAAAGATATACATACACACACAGAGACAATGAGAGAATACAGAAAGATCAGAGCACAGAGACTTTGAATTTTGAGGAGCATTCATCTTCAACTTTTCTTCAAGAACAGAGTGAAGCTAAGCAGGAAAGCATTCGATCTCGCCATTAGTGCCCAAGTGTTGTCGATACCTTTCTGGTGCCTTAGTTCTTCCAGTTGTTCACTTTCTAGCAGTGATCTTCATCATCATCGTATAGTCCAAGGAACAAAGTGATCATTTACAAGATCAGACTTCTATAGCAATACTCCCCAGAATCAAATTTGTACTCTTTTGTACTTTTTTTTGTTTTTCTTCCAAAAGCTTTCAAGGCAATTTTGTTAAGGAAAACAATAGTCTCTTTCTTTCTTTTCAATTTTGAGGATAGCCTCGTGATAGTCTACTTTGATTTTGGCTATCTCTTTCGTGTTACCGGTAGTAGATGTCTCTTTAATATCTTCAATAAGATTGGACAGTCTAGCTATCTCGGTTGTGCATGCCTTAATCTCTTTTCGAGATTGCTTATACTTATCAAGCACAGTTTTGTGATCTTCAAGTAATTCGCTAAAGGCATTTTCTAATTCATCGAAAGTAAAATCATCATATAAAGGTTTAGAGGATACCTTCTCAAAAGCCATAAGACACATATTTGCATTTTCGCAGGGTCTGTCTTCTTCCTCTGTATAACTGGCATCGCTTTCATGCCAGATGCTGGTGTTTGCATACTTTCGACTTGTTGTTGCCTTTCTACTTGATCTTGATCTGTCATATGGACTGCTTCTCTTTGAAGTTGGGCAGTCCTTCTTCATGTGTCCCGTCTTCTTGCATCCAAAGCAAATGGTTTCATCTTCATTGTTTTCTTGGATATCTCTCTTCCTTCTGTTTGATTTCTCAAACTTTAGGAATTTTCTGAAGTTTTTCACAAGTAGGGCTTGTTCATCACCACTGGATGACTCTTCATCTGTTTTATTGCATGTTGATCTTCTTGCTTGAGCTTTGAAGACAATTGATTTTTTTTGGTGCTGCATCTTCAAAGTCTTGCAAGTCGAGTTCATGGGTCATGAGCTTGCCCATCAGCGTTTCCAGGGTCATAGTGGTGAGATCGTTTCCTTCAATAATTATTGTAGCCTTCGGGTTCCAGTTTTTGGTTAGAGCCCGCAGAACTTTTCTGATCTTTTCATGATTGCTGTAATCCTTACCAAGAGATTGCAAAGGATTAGTTATATCAAGGAAACGTGTAAACATCTGTGTAATTGACTTATCGGGTTTCATCTTGAAAGATTCATATTCCTGTGTCAGTCTACTAATTTTGGATTCCTTCACTTGGGAAGTACCTTCATGAGTTACCTCAAGAAGTTTCCAAATTTCGTAAGATATTTTACAGGTAGAAACTCTGTTGAACTCCGTTTTGTCAATTGTACAGAACAGTGCATTGATGGCACGAGCATCTAGACTAGCCTTAGCCTTTTTAGCTTCAGTGTATTTATCGTGAGTCTTTTCTACAAGCTGACCATCAACTACTGTTGGTGTCGGTTTCTTATAACCGTCAATTACTATAGACCAAAGATCAAAGTCAAGGGACTTCAAGAAGAAGGTCATACGAGTTTTCCAGTAGGTATAGTTAGTACCATCAAATAGTGGAGGTCTATTTGTGGATTGCCCTTCACCGTTGAATATTGATTTCACGGCTGCTATATATACTCTCTAAGGTTTGTTATATTAGAATATAACCTGCTCTGATACCAATTATAGGACCGTTTGAGCACCTTTAGAGGGGGGTGAATAGAGTGTATGCGTGTGCAGTGAAAAATATCACCAATTAAAAAATAAAGATAACTATGGCAATATAAAAACAGCTAAGAGTAGCAAAAGTTAGAAAGATCAAACTCAGTTGACACAACGATGTATACTGGTATCCCTCTGAGAGGACTAATCCAGTCTCGAGTACTCTTGCTCGATGTTAATCCACTATGGCACAAGCTTTAACTGAGTGCTTGCAACTCTTACAACACCGTGCTTGATGACAAGTGCACGACCGACTTCACAACACCGTGCTTGGTAACGAGCGCACGACCAGCTCCACAGCGAGAATAGTAGCTGAACTTGGAACGACCTCTTTACAACACTTGGACACCAAAAGACTCTAAATCAACTTAGATATTACTGGCTTTTGGCTAAGAGATGTATATGTGAGATTTGAAAGTATTGAACGTTTTGAAAATACTTGAAGACTAGATAAGAGAAGATGAAGAATGAATGAATGATTTGAAATGAAAATTTCTCTTCTATTTATAGGTGTTTTCTGGGACCGAACTCGGGCAGAGTTCGGACAGAGTTCTGATGCAAATATTTCGCAAAGAGACGTTGCTCGCAGATTTGGAGGCAACTAACATTTGAATTCAAATTGACCAAACTCGGGCAAAGTTCGGGCCGAACTCGGGGCCGAACTCGGTCAGAGTTCTGTCAAGGATTATTTTCAAAATATTTTATCAAAACCAGTTTGTAAGGAAGTATTTTGAAATATTATGTAAAAGATGTATATAGGAAAATGAGCAGGCTTTTTAGGAATGTGGACTAGGATAACCTTAAGCCAGTATTACCAATTTAATTTTACAAAATAAATCTTAGACTAAATAAAGTAAAAATACACAATAAAATATAAACTGAGTCAACTTCAGAATGATGATGTCTATGCTTTGTTGATGCAGTACGACGTCCGTTGATATTGATTTCATATCTCCTGAAATGGTTAGCAGTAGTTTGTATATTTTGTGTATTGACTTAACTGCATGTTGATTATCGAAATCGGATGTGATCATGGAATGGGCCAACAAAATGGACGCAAGTATGCATTCTATCATCGTAGCCCAACATACAGTACCACCGACTGCACCTGCTGCAAATCTTGAGATTATAGCATCGTCGGCGCCTGTCAATACAGGTCTGGGGTAGTATCTCCTCAATTATCCTCTGTACAAATTCAACCCACACCCAGTCAGTCAGGAGCTGGAGGTAGTACTTACCGTGTTGTTCCTCCCCCAATACTATAATTCAGCCTGCTCCTTCTTCATCATCGGAGGATGCTAATAAAGCTGTCAAACCCTTGCACACTCAATTCGAGGCTTTTAAAGAGAAGGACAATTTACAGAGATTGGAAATCAAGCAACCCTATCCTATTGAGTGGAAGGAAGTCCAATTTCCTCCTAAATACAAGATCCCCACAATTTTGCTGTTTGACGGCAGCACTTCTCCGAGTCAGTTCATTAACCACTTTGAGGTAATGACTGTTCAACTTCAGCCAAATGATGCTCTTCTTACCAGGGTATTCGTCGGCTGTTTAGCCGGTGTAGCATACGATTGGTACAGAAGCTTGCCTGATGGCTGTATCACCTCTTTCTCGGATTTTAAACAAATCTTCTTGGAACAATTCTACGAGGGAATCAACGACATGACCATGTCGGCCCTCAACAAGATCAAACAAAGACATAATGAAACCGCTGAGAGTTTCATTGAAAGATTTTGCCAAGAACCATTAAAAATGCCTCCTGGAACTCCGGCCGCTGTGACTATAGATACCTGCAAGGCAAATCTTTTGCCTATTATCAGCATGTGGACGGGGTCAACTCAATTTCAAGACTGGCCATCATTCATTGTCAATGCTAAAGCAGCTGAAGTTAGCGTTGACAAGTTCAAGCAGCTGGGGGTACACATGTCTAACCCCGACCGGGATGAACACCAGACATCTAGTAGCGGTAATCGCCAGAACAACCGTAAAGGTAAAGAAACCTTGAACATCAATTTGAAGAGAAAAGAATCTATGGCTGTCAACGTAGCTCCACCTACATCTACTTCTACTCCTTCTGCCCCTCAACCAAGGGAACCTCGTTCGAAAGTAGAGTACTCCTTTGACGAGAACGACATCGTGAGCATTTTCGATTGCTTGATCAAAAGCAATAAACTCCAACTCCCAGACCCGAAGAAGCCTGACGAGGTCGGTAAGACTGATCATCCCAAATATTGTGTTTATCACAGGTTCATTGGGCATCCCACTCGAGCATGTTACGTGCTCAAAGGCAAGATTCAAGAGTTAGTCAACGCTGGTGTTGTCACCGTTCAATAAGATGAGAAAACTGTTACCGCGAACATGATCTCAGTACAGTTTGGTAACTTCCCTCCACAGATGGTACAACATGGTGTTATTCCTATCCCCAAGGCCACTCTTGAGATTGAGAATCTCCCTCCTACATAGAGTGAAGGTCTCGTCCCCTTATCTCTCGATAATGGTGAGATTGTGTGGATCCACCCTGACCTTGTTGCAGACTTCGAGGCTCCTTCCTCGTCTAAGCAAAAAGACCGCTTTAAAGGTAGAACAAAGCTCTGCAATATGGTGTCTTTTGACCCCATAGTTGAAGAGGAAATCCTGCTGGGTACCAGGTCAGGGAAAGCCTATCTACGAGAATTTCCCGAAACTTAAGAAAATCCTGCTTCTTCTTCTGAGTCTGTTCCAGTGCAACCTGTCTCTACTGAAGACATCCCTTCTGCATCCTCACCGGTTGTAGAACCCATTCCCCCTAAGCCGATGGCATCCGACAAAGACAAACAACAAGTCAGCTTCGACAAGCCTTTGAAGAAGTCATCTCCTTCTGGACTTGAGAAGCCATACAACTTTGATATCTTGGCTTAACTAGCCAATACATCGGCCAGACTGTCGATCTTCAAGCTTTTGCGCCTCTCCAAAGAGACTCGAGAAACTCAGAGTGAAGCTCTAATACAGGCAAAAACCTGTCTAACGCTTCTAAAGAAGCCAAAATCAGAGCCTGTCTCTTGCCTCCACTATCACAGTGTGTTGGAATTAATTCCAAACATTATCTTCACACAGAATGATATGCTGATAGAAGACAATAGGCATGACCATCCTCTATACTATATAGGATACGTCGACACGATGAAGGTTGATCGTATTCTGATAGATCCAGGGTCAGCACCTCAGCATCATGCCAAAGACAATGCTAGATGCACTAAACATCCCAGTGCATAGTCTTTCTGGCACAATCACCACCATCTTGGGGTTCAACCAGGGAAGAAGTGAGCCTTTGGACAAGATTCGCCTAAAACTCCAAATAGGCAATCTCTGCACAAAGGTGACCTTCTACATTATAGACAACCATGGTTGCTCTTACAATGCTCTTTTGTGGATATTATTCCTTCATGAACACAACATTGTTCCTTCGACTCTTCATCAATGTTTCAAGTACATTGATGACAATGGAGAGGTTCAAAAAGAGGTTACGAATCTTTACCCTTTTAAAGGTGTCGAAGCATATTGTAACGATGCTCGCATGTATAAAGATGAGTTCATGAAGGTAGTACTGGCTTTGGACACTGAAGAAGAAAAAGAAGCAATGTCCAATGACACCCCCATCATATCTGTCAAAGGGCGTGTTTCTCATCCTCAATCCTCCAAACCACTGGCTATTCAATTGCCAGTCCAGAAGCAATCAACCGATGGTGTTCAAGATCAAAGGAAGCTCAACTCTTCTGAGCCACTTGTTATCGACCTACGTCGTAACAAGGATAAAAGGCAGCTCACCTCTTCTGAGCCACTTGTTATTGACTTATGTCGTAACTAGGATAAAAGGGAGCTCGCCTCCTCTGATCTACTTGTTATTGACCTTCGTCGTAGCAAGCCTCCTCCACATTCTTCTTCTTCACCTATTGTAATCGATCTGACCAAGCCTGCTAAGGCTAAAGGTCCTATTGT
The DNA here is from genome assembly GCA_029216955.1 of Iris pallida. NCBI lineage: Eukaryota > Viridiplantae > Streptophyta > Magnoliopsida > Asparagales > Iridaceae > Iris > Iris pallida. The sequence continues at coordinate 1,309,527 of JANAVB010035020.1, forward strand.
AAATATAGATGTACAAATCAATGAAACAGCATCTACTTTCCAGTATACTAATGTCATTTATCATACTAAATGCTATTTGGATATATTAGACAGCTTTCATTCATTTACAATAGGAGTCGTACAATCCCTTCAGACAAAGGTCTTATTGGAGCATCCAGATGACTCATGTTTTGTTGTCCCCTCTCGAAAGAGAGGTGAATGTCCAATACTTTTTAGTAAAGAACCAGAACAGAAATTTAGCTATACAGATGATAGCAAAAGTAATGATACAGGACGTCTCCAACTACGTCGTTATAGCCAACAATCAAAAGACATCATCCGAAAGATGGGTTATGACTTCAAGAATGGCCTCAACTATGGTAAGGATAGACGAACTCCTATCCATACGGCTGTTCCGAAAGAAAAATCAGAGATGTATTATAGTAGGACAAAAAGAGGTCTCGGATATACTTTATCTCTAGTCTTATCTCCAGAATTCTCCGAATTCGATAGTGAGGAGCGCTCTAACTCTTCTGATTCTAGATCATGGGATTCTGACACCAGCATTGGTCAAGTTCATAGATTGATTGTATCGTCTAACATGGTCTTCGATGAATTCCCAGAAGGCTATGATGAGGACATTGAGGAAAATCCAGAAACATATCCTTGGATTCAACGAATGGATACCCAATGGGAACTCTGATTCGAACAACGGGAGCCTCCTACCAAAGATCAATTGGTTCAAATTGATGTAGGAGAGAGCGGGTCACCTCGTCCAATATTCATCAGTAAGAACCTACCAGAGACGGATAAGCAAGAATTAATTCTTCTTATTCAAGAATATATTTATGTCTTCGCCTGGAATCATGAAGATATGCCAGGTTTAGATCCCAAAGTTGCTACCCACAAATTAAATATCTTGCCTAATGCAAAACCAGCCAAACAGCAACAACGGCGCTTCAAACCAGAAATGATGGATGCAATCGACGATGAAGTCAAGAAACTCATCGCTTGTGGCTTTATTCGAGAAAAACAACATCCTGATTGGGTAGCCAACGTCGTTCCAGTCTTGAAGAAAACTGACAAAGTTCGAGTTTACATTGATTTTTGTGATCTTAACAAAGCATATCCAAAGGACGAATTTCCTCTCCCTATTATGGATGTCATAATCGACAACACTTGTGGGTCCGAAAGAATATCATTCATGGATGGATTCTCTGGATACAATCAGATTCGGATGAACCCTGAAGATAAAAAAATATACCTCTTTTCGCACTCCTCGCGGAGTCTACTGCTATACTGTAAAACCCCTAAATTTCTACTGATTTTTTTTGTACTGATTTAAAATTTGGTATTGTACGCCGCGTAGTCGTATTGTACGTCGCGTACGAAATTTATTTTTCTTGCTCGTCGAGTGCGAATATGTGCGAGCGTACATTTTTTTTTTTTGAAAAACATTTTTTCTATTTTATAGTTCAAATAATATATATAATAATTATTGTATTTGTATTTAGCTTAAAGTTGTCTATTGAGATGACCAAAATCTTATTACTTTATTTATTTATTATTTTGTGGTAATTTAGAAAACTATTTTATATTCCTTGCATATGAGGTACATTAAATTAATTCATATATTTTTATTTTTCAAAATTATTAAATATAAATATTTTATTATTCGAAAAGATTTTAAAAATATTTATTATTTTTGAAATTAATAATATTGGTATTTTAGAAAAATATTTTAAAATTATTGTGGCATTTAAATCTTGATTTAAATTTATGTATTTATTTAAATAGTTAAATATTGTAAATTTGATTCATCCCATTTGATTTTTTTAACTAAAATTTAATTTGATTTAAATTAAATATGTATTTGGATTTGGATTTGCTTGCTTTTAAATTATATATTGAATTATCTATTTTGGGTCTAAACCAATCCCAATCATTATCCTAATGGGAATTTCCACATCCTATAAATAGGCAGGTGCTCCTCCATAATTCTCTCCACAACCAAATTTCCACCCCATTGTGTATCGTGTCCGTGCATCCCATCCACTAGTTTTTTTCCAATACAAATACATCATAATTCCGTTCCGTGTCCGACAACCCCGGACACCGACCCATTCCGTGTCACGCAGGACACGTACCCGATGCAACATCACCCCGATACATACAATCAGACCCTAAACCTAACCCTAGCCCCCGTCCAGCCTAATCTGCCGTCCGTCGAAGTTCCCGACCGGGAAGTTCTCCTACCACCACCGTCTCCACCCTGTCTCGGCCAGCCCGGCCAACCCGATCAACATCACAGACCCACCATGCCACCAATACCAACACCACCACCAACATCCAGAAGAAGGAGAGGAGGAACCCAAACCTGAGTCCGTCACCGCCGTGTCCTGCCCACCGGCCTCCGCGTGGCCGCCTCCGCCGAGATCAGCCACCACCGGCAGCATGTCCTCCGCGTCGAGGTTGGTCATCGCACCGCCTCTCCTTCCCTGTCCTCTCCGGTCGCCCCCGACGCCATCTCCTCACTGCCCCGCCGCGAACAGCCGCCTCGCCACGAAACCCTCCATCCGCCGCCTCACCGAAACCCTATCGGCCGCCGTAATTTCCCCCCAACCGCAGCCTCCTCCGCGCACAGATCCGCCACGTCGCCGCCGCCGGCACGCATGTCGGTCGAGACGCCGGAGTTCCCCAGCCACCGTGCGTCCTCCTGCCGGCAGTCGACCGCCCATCTGACGCCGAGCGCCACCTCCGCGCGGCTTCCTCCACCAACAACGCTGCCACTCCGCCCCATGCCGCGCTCGACGCGACCGCAGCCTCCACGCCACCCCTTCCTTCCTCCGCCGGCCCGGCCCGAGCACCGGCATCAGAACCCCCCGCCGCTCCCTTCTCCGATCGAGAGCCACTGGTAAACCCTCACCCCTTTTCTTTTTTTCTTTCTTTACTCTCTCTCTCCCTTTCCCTGCATCATTTAGGAAGAATAGATATTAAAATGTTATTATTATTATTATATTATTATTATTATTATTATTCCATTATCATTATAAACTTCTATTAATTAGTAATAAAGACAATTATTATTATTATTATTATTAGAATTATATTTATTATTATTAGTATTATTCTTAAAGTTATTATTAATATTATTATCATTATTAGTTATTATTAATTTTATTATTATTATCATTATTATCATAATTATTATTTCTATATTGTTATTAGCATTATTATTATATTATTATTATTTCTAGAAATTATAGTGTATTATTTTTGTTTATTTAAATAAATTGATAACGTATATTTTTTTTCCAAAAATTATTTTTACTATATTTTAGTAAAATATATTGACTAACGGGAAGTTACTTTTCTACAATATATATATATATATATATATATATATATATATATATATATATATATATATATATATTATATGATCCTAGAAACGAATTTCGATATTTTCATGTATTCATCTAGATGTATAATTGACTAATTTCAAATTTTATATATATATATATATATATATATATATATATATATATATATATATATATATATATATATATACATATATATATACAAAGTATTTTCAAGAATTTACATATAAATGTTTTTGGAAATTTGTATAGGTACTCTCCACAATTTTTTCTTGCTTAAACACCCATAGCATGACTAACCGTCCATTCATATTTTCTCGTGAATTCGGACCTTGCTGCATTGACCATGGCTATGGACTACTCAGACTTATCGGATCATCGTATCACTCCAGGAGACACACCAGGCAAGACACCTTGTCTTTATTGTTTAATTTTCTACTCAATAACATGCATGTTGCGTTTATTTTCAAGTTGTTCTTTTTAAATTATATAGATACAAATTATTATATTTTATATAATTGGCTTAGAGTTAAGGGACCACCGTATGTGCATCTCATAAACTGTCACGATGTGCCACGGATTGTGTGTGAGTGGTGAGTCACATATAGCTTCGGACTTGTGTACCGACCGTACATCAGTACGTACAGGCCGTGCGTTAGGATATAGCTGTCAATAGATTGTGTAGAAGACTTGGCGGTTATTAAGGATTAAACAGTGTCGTGGAGATAACGCATGTATAGTATCATTGGAGGGAGGGGACAGTTATTAGCGTAGGGGCTATATTTTATTTTTACACACATTTTGGGCCGAGGGTGCCTCTTCGGAGCACTACCTTCTGTCCAAGGCCGATAATGACTCGGATGAGCGCTACTTACTGCCACTTTTTATTTACTTTGCTGAGCCTACAGCCCCTGCGTAGAACGTTGTCCTCAAAGTGCATATCACCTAGAATGAGTATGAACCTTTACTCATGCATACTTTTCTGTTGAGCTTATTTATTCAGTTTATCGGTATGATATTATGTGTCTTGTTACGTCCCTCTGAGGACCTGGTTTTTTCTCAGGTGTGTGTTTTCGTGATTTCTTGCAGGTGCTCTAGCTAAGGCCATGGCTTGCGCTCTATTCCGTCGTGATGATTACTCTTGGATTCGTCTTTGCTCTCGCTTGCTAAATTCTTTTCTTGTATACTTTTCTCTATTTAAATCGGTTGGTAGTGGACTTTGTCTCCACCAACTATTGTGTATATGACAAACTCAAAGTTGCTTTATATTATTATTTATCTTTGTGGATGAGATTTAGTTGTCTTGGATTACTACATTTACAGCTTATGTATATATATACGAGTCGTATATTTACTCGTATGTATACAGCTGGCATGATACGTATCTAATCTCAAGTATTGGGACTGGGGCGTTATATTTACATTGATTTTTATGATCTTAACAAAGCATATCCAAAGGACGAATTTTCTCTCCCTATTACGGATGTCATAATCGACAACACTTGTGGGTTCAAAAGAATATCATTCATGGATGGATTCTCTGGATACAATCAGATTCGGATGAACCCTGAAGATAAAAAACATACCACTTTTCGCACTCCTCGCGGAGTCTACTGCTATACTGTGATGTCGTTTGGTCTCAAGAACACCGGTGTAACTTATCAATGAGCTATGAGTACCATCTTTCGAGATCATCTGCACAAGACTGTCGAATATTACGTCGACGATATTGCTATCAAGAGTCATCTAAAGGAAGATCACATTCAAGATCTAAGAACTATCTTCAATCTAATATGCCAACACCAGTTAAAAATGAATCCCACCAAGTTATTTTTGGGTGTCTCTAGTGGTAAATTTCTCAGCTTCGTCATTACCTCTAAAGGTATACACGTGGATCCTGAGAAGATCAAAGCCATTCAAGAGATGCGTCCTCCACGCAATTGAAAAGAGCTACGAGGATTCCAAGATCGACTTACATACATCAGGAGATTCATTTCGAATATGTCTGGATGCTACAAACCGTTTACTTAGCTAATGAAGAAGGGTGTATCTTTCGTTTGGACCGAAGAATGTCAACGAGCATTTGACGACATAAAACGGTATTTGATGAACCCACCAGTCTTGGTGCCACCAATTTCAGGCATACCATTCTTAATGTATGTCCGTGCTATGGATCATTTGTTGGGTGCTTTACTTGCCCAGAAGAACAAAGAAGGTCATGAACAAGCCATTTATTATCTCAGTCGTACTATGATTGGTGCCGAACATCGTTATAGTCCGGTCGAGAAAGAATGCTTAGCTCTTATGTTTGTTGTTCAAAAGACAAGGCATTATATCATTGGACAAACCATTCATATTATTTTTCGAGTCAATCCTCTTCGAGTACTAATGAAAAAACCCAGCACACTTAACTCTCAGTTAGCTATATGGGTCATTCTGCTAGCCCAATATGACATGGTATATGTTCCACAAAAGTCTGTCAAGGTTCAAGCACTGGAAGACTTCTTGGCAGCTCATCCTATACCAGAGACATCCAAACTCTATGATAAAATTCCAGACGAAACATTGGAATCAAATATGATCTCCAAAGAATTTTATACTTGGCGTCTATTCTTTGATGGTGCATCCAGGATCGGACCAAATGGTACCATTGTCGCAGGAGTTGGGGTTGTTCTTGTTTCTCCAGACGGGTCAACTATCCAAATAGCCTACTCCCTAGATGAATCATGCTCCAACAACGTAGCAGAATACAATGCTCTACTCATTGGCCTTCAGTTAGCTAAACAACTGGACGTCGAATATCTTGAAGTCTATGGCGACTCCAAGCTGGTTGTTAACTAGGTTAGAGGAACCTATGAAGTTTGCCATCAAGATCTAGTGCCTTATCATGAAGCAGTAATCAGCATGGCTACGTCATTCAAAGCCTTCTTCATCGAATATGTCCGTCTAGCTTGTAATACTGAGGCGGATGCTTTAGCTAATCTTGCAGCAGTCTTAGTTATTCCTATCAAAAGATAGCAGGTGGTGGTTGTCTCTAATCGAGAATTATTTTACATCGAAAACAATCGCAATATTGAGTTCAGTAATCGTACTGAAGCCAATGCTGTCAGTGAAGATTGGAGAGCTCCTTTCATCGACTTCGTGGTCCATGATATACTTTCTGACAACCACAAGGAGGCTACGAGTATTCATCGACGGTCTCTTCGATTCTACTACAATCAGATTACCAAGACACTCTATCGGCAGACTTATGACGGCCTTCTCTTACGCTGTCTTACTGGTAATGAAATAAAGCAAGTGTTACGTGAAGCACATGATGGTGTTTGAGGAGTGCATCAACCTAGTCCTAAACTACAAGATCGTATCCGATGCGTGGGTTATTACTGGCCCTCTATGGTTTCAGATGCCATTAAATATGCAAAAAAATGCCGAGCTTGTCAAATCTACGCAGATTTTATTCACCAACCGTCGGAATTTCTGCATCCAACTGCTGCTTCCTAGCCTTTTGAAGCCTGGGACATGGATATTATAGGTCCTATCAACCCTTCTTCTTCTAAAGGACATCGGTTCATACTAGCAATAACCGACTACTTCTCCAAATGGGTTAAAGCTATACCTCTAGCTGAAGTTAAGACCAGTAGCGTCATCAACTTCGTCAAACCCCATATCATCTATAGATTTGGTGTACCTCGCTGGATCATTCACGACAATAGACCACAACTCATTAGCCAGAAGTTTACCAGGTTTTGTGACGATCATCGGATAGACAATGTCGCATCTACGGCTTATAATTCTGCTGCTAATGGTTTGGCTGAAGCATTCAACAAGACTATTATCAAACTCCTTAAGAAGTTTGTCTCTACTAACAAACAAAATTGGAGTGAGAAACTCGGAGAATGTCTATGGGCCTATCGCACTACGGTCCGCAATCCTACAGGCTGTACATATTTTTCTCTTGTGTATGGTTGTGAAGTTGTTCTTCCTTTGGAACTTTAAATCCCATCCCTACGGATCGCCATTGCCAACAAGCTCACTACAGAGAACAACGATCTCCTTCGACTTCAAGAATTAGAGGCGCTCGACGAGAAGCGACTATTGGCTCAACAATATATTGAGTTATATCAAGCACGCATCTCAAAGGCTTTTAACTGCAAAGTAAAGTCAGAGCCTTTTAGAAAGAAGAACTCATTCTAATAGTCATATGTCCTATGACTATGACTCACATGAGAAAAGTCAAGTTCGACGCAAAGTGGGAAGGTCCATATATCGTGAGCAAAGTCTTCTCAAATGGCGCCTATCAACTCACAGAGCTAGACAGACGAGTTACGATGATGCCTATCAATGGCAAATTCCTTAAAAAATACTATGCATGGATGACGAGGACCACTGTCGTCCTTTTAAAAGATATAGTCGGCAAAAGAGCCGAGGACATCTTTGCTCGAACCCACCAGAAACTTGCAAACGGCCAGTCGTTTAGCTTCTTCTTCCTCCGTCGTCCCTGGTTCAACTAAAAAGTCCAAGATATCCCGTGGCGGCTTGGGTGCAGACAACTCTTCGCCTGCTTCTGTCTGTTTCGGCTGGGTCGGCTTGATTGGACGTTCCTCGGTGCCCTCTTCAACCTCAGGACGATCTCAGCCATCTTCGATGCATCTTTGGAAGATATTATGTGCTAAGAAGATTGAAGTTGATCATCCCATCCGAAGTTCCACTCTACTTATAGAGATTTTTGAGACAGTCAACTACGAGAATCGAAGTGACGTATTCTTCCCAAGATTCATTCATCAGACGGTTCATCCGTTCATTCCATTTATCCGACGGTTCATTCGTTCATTCCATTCATCCGACGGTTCATCCGTTTATTCCATTTATCAGACGGTTCATCCGTTCATTCCATACATTCTGACGACTCATTCGTTCATCTATATCAGCAACTTGTCACGTATTTATTACCTTTGATTCAGTTGTCTATCGAAATAATAATATTCACAATTATATTTTGTCATGTCCATATTACCTCTGAGCAGATATAATGAATATAATTATTTTCAAAATCAAGAAATATATCATGTCCTGAACCTCTGAATATATTTTCTATCGCTATTATTTATATCCGTAATAGGATATGCAACAAATAATAGAGCCACAAAAATAATGTCTTTTTATTGATCAAGATAGAAGATGTTACAAAAATCATATCACAAAGGAGAAAATACAAAAGGATTTTCTTTTACTCAGTCGGTGGGGTCATCAAATTAGCTATCTGCTGCTTCAAGGTCTGGAGTCGTTCATTGCGGGAATCCAGCACCCGTCTTCTAGCCTCTGCTCTTCCAGATTCAGCATCAAAGGTGGGCAAAGTGACCAGTCGACGAGCGATTTCATCCTGATGAAACCTGACAAACTCATTCTTCTCATGGGTCAGAACATCCAGCTGCTAAATTGCGGCTTGATGCTGTGTGGTCTCTTCTTCAAGAGCAAGTTAAACGATTCTTAACTCCTCTTGAAGGCGAGCAAATTCTGCCTTCAGATCAGCAGCCTTCTTTTCTTTCTCCCCAGCAGCAGACGCTATTATATCTATCTGAGAATCATACTCTGAAGATTTTGAGGCAAAAGTGTCCAAAAATTTCTTGAAATCAGCTTTCGTGACCTCAGCTTCTCGAGTCATCCTTTCGAACTCGGCATTCACCAATGGCACTACCTCCCCTCGGTTGATATCTTTGAATATTTTGATTGTCTCCTCCAGCTAATCCAGTACATGCTCAAGGAAAGCAGCCTGGACTTCATCACCTTGGAGTGCGGGATGGCCGGTCTCATGGCGAGACACTCTTGGTACAACCCTAGTCGAAGAATCGACGGGGGCCTTCCCTTTCTCGGTCGCTGATCGTTTGGGTGCCATAGGAGTTGAAGGTGAAGAGAGGAAGAAGAAGACGAAAAAGCTCGAAGGGATTTCTCTCTCGCAAGAAATTCGAAAACAAATAAAGACTGAAAGAATGAAGACTGAACACTATTTATAGTTTTTTACAGCACTCAACAGTCAATGTCGATTGCGCCATGAAAGTCGAAACAGATTCCTCAAAATGCGCAGATACATAAGCGCAACTTGATTTAAAAATTTTAAAATTCAAAGTATTTCAAAAACTTGACATATTTCAAATTTTAAAAACTTTGAAGGGGGTCTTGTAGGTCCTAAAAATCAAGTTGCACTCATTAAAAAGTGCACAGAAATCTAACTGCGCATCTCTCAAATGAACTGCGCAACAAATCAACCGTGCAAGGCTGGACTGCGCCAAAGTCCGAGCACGCTATGCTGACGTGGCAACACCATCATTACCTGACAAGAAGATCAAATCTTCTGACAGCTGACAACCCATAAAATGAGGAGTCTGTTCGTTTTTTATGTCGTACCGTCGTGACAGCTGTCCAGTTCCTAGCGCAATCCAGCTTTCCCAACCCAGCGCAGTCGATTGACCAGAGCTCAGTGCAGTCTGAAGTTAGCGCTATTGGGTTAGCGCGATCCATTAAGCTTTCTGAAAATAACTGACTTTTATTATGTGGCACACATGCCATCAATTGCTCGCCACGTGGCAGCTTCTTATATACGACCAAGTGCATTTTAATCAGACCATGCCATGCGTCTAAATACGGTTAGCTCATGATCGAGCAACTGCCAAAATCCAGCGCAACTTGTAGCCTGTGCAGTCCATATCCTGTGCAATCCAGCCTGCACAATCCAAAATAACTACAAATTGGTTATTTTCAGAACTCTATAAATAGAGTTTCAAACTCTTCATCAAGGATCTATCTATCAAGTTATTGAGAGACCACCAGAGATCAGGAGTTCTTGCCCAAGTGCTGCTGTATTCTTCAGAGGCTATCGTCTTCAAAGTTCACATCGTCCAAGGGATAAAGCGATCGTCTTCAGATCGGATTCCTACAGTTGTACTTTCCCAGAATTCAATTGTACTCTTGTACTATTCTTTAAAGTTTGTAAAATAAAAAGAAACCTTTTTGTTTTTGTAAACAGTTAGTAACTAGGCTTGTGATTGTAGGAGCGTAAAAAGTTCTTCTCAGAAGGAGTTAGAATGACTCAAGGAGGACTCCCTTTACGCCACAGATGAATCTCATCATTTTACGCCTGTGCCAAATTGACAGCTTTACGCTCGGGTTCAGACCGGTGGCACTTTACGCTGATGACAAGCCAACTGCTCCTTTTACGTCAGCTCAAGGCTGTCTAGTCTCGCATTTAATGTAGAATCTGACATGGAGATATTAATGATGGCATTCACCATAATATCCAAAGGAATTTGTCCCATACAAAGACCTTACTTGTCGTTTATATGGATCGAGCTACCTTACGCTCACTACTTGGCTTCTTTTACGCACGAAGTTCTATACGAGCTTTTACGCTCAACAGACAATGTGCACGTAAAGTCTATTTGAGCTAGTTTTACGCTCAAGGTTATTTAATAACCGCTTTACGCGAGAAGCCTATGACAGAGCTACTTTACGCTCATCCTAATGCTTTACGCTCAAGTAAGGTTGAGGCTATTTTTATGCCTTCTTCCTATTTGCCACTTTGGAACGTGGTTTGCCTACATGGCCTTCATGCCACAGATTTCGAAGGACGTGTGTACGTGCACCCTATTTTTACTACTGTAATGGGACGCGTGTCAACACACACAGAGCATGAGTTTGATCATGGGTGGCAGTTGTTAGCGTAAAGGCCGGTCTTTGACACATTTTTACGCACAGAAGCCCCAGTCTATAAATAGACTGATTTTTCTCATACTCAAGGACGACAACAGTTACAGAGACAATGAGAGAATACAGAGAGATCAGAGCCCAGAGACTTTGAATATCAAGGAGCATTCATCTTCAACCCTTCGTCAAGGACAGAGTGAAGCTAAGCAGGAGAGCATTCGACCTCGCCACTAGTGCCCAAGTGCTGTCGATACCTTTCTGGTGCCTTAGTTCTTCCAGTTGTTCGCTTTTCAGCAGCGATCTTCATCATCATCATATAGTCAACGGAACAAAGTGATCATTTGCAAGATCAGACTTCCATAGCAATACTCTCCAGAATCAAATTTGTACTCTTTTGTACCTCTTTCTCGTTTTTCTTTCAAAGGAAATTTTGTTAAGGAAAATAAAATGGCGACTCTGCTGGGGACGACCTTCTCCTCTGACGAGGAGACAATTGGTCAATATGATGATGCGTCGATTGGATCGACAAAGAAGACTCCGGTTGTAAACTTCGACCAGACTGCTTACGAAGAAATGCTCCGAACTGGGGGTGGTTCTCGCTACTCCAATGTTCAAAAGTCTCGCAAAGCACGTAAAGTTTGGATTCCCAAATCCAAAACGGCTTTGAATCTCTCTATGGCTGCTGACAGCAAGGGAATTCTTCCCTTCCCTGAAGTAAAGGCTCTCGTCTGTGATGAGGTAGTCTCTACTCCAGCGATACGCCATGAGCGTAAACATATGTCTCCCGTTTGTAACGTGGCAGACATACGTTCCAGGCACAAGAATCAGGCTTTACGCACTACGCGTAAGAGCCAAGTTTCTCTCCATAAGTCTCCCGTCTGTGACGTGGCAGACCCACAAAACTTACGCTCTCTGTGTAAGGAAAAATCTTCCGTCTATGACATGGTAGATAAGCAAGCTTTACGCTCCACGCGTAGAGAACAATCTCCCGTCTGTGACGTGGTAGATAAACAAGTTTTACGCTCCACGCGTAAAGGTAAATCTCCTGTCTATGACAGTGTAGATAATATTCATCATGATGTTTTTATATCTAAAATAAATTCACCTAGACATATACAGCGTAAAAATGTGGTTAAACCACAATCTTGTCATACTGCTTTACGCAAGGGACCAAACCTACAAGATTTACGCACACAACTTCAAACGCGTAAAAATGTACAGGTTGGTTCTGCGAATGCAGCCAGCAATCTCCTTTACACACAGGGGACTAAATGCTTTTCTACCCCAAATGTGATAAGGAAGACTACCATTTCTCCTTCTGCTGATTTACGCGACTTGCTGATGCAAAAGCGTAAGAATAGACAATCTCCTGTGATATTCCCTCAAAGAAATCATCACAGTGAGTGTCGCCAAGTCGTGATCAACTGTTGCTGCTCGATTGCAAAACGATCAGTCTTTGATCGGTTGAGTATCAATCCGTCTCTACAACAAGAGGATGAGTTGCTATATGCATCAGTCAATATGGCGTCTCACACTAACAGAGGACGACGTCCTAGACGGAACACCTCTCAAACTCCAGGTCAACAGCAGTTCAACAGGCTTCTTGATTCCTTTGAAGGGGTGTATCAGAATACTCGGTCTAGAAGACAATTACAGACTTCTGATTCTGAAGCTGGGGGTACTCAATCTGTTGAGTCTGAGACCGATAGTGTTGATTCATATCTCTACACAAATCCTTCCATATCTTCAAAAGAGGTGGAATCCTACGCTATTGGAGATGAACCAGAGACGTCTTCTGCTAACACAGAACAACGTCTCACTACAGTTGAGCAATCACTGAAAGATATGCTCACCATGATGCAGAACATACATCAGATGATGACTCAACAGGCTACTCAGCCGACAGTGGTTACACCAGTACAAGAAAGTCAGGGGGTTGACATACCCTTGAATGTTTAAGAGCCAGTGGTGAACCAAAATTCTGCATCTCTTGACCCCATCATTCAAGAAGAGGTACCGCCTCCAGTCGGAGCTACGGTACTCCCAACGACTACTCAATCAAATGTGCTCCCTCAAACTGGTGAAGCTATTCAAGCAGTGCGTGAGCTCAAGGCACAGTTTGAAGTTTTGAAGCACAAGGATCAGCTGCAGAGGTTAGGGATCAAGCAACCTTATCCTCCCCATTGGAACGATGTACCCTTTCCACCAAAATTCAAACCACAGTCAATGGTGCTGTTTGATGGGAGGGCTTCACCCAGTTAGTATATCAATTACTTTAATATTATGACTGTATATTTGCAGAAAAATGATGCTCTTCTTACTAGAGTATTCATCGGATGCTTGACGGGTTCAGCTTACGACTGGTATCGTAGTTTACCCGATAACTGTATTGCGTCGTTTGACGAATTCAGAGCGATGTTCCTTTCTCGGTTCTATGAGGGAGGTATGGACATGAACATGTCCTCCTTAATAGAAATCAAGCAGAAGGAGAAGGAAGATACTCGGACGTTTATTGAACGTTTTCGACAAGCTACGTTGAAGATGCCTCCGGGTATGCCAGATTCAGCATTGATCGACACATGTAGGATGAATCTGCGACCATCCATCGCCGTCTTCACAGGTTCTCAATTCACAGATTGGGCCTCATTCATCATAGCAGCAGTTTCTGTCGAAACCAACGGCAGGTTGGCTCGTGAACATGGGATGATCTTCGCCTCAGACGATAGAGGAAAGAAGGGAAATCCTGGTATTTCCGACAATCGCAATATCAAAGGAAAGGATTCACTCATGGTTAATCTTTCCAAGAACAAAGCGACGCCGAATAATCAAGAATCTTCCAGAACAAAAGAAGAATATTCTTTCGATGAAAGTGATATTCCGGGAATATTCCAATGCCTGGTCAAAAGTGGCAAACTCCAGATCCCGGAGCCGAGGAGATCTAACGAGGTGAGTCTGACTGATAACCCCAAATATTGCATCTACCATAGATACGTGGATCATCCTACAAGGGCTTGCTATGTCCTTAAGAACAAGATTCAAGAGCTGATAAATTCTGGTGCCATCACTCTAACAAATGATGAGCATACAGTCACGAAAAACAAAGTTTCTCTTCAATTTGGAAACTTCCCTCCTCAACAAGTCCCAGATGGAATTATTCCAATTCCAAAGACAATGATGAAAATCACGAATATCCCACCCGCCGGAGAAGAAAATGAGGGACTGCTGCCTCTCACCTTAAAAAATGGTGAAATCATGTGGGCACATCCTGACTTAGTACCTGAAATGGAAAATGAAGGGAAAACTTCAAAGTCCAAAGCAGGTAAGAAAGTTAGAACTTGCAACATGATTTCTCATGTTCTTCCAGACTCTGAGGACTTGGATGATAATCCATCAGTGATTGATCCGAAGCATGGCGATCAGATTATAAATGATGTAAATATTGATCATCCTGTACTCTTCGATATCAATGAAGATTTTCTTTCCGAGTATATGGCTGACAAATTCATCAAAAGAATGACTTTATCGCCAGATGATCAAAGACATGACATAAGTATAGAGGACACTTTATACCTCGACTATAGGGAGAACCTCTTCCTTCCTCATGGTGACCAGTCTGAGCAAATATTTTCAGTCAATATGGTTCAAATGGATGACAAATCTGAACCATTTGAAAATGATCCCTAGGCCCAACAAATGGATACTCAATGGGAACTTCGTTTTGAACAGCGACAGCCGCCTACAGAGGACGAGGTTGTTCAGATTGACGTTGGAGATGGAACTACGCCCAAACCAATATTCATTAGCAAGAATCTGTCTGAAGACGAAAAGGAAGAGATGATAAAATTGATTAAAGACTATATTGATATCTTTGCCTGGAGCTACGAAAATATGTCGGGTTTAGATCCCAAAGTCGCACTCATAAGCTCAACATTCTCCCTAATGTCAAGCCGGTAAAACAACAGCAAAGGCGGTACAGACCAGACATGATGGATGCTATTGAGACAGAGGTCATAAAGTTAATTATATGTGGCTTTGTTCGTGAAGAGCAACACCCAAATTGGGTCGCCAATATTGTCCCTGTCATGAAGAAGAATGGAAAAGTCCGAGTTTGCATAGATTATCGAGATCTTAATACGGCTTGCCCTAAGGATGAATTTCCACTTCCAATTACGGATGTCATGATAGACAACACATGTGGCTTCGAACGTATGTCTTTCATGGATGGATTCTCAGGATACAATCAGATCAAGATGCATCCGGAAGATGAAAAACATACCTCTTTCCGAACACCCCTGGGGGTATATTGCTATACAGTTATGCCGTTTGGTCTTAAAAATGCAGGAGCCACCTATCAACGGGCCATGAGTAACATCTTTCAAGAACACCTGCGGAAGACAGTGGAGTGCTATGTAGATGACATTGCTGTTAAGAGTCGATCGAAGAATGATGCATCAGCATCAACTGAAGATGAATCCCACTAAGTCCTTTTTGGAGGTTTCCAGTGGCAAGTTCTTAGGATTTGTCATTACTTCTCAGGGTATCCACGTTGATCCTGAAAAAGTTAAGGCAATCCTTGAAATGCGTCCACCTCGAAATCTGAAAGAACTTCGTGGTTTTCAGGGTCTTATTACTTACATCAGGAGGTTTATATCTAATCTCTCTGGAAGATGTCAACCTTTCTCTCGTCTACTAAAGAAGGGTGTACCATTTGTTTGGGATGAAGCGTGTCAGAAGGCCTTCAATGACATCAAACAATACCTGACAAACCCACCTATCCTAGTACCTCCAGTGACGGGAAGACCATTTTTGCTATACGTTCGAGCTTTAGATCATTCACTTGGCGCTCTTCTCGCACAGAAAAGTGATATGGGTCATGAATAAGTAATTTACTATCTTAACCGAATGATGATTTGAGCTGAACACAGGTATACTCCTGTAGAAAAAGAATGTCTAGCATTAGTTTTTGTTGTCCAAAAGATAAGACATTATGTGTCAGGACAGACTATTCACGTCATCTCCAGAATAAATCCCATCCGGGTTTTGATGAGAAAACCAAGCAACCTTAATTCCAGGTTGGCCACTTGGGCAATGTTGCTTACTCCTTATGACATGGTCTACGTGCCTCAGAAATCAGTAAAGGGTCAAGCATTAGCTGATTTCTTAGCGGCTCACTCCATACCTGAAACGTCAAAGTTATATGAAGACATCCCAGATGAAGTTGCAGACTGTAACATGATTGAGAAGAACGACATCTGGCAATTATATTTTGACGGCGCATCACGAGTAGGACCCAAAGGCAATATTGTCTCTGGGGTAGGAATTGTTTTGATCTCTCCTGACAAGATGGTCATATATCGTGCCTACTCTCTTAATGAGCCATGCTCTAACAACGTAGCAGAATATAATGCTTTGCTAATTGGTCTTCAAGTAGCAAAACAGTTGGATATTGAGCACCTGGAAGCTTATGGAGATTCTCAGCTGATTGTCAATCAAGTTAGAGGAACTTATGAAGTCAGGAATCCTGACCTCGTCCCTTATCATCAAGTGGTGGTGGAGTTGGTCCTTTCATTCAAAGGATTCTTCATTGAATTTGTTCCACGTTCTCAGAATGTGGAGGCCGATGCTCTTGCAAGTCTAGCCGCAGATTTGGCTGTTTCGATCAGAAGGCAAAACACAATTACGTTGTTGGATCGAGACTTATTCTGTATGAAGAATAATTTGCACATTGCACAAAGTTATACCACAGAGTTAAGTCCTCAGCAAAGGGATTAGAGAAGTCCTTTCATAGACTATGCGGTTCATGGGATTTTACCCGAAGATCCAAAAGAAGCTGCATCAATTAAGAGGCGATCATTTCGATTCTATTATGATTCATCTCTACACATGTTATATCGTCGTTCATATGATGGACTCTTATTGCGCTGCCTCTCGAAAAATGAAGCCAAGCAAATACTCAGGGAAGCTCATGATGGTGTTTGTGGCGCTCATCAACCAGGTCCAAAGTTACAAGATCGCATCCGAAGAATGGGGTATTATTGGCCATCCATGATAGCAGATGCTGTAGATTATGCTAGAAGATGTAAAGCATGCCAGATTCATGCTGATTTCATCCATCAACCGTCTGAATTCCTATATCCTACAGCAGCCTCTTGGCCTTTCGAAGCTTGGGGTATAGACGTCATTGGTCCTATTAACCCTCCCTCTGTCAAAGGGCATCGGTTTATATTGGCTATAACTGATTACTTTTCCAAGTGGGCAGAAGCAGTTCCCCTCACTGAAGTGAAGACATCAAATGTGATCAACTTCATCAAACATCATGTCATCTATCGCTTCGGGATTCCTCGACGAATAATTCATAATAATGGACCATAATTTGCCAGTCAGGCATTCTACCGATTCTGTGATAAGAATCGAATCCAGAATCTGGCTTCTACGGCTTATAACCCCGCTGCTAATGGTTTAGCCGAAGCCTTTAACAAGACAATTATTAAGCTTCTCAAAAAGTTCGTCTCGTCTAATAAACGGGATTGGAATGAGAAACTTGGAGAATGTTTGTGGGCTTATCGAACTACAGTCCGAACTCCCACTGGGTTCACACCATTTTCGTTGGTTTATGGATGCGAGGCTGTCCTTCCGTTGGAAATCCAGATCCCATCTCTACGAATAGCCATTGCTAATGAGTTAACTATGGAGAATAATGATCGTCTGCGACTCCAAGAACTTGAGGGATTGGATGAGAAGCGTCTCCAAGCACAACAACATATTGAGCTATATCAGGCCCGTATATCTTGAACTTTTAACCGTAAAGTCAGAGAAAGGGTATTCAAGGTTGGCGAATTGGTACTAGCCGTTCGAAGACCGATGGTCATGACTCATAAAAGCAAAGGAAAATTCCAAGCAAAGTGGGAAGGTCCTTATGTTATTGAGACTGTGTTTTCTAATGGCGCCTATCATTTATCAAAGCACAATGGAGATCTACTCATGATGCCCATCAATGGCAAATTTCTCAAGAAGTACTATGTATGAAAGGAATAAGACTTCTTTTATTTTGGATGAGGACCACTGCCCTCCTTATTAAATACATAGTCGGATAAAGCATCAAAAGCACTATTGTCTGAAGTCACGAAAAACTTGCAGACAGCCATTCTCAGTGCTTCTTCCTCAGGAGTTTTCCCTGGCTTCGTTAAAAAAAGCAAGGATATCTCGTGGTGGCTGGGGCGCAGAAGAGCTTTCACCTACTCCGTCGAAGCCTAGTGCAACTTGCTTAGGGGGATGTGGCTCAAAGGCATCCTCAACCTTCTTGAAGACTTAATTCTTTTGCTGCATATCTTTGGAGGACATCTCCAATAGAAGAACGGAAGCAAGAATGAAAAAGTTGCAATGAGCTTCTGCCTATTTATACGGGAAACCCTCGAAATTGAAACGACCTTTTCCCATTTCCAAAAAGGTCTGTCCGTTCATCCTTCTAGGTTCATCCATTTAATTATGGAGTTGAACCAATACGTTCTTTCCCAAAAAGTGTGTTGGTCCATTCATACCTTCATACGCTCATGTCGCATACGCTCATGACACCTACCTTCATATGGGTTCATACGCTCATGACGCCTACTTCTCTATTCCATATCTGTCTCCTCGTTCCTCAGCCCCCAAGGTTTGGATAAGCTGATTTGTTTGCTTTCATTGGAGAAGGATCTTAAATTTTATGTCTTATTGAATCGATTAAAAAGTGGGGTTCCTTATTTATCATGTTTTCATAACCTCTGAATAAATATTAAACCTATTCACTTTGCCTGTCTATCATTCGTTTGACCTCTGCATAGATATGAATCTGATTTTCTTTTGAGTTTTTACATCCTATCACGTCCATATTACCTCTGATAGTATTGTACACTCTAAAAATAGAAATTAAGATTTCTATTTATCTATCATGTCCTTTGTACGTCCAGATAGATACAAAATCATTTCGAACATAAAAAATTTATCATTTCCATTCTCATATCATCATAAAAAGTCTATTACGTTTCTTAGACTTTGTTACAAATCACAATGGAAATCTATTTCGGATTTTTATTCCACATACAAGCAACAACTTAATGGAGATCTATTTCCTTCTTCTTTGGATCTTCTTCCTTCGTTGTTGGTGGCAGTTCCTGATGTCTAAGCCCCAGTGGCAACTAGAGCAGTAGGAACCAAACTCTGGTCTTCTCTCTCAGAGGAGAGGAGAACCCCAGAGGACGGCAGCCCGAAGGCGTGTTGCTGCCGATGCGACTCGTGGAGGAACGGCGGCACCTCAAGGAAGGCAAGAACGTATCCAGCATTGGGATACGATTCCTAGTTCTGCCGTCAAAGAAACTCTACTACCCAATCTCTTGGGTTAGAGTCGACTCCACCGTCCAACTCTCCGTGTATAAAGGCTCTTCCTACCAACAGAGGAAGACCTTTATATCTCACGGAAAGTTGTGACTTGTCTGATTTGCGCGTCAAAAGCGCATGAGCTCCCTGATGTGAGTGTCAGAAGAACGCCCCTCACAGCGTCGAGGTCGCCGATACCAGTTCTGGAGAAGCCCTTCAGCCAAACTTCTACAGAAAATAGCATAGGAGAAATGTTTCAAGACAGGAGTACAAACAGACGTAATATTTTACGAAGCAGTGACTTTACGCCAGGGATTCAACAAGGTACTTTACGCCAGTGTTCCTATAGGGCTTTTTACGCCACTGCTTAACCAAGGCTTTACGCCAGGGATTTAACAAAGTGCTTTACGCCAGTGTCCCTACAGGGCTTTTTTACGCTACTGCTTAACCAATGCTTTACGCCAGGGATTCAATAAGGTGCTTTACGCCATTATTTCTACAAAGCAATGATGTTTACGCCACTGCTTCAACAAAGGCTTTATGCCAGCATATCAGCAGAACGTTTTACGCTCGCTAAAGAGTTCATACTGTTGAGCAGATAAAGATGGCTTACGATCAGGACTTACCACTTAAGTGCTCGGCTCTAATAGTGGTTGGATCTATGCCTGGTGGACGGGCGTACAGAGGAACATTGCTAAAGAGTATCGCCATTCTCACTCATGGAAGAATAAAAATGCAAGAAGCTATATTCAGAATGAGGATGTTCTCGGCTATTTATACAGACCGAAGAAACAATGGTGTGGGTCTATTTTTGGGGAAAGTCCTATTAAAGAGCTCTCGTAACCACAAGACTGGTGCCACGTGTTAGTTTGTTTGTTGGAAGTTGATAAACCACAGAAACAATCAAGAGCAGTGGTTTAAATAAATCATACGCACCAACAGATAAAGATAAAGATCAAAGATTTTATTTATAAAAGATGGGGCGGACCCTACATATAAGAGAGAGTCGCAATACATAGAGTGTTATTATTCTCTCTCGTAGGATTGACGAAGAGAGGCACCCAACTCACGCATATTGCGAATCCCAGAGGGACGCATCAGACGAATGAATGCTTCGACGTCACCCGGTCCCTCGTAAGCAGTTGAAGGACCACCATCGATTCGATTAAACACCGCTGGAGTCAGTTCGAAGCACTCAAGGAGATTCTGGGCACGCTCGTTTTCTATTTCGAGGTTGACCCTAGCAATCGAGGACCTATCCACGAGAGGCTCTTTCTTTGGCGCCATGTCAAGTATAAAGTTGAATGAGAAATTTTCTTCTCATTTATACTGATAGGCCAACTCTTCGTATTCTGCACAGGGAGTTGATTAACATGAATACGACTCGGGAAAAGAAAGAGACGTTTTAAACGTTCTCGATAAGAAAGCTCATTATGAAAGTGGCATATTGACCGACACTTCTCCACTTTACGCCGATTGTTGAAGATCCCGAGTTTTACGCGGACGACTGTTGCATATCTTTAACCAGTCAAAGCCAACTTTTACGCTTCTATTTCAAAGTATTTCAAATATTCAAGATATATATTTGAAAACTTTGAAGGGGGTCTTGTAGGAGCGTAAAAAGTTCTTCTCAGAAGGAGTTAGAATGACTCAAGGAGGACTCCCTTTACGCCACAGATGAAGCTCATCATTTTACGCCTGTGCCAAATTGACAGCTTTACGCTCGGGTTCAGACCGGTGGCACTTTACGCTGATGACAAGCCAACTGCTCCTTTTACGCCAGCTCAAGGCTGTCTAGTCTCGTATTTAATGCAGAATCTGACATGGAGATATTAATGATGGCATTCACCACAATATCCAAAGGAATTTATCCCATACAAAGACCTTACTTGTCGTTTATATGGATCGAGCTACCTTACGCTCACTACTTGGCTTCTTTTACGCACGAAGTTCTATACGAGCTTTTACGCTCAACAGACAATGTGCACGTAAAGTCTATTTGAGCTAGTTTTACGCTCAAGGTTATTTAATAACCGCTTTATGCGAGAAGCCTATGACAGAGCTACTTTACGCTCATCCTAATGCTTTACGCTCAAGTAAGGTTGAGGCTATTTTTACGCCTTCTTCCTATTTGCCACTTTGGAACGTGGTTTGCCTACATGGCCTTCATGCCACAGATTTCGAAGGACGTGTGTACGTGCACCCTATTTTTACTACTGTAATGGGACGCGTGTCAACACATACAGAGCATAAGTTTGATCATGGGTGGCAGTTGTTAGCGTAAAGGCCGGTCTTTGACACCTTTTTACGCACAGAAGCTCCAGTCTATAATTAGACTGATTTTTCTCATACTCAAGGACGACAACAGTTACAGAGACAAGGAGAGAATACAGAGAGATCAGAGCCCAGAGACTTTGAATATCAAGGAGCATTCATCTTCAACCCTTCGTCAAGGACAGAGTGAAGCTAAGCAGGAGAGCATTCGACCTCGCCACTAGTGCCCAAGTGCTGTCGATACCTTTCTGGTGCCTTAGTTCTTCCAGTTGTTCGCTTTTCAGCAGCGATCTTCATCATCATCATATAGTCCACGGAACAAAGTGATCATTTGCAAGATCAGACTTCTATAGCAATACTCCCCAGAATCAAATTTGTACTCTTTTGT
The DNA here is from genome assembly GCA_029216955.1 of Iris pallida. Taxonomy (NCBI): domain Eukaryota; kingdom Viridiplantae; phylum Streptophyta; class Magnoliopsida; order Asparagales; family Iridaceae; genus Iris; species Iris pallida. The sequence goes on from JANAVB010035020.1 coordinate 1,331,601, forward strand.
ACCTCTTTCTTATTTTTCTTTCAAAGGCAATTTTGTTAAGGAAAACAGTGATAACCCTAATTAGTTAAAGTATCAAGCCGTACTCATTGCTTGACCATGATTAATGGATAGAGTATAGTCTAGTCTTGCCTAGACAAGGCCAATACATGGTTACTTTAGTCCGTTACTATTATGCTTTACTTATTCGATAATTGGTTAGAGACTAAGTTCTGTTCAGGTGTAGCTAGGGTTACAATCCCGGTCCTTGTTTGGTTTATGGGTTGTAACTTGGTTACTGGAATAGTCCTTTAGTTATCTTATTGTTTATCACCATGTTTTCTCTAACTCATATTTTTCGTTATCCTTTATGTATCATGTGCTAATATGCTGGTTCTAGTTCTTAAGCGAAGTCTCTCTTGTGGCACTTGCTCTTTCTGGGGTCTGACCCAACTGGTTTTGTATGACCAAATTTTGGAGTAGCTCCTGAGGATCTTCCTGTCTTCCAGCCAGATGGTGAACACCAGACGTAACCCTGACAACGAGTGGGTTTCTTATTTTTCTCTCCTACTTTATTATAAATTATTCTTTTGAGGCATTTAGCCGTCGAGCAAGTGTTAGCTCGTGTTGAAACTTTAATTTTTGTCTTCCTACGGGCTGTTACCTAGGGTTGATTATGTATGACTTAAAATTTTGCTAGTCTTCATATTTTGTATGACTAGCTTCATGATCATATGAATATGTAATGTTTGGGACGTCTTACTTTGTATGTCTGATGATCTTACATCTTGTAAAAATTACTTGCTTGGTGAGATTGAGACACTAGGCTTGTTCATGACCATAAGAGACTGTTGGCTTGTAGATAAACTATCATACATCTAGACAGCCGTGACCGTATATCGAGGTGGATTATACTTTAATGTACGTAGCTGGCTGTGTCTGTCCCCCGCTCTCCAGTATTATGGTTTTAGGGCGTGACAGGAACGAAGATCAAAATCACCCACAAGAAAAAACTCTGCCTCGACCGAGCAAATACCAAATCATGCTTTCGATAGACGATTTGATGTGATGTACGACATTCTTAATCGGTATAAATATATCAAAGATCCATAAACCATAAAATTCAACTGAGTTAAGCAAGCCCGCATCACTGCTCAAATATCGTGATACCTCACACAACACAAATCCAAATTAACATACACAAACGAAGAAGCCAACACCATACCTGTGCACCGAGCGAGGCATATATAACATCGAACACATAGATCATTGGATGATTCCTCTACATGAATACAAGTCCAATCAGGCCTTCGAGCCAACAAACCAGCATAATGTGCCACGTAAAACAGGCATTACAATATCTCCATGGAAGCGATGTGCTACGTTGTGACATTCGCCTACACCCGAATCCAAGTCTGAGCTTGTAATGCATGTGGTTCGTATTACGTATCTCGGTATACGTGTACGTATTTAGACTCGTATTTGCATGTTTCTCTGATTGATTTATTGGACATTTCTTTGCTTGGTTCATCTTGGTTCGGTTTGGCTTGTTGGCTTGGTTCGATTTTGTTGGAAAACCAACCCACCTACCTACCACCACCATCATCCTTTATTAACCTATTCCCTCATTCTCTCTCTTTATTAATTCTCTTTATTTACTTCTTCTTCTCCACCATTACTTCTTCAACCACCAGAGAGAGAGGGAGAGCTTAGGCAAGTACATCTTGCTTCATGGAGGAAGTCCATTTTTATTGTTCCTTTGTCTTTCTCATGTGTATCTAACCCAGTTTAGTACTTAGCATTTTTTATTTTTATGGTTAATTTCTTGTAAATCTAGCTTTATGGTATTTTCAGTTTTCAGGAGTTTTATCTATCAAACTTGCATATTTTTGCTAGTTGATGGTTTCCTGTTGTAGAAAATTTTATTTTGTCCAAATTTGATCTACGGGAGTCTGGATTTGGGTTTCTAATGTTGTTTGGAGGAGCATGGAGGCCATGGTATTTTTTATGGACATGTTCTCTGTGGGAGCCATTAATTACACTCTTGGCCACATGCAACATTTTGTGCTGGGTCGCATGGTCATTTAATTAAATTGGCCGCATGGCCGATCACTTGCTTGGCCGCATGGCATTTGCTGTTTGCATGGCCATTAAATAAGTGTTTGGCCACATGCACATTTTAGTGTCAGTCGCATATGGCCAACACAATGTTAGCCGCATAGCCTTGTATATTTGTAATACATGTATTAGCTAGCCTAGCATTTAATGCATTAGCCTAGCATTTAATGCATTAGTATTTTAATGCATTAGCATTTAATGCATTAGTATTTTAATGCATTAGCATTTATTGTAGCTTGCAGTAGCTTGCATGATTAATTATTTATGCTTAAATCCTATGCTAGCTGCATAAGCAATGTTTGCTAGCTAGCCGCATGCAAGAATTCATATGCTAGCCGCTTGGCCATCTGCTCAGTTGGCCGCATGGCTTTACATTAAGGCATTATATTTAATGCATGCAAAGCATGCATGCTTATATATTTTGCTTGCATTTGCATGCCATAGTGAGCTGCATATGGCATCACTGTTCACTTGGCCGCATATGCATTAATAATTAATGCATTTGCAAGCTGGCCGCATGGGAAGCAATGCTAGCCGCATATGCCCCCTTCCAATAATTCCTGGCCGCATGGTAATTACACTTTGCATGCATTAGATGCATGCTAATATATATATATATATATATATATATATATATATATATATATATATATATATATATATATATATATATATATATATATTTATATATATATATATATATATATATATATATAAAATAAATAAATAAATATATATATATATATAAATATATAAATTTATATATATATATATTTATTTATTTATTTTATATATATATATATATATATATTAATGGTACTTTACTTTGCATGCATTAGATGCATACAACACTTGCATGAGAATATATTAATGCATGCAAGCATGCATGTATATTTAGCACCAGCCGCATGTTATTAATGCATGGGAATCTCATGTTTATACTTGCAAGCATTATTTAATGCATTATATTAATGCATGTATATTTGGTACAGTAGGTTGGCCGCATGGGAGTACAAAATATATTTTGTACTTATGCATGTATTATTTAATGCAAGCATGCATGTATATTTTGCTTGCATGATTTTGTACAGTAAGTTGGCCGCATGGACTAAAGTTGTTGCAAGCATTTTTATATATTAAAATTTGCATGCTTAGAAATCAAGGTTGGCCGCATATGGAAATATATGCTGGCCGCATATGCACTCAATGTTAACCGCATATGAAATGTTTGTCTGGCCGCATGGCCAATGCCATGCTGGCCGCATATGGCCATTTGTTAATTATGGCCACATGGCCATTTGATTGGGCCGCATGGCCACTATTTAATTGCTGGCCGCATGGCCTTTTTAATTAAGCTGCTTGCATGCAACTTGCTTGAGCCGCATATGACCAAGTGACTTGCTGGCCGCATGTAATAATTTTCTTGAGCCGCATGAGTCCCCCACGGTCCTTGCTCCTGCTAATATTTATTACCACTTGTATGCTTGTACCATTAATTTAAGTGTGTTCCCTGACACGATGGTGACCCGTCGTGGTGCACTTTTGATATGACATGATAGTGGTCCGTCGTGGCGCACTCCTGACAAGTAAACTTGACATGATAAACATGACTTGATAGTGGCCCGACGTGGCGCACTCCTGACAGTGAACATGACATGATATATATATATATATATATATATATATATATATATATATATATATCTCAAATTGCTGTTGCGACGGTCAACACGACATGACAAGAATAAATGACCTGGACACCGTGGACGATTGTGCTTGTACAAATGAACCCGTCTTGTCTTGCATCATGTCTAGGACAGGGATCCCTGAGTACCACGGTCAGGGGTACCTACTAAAATTGACTAAGGCTAATTACTAGAATAATCCAGTAGTCATGAAGAGATTTTCCCAGCTACAGACAATCCCATTATATGGGCATCCCACTTGGGATCTGTAGCCTGCCGTCGAGTAGGGCACATTTCTAGCACACTGTCATGTGTTGCACCCTCTAAGTCACTTAAGGGTACATGCATTTTCTGAATGATGTACCCACTTGAATTCAACCCCTAATTGCGTTCGGATAGCCTGGATGGTCTGCAGGACTTGTGGCTGTGGAAGAATCTCGCTGCATCTTGCTAGTAACTAGGCCTGTGATAATCCTAGTTAGTTAAAGTATCAAGCCGTACTTATTGCTTGGCCGTGAAATATTGGATGGAGTTTAATCAGTCTAGTCCTGTCTTGATCTTGTACAAGATTGTTGCATGTCCTGATTTCTTATTTTATCTTGCGATAAATGGTGGGAGAAACCAAGTTCTGTTCAGACGAAGGGTTACAACCCCGGTCCTTGTTTGGTTTACGGTTTGTAACCTGGTTATCTGAATGGTCCCATGGTTATCTCATCGTATATCACCTGTCATGCTTTTTCTTAATTACTGTCTTTTATTTAATTATATTCTTGTGCTAATTGCTGGTTTTAGTTCCTAAATGAAGCCTCCTTTGTGGCACTTGCTCTTTCTGGGGTCTGACCCAGCTGGTTTTGTATGGCCAGATTTTGGAGCAGCTCCAGAGGATCCACCGACTTTCCAGCCAGATGGTGACCACTAGACGGAACCCTGGCAACGAGTGGGTTTATTTTGGCTCTCCCACTCTATTGTAAAACTATTCTTTTGAGACGTTTAGCCGTCGAACAAGTGTTAGCTCGTATTGCACCTTTATTTACTGTCTGCTTACGGGCTGTAACATGATTGGCATATCCTAGGGTTGATCATGTATGACTAAACTCTTGCTAGTCTTGACATTTTGTGACGACTAGTTTCATGATCAGCTGAATATGTAATGTTTGTGACGCCTTACTATTGTATATTTGGTGATCTTACATCTTGTAACATTTACTTGATTGCTTGTGATTGAGACACTAGGCTTGTTATTGACCATAAGAGACTGTTGGCTTGTAGTTAAACCCTCATATATCTAGACAGCCGTGACCGTATGGTGAGATGGATTCCATTTTGTTATACGTAGCTGGCTATGTCTGCCCCCGCTCTCCAGTATTCTGGTTCTGGGGCGTGACAGAGCTAGGCCCCTTTAGGAATTTCTTCATGAAATTGGTGACAAAATAAATGCATGTTGTGGGATTTTAAACCTTACCTACCATAAAATCTTTCACCATACTAACCACTTGAGCTAACACACCCCATGATACAAGACAATAATGATAGCTAAAATATTGAAATACACACACTTGGGATTTGTCTCAACATAAAATGGTGGGACTAGATCACTAGTGACCAAACTCAAATAAATTCCAACAAGTTTTAACACTTCCATATCGTGTTTATGCATAAATAGCATTAGTTGCATCTCACTTAACACAAATTTATGAGTTTATGTCAAAGAATTTAACTTTTATCTACAAGTCAAACCGTTTGGATTATAGGTTGGGGGATGGACGGTTGCTCAAATATCCATTTTCTAAATGCTCATCGAGATATCAGTCGTTCGAAAACACCCATGGGTCCCAAATGAATGAATCTTTTAAAAATACGTCGATTCTGGGGACAACTTTAACTATCCTGATGTGTTTTAAGATAATTTTTTTTTCTTTGCTCGAGTATTAACTACAAACACAAGTGTTGACAAAAAATGTTCCTAGAAAATATAACACACGTGATTCTTCCATAAACAATATAGTAGTGTAATAGATTTTGATAGACTTCAACGTCTTTCAACTTACTCTCATGTTATTTGGTAGCATAAATATAAATATTATAGATGTTGGTTTTTTTTAACTAGATCTACCAAAGTTGTATTTATCTGTGAAAATTGCATATTACTTCAAAAATCTAGATATTTCAAAATGGGAATTGCAATTACAAAGGAAGCTTTTACAATGTTTTCGAATTTTTAAATGGATTACCAAAATATTCTTAATTTATTACATTTTTTTAAAAATTAAATGTATTGTTTCTCTTATAAATAAAAAAAAAATTTAATAACCCATTTTAAAATTTATGGGTTTCTTGACAATTACATTCCCTTCAAAATATATTAGAACACTCGAATTAGTACAAAGCCAGCTAAGATGTAATCTCAGTAGGCTGCATAAAGCTACTGTCACGTAGGACCCACTATTATAATGGGGTGAAACTTTGGGTTTTGCAAAATAGTAGTGAACCTAAACTTTGCATTTAGTTGCACCTCCTCCTTTGTTGATGCCGCCTTCTTCTCATGGGTGTCCTTTCCATCAAACAGTAAAAACCAAAAACTTGATTCAAAAAAATAAAAATCAAATTAATACCACCATAAATCCCCAAAGCCTAAATTTCCCGTTTTAATTCGAAAGGAATTCTACTGATCTACCATCAGAAGGAGGTACGATCCGACACTTGCCATTTCTTTCTATAGATGTATAGGGATTTAGCTCATTTTTTCTACGAAATTATTTGGAAAAATTGGATTTTGATTGGTACCCATCTCTATTTTGGGGATAAATTTGTTGCTTCTGATCTCAAGGTTGGATCTCGCAATTTGATGAAAATTTTAATTTGTTCGCATTGTAGCAAAATTGTGTGTTTTTATGGTGGAATTGATTTGAGTCGTGGGAAAAATTAGATTTTGATAGGTACCCGTCTATAGTTTTGGCTTGAAAATTTTGAATATGATCATGAAGTTGGAACTTTGCAAATCTGATTATATATTGATTGGTTGTTACATTTAGGAAATTATGGTTTATTTTGTGTTTATGATGCCAAAAGAATGATTTTAACTTTTCCAATAATGTGGGTCTTATTGCAGCTGAAAATTTTCGGAATTCCGATTTGTCCGAGAAATAACTGCACAAGAATTTATGAGAAATGGGAAATATTGAAGATGGTGGCAAAAGAAGTTAGAAGTTTTTCAATGGTAATAAGCTCAATTTATACTTTTGAAGAATGGAGGGCAAACCACCCGCCTCTTTTGCTCAGCGAGACCCAGAAAATGGTGCCAATATTGCTTCGAGAAGGACACCTTCGGAAAAGAGCATGCACAACATCTCAGTTCAAACTGGGGAGGAGTTTTCTATGGAATTTCTTCAAGATCGAATGACTCCTAAGGGAACGCCACGTGGAGCTGGTTTGGATCAAAGCAGTACGAAGAGGGGGGGAAACAGTGCAAATCACAACCAACATCCAACTTACGAAGATCTTACTCGCAATCTTGGGATCAGAAGATTGGATTCGGATTGCAATTGTGATGTATCTAATGCTTCCTTAGCAAAAGGGCATGTAATTGAGGCCAGTAGTAACAGTCATAGAGTGAATGAAAATTCAGAATCTGGTTATCAGCAGCTTCAGCATCATGTATCTGACACCTCGGACAGTTCTAATTCCGGCAAAATTAAGTTCTTATGCAGCTTTGGTGGAACAATCTTACCAAGACCAAGTGATGGGAAACTGAGATACGTTGGCGGAGAGAAAAAGATTATATCCATCAAGACGGAACTTTCATTAAGAGAACTTATGCAGAAAACATTCAGTATCTGCCAACAACCCCACATCATCAAGTATCAGCTTCCAGGAGAAGATCTTGATGCTCTCATATCTGTTTCTTCAGACGAGGATCTCCAGAATATGATCGAAGAATACTATGGACTGGAAAAGGCTGATGGGTCGCAAAGAATACGGATTTTCTTGATCTCTCTGAATGAGTTGGAGAGCAGCTCTTTAGATACGAGAAGCTTGCAGAACAGCTCAGAGTATCAGTATGTTGTCGCTGTAAATAATATACCAGATCCAAGTCCAAAGAAAAGCTTGAGTGGTAACAGCTTGTCCAACCAAATAGGATATCACTTGGATGGTTCTCCAACTTATCACAAAGATTCTCATCTTCTCCAGCCTGATTTTATAGATGGGACTGGTGCTCAAAATCATGTTGGGATGTTTGTCAATCAACCTACCTCGGAATTCTTTTTTAATTCTCAGTTTCCAAGTAAGTCCCCCAACCAATCACCTCCATTTTCTCCAAATCCAGTGCAGCAGAGAGAAAACAAGCATTGTAGAAAGGAATCGTTTGAGGATCATTTTGTAGCTGACCAATCATCGGATAATTATTACGGTAAAGAGACTGGCCATTTTCAACCTTGGGCAGTTCCAAGGCCTCATCCGGACATGCATTTTGATGCTGTGCAGGTTCAGAACCACAGGTACATGAGGGAGATACCTCCATCCTTTATTCCTAAGGACAGTGACATGGATGGGTATGGGTACTGCGACAAGTCTGTTATCCTGGAAAGAGGTTTCCATTCTGAAATGATTCAAAGGCAGCAGGAAAATTCACAGAATTCTTTATCTGGTTCAAATGATATGTGTGGCCCTGTTCAAGCTATTCCCCATGCTTATTCTGATCCTCTGATTCAAGAAAAAATTGAGATGGTCTTACCAACAGAGACAACTACATCCAACTTGGACTTTACGACTTCACAAATTCCTCCAAATATATTCCGAAGTAACCTGCAAGAAGGAACAACACTATACCGACAAAATACAGATCTCAATCACCCACCAAATCTTCCCCATCAGTTACAGGGGACAGAATCTAGAATTTCTCAGCCCGGGCCAGAAGTCTCAAGTTCTCATTACCCAGAATCATACGGAAGAAACGAATTTAGGCACCATATCCTCCACAATCCAGATGCAGGTCAGCGAAGTGGAGAAATGGTTGATGGACTTAATTCTGGAGCAGAGAATTCTCATGTACAACATCTGGCAGGTACTGTATTGAATAGGACAGATGGTAAGGGAGTCGTGCCACCTCAGGATAGGAAGTTTTATCACAATGATACTACTGTTGTGGCTGAGAGTGGCAGTAAAGTAACATATACTAACCATCATCCAATTGGTGTTCGTGGTGCTCTTGTTTCTTCTCAAGGGTTAGAAGCACTAGAAAGTTCTGTTCCTTCGTATTCAGTTAATGATTCAAACTCTTGCTCAAATGCTTTCAAAGATTACTCTCTCGGTAATCAATTGGATACACCAGAAATTCATAATGCAGGACACAAGTATACCAATTATAAATATCACGAATCGTATGAACCGTTAAAAGGTGATCTTGTTCCTGAAGGTAACAATACTATGTCCTTTTCACCACGTGGTGCATGGCCAAAGAATTCTACAGAAATGCACCTACCAGCTACATCTGTTGATCACATGGATGTAGGTGATAGTGTTGAAATTCCAAGTGACCTGATCTCATCTAGTAATCCACTTTCCCATCTTCCACCTGGCATCATGTCTCAGAACATGAAGGATGACCATATACATAGAGTTGTGAATGCGGCGATTACAGATCCAATTCGCATGGTCAACGACACCGGTTTGAACCTGAACATGCATGGTGACAACTTATGGTCAGTTTTCCAAAGTTCACAGAAAGATCAAGGCTTAAGGAGAGAAGTTTCTCTGCTTGATCAGGACATTCTTCCTTATCCTAACACAAGAGTGTTGGATTATGCAAATCCTGGAAGCAAATTTCTTAAGGGGGGAGACTCGGAGTCTGTAAGTAATGTACGTGATCATGTTCCAATGGAAACTGAGGTGACGGTTGAAGATGTAACTGATAGTGTTCCTTCTGGTGTCCCTGTTTGCCCGCCGATTGTTCCTCATGTACTTCATGAATCTGCAGAGGATGATGTGGAGACTGGTGCTAGCAACACCCCACACTCTGAATGTGACGTATGGAATCACTCTTATGTCTCTTACTTCTGAATCCTAACATTATCAACAATGCATCTTATCTATTGGTATATTCTAGGATGCCAACTCTGAAGAAAGAGAGATGGATAAATCTATAAGTGTTGCTGCAAATGCAGAGATAGAAGCTGGAATGTATGGTTTGCAGGTTAGGTATTGTGTGATTTATACAAGCTTCTGATTTGTTTTTTAAGTTGCTATATAGATCGAAAATTAATTGTTCTGATAATTTTAAGTAGTAATAGCTATCATATTGAAAATCTGCTGCCAGTACCACACTGATACTATTTATTATCTGGGCTTTGAGATATCTGGAAACTGGAAATTTAATAGTTTTGGAATCATAGTTACTGCAAAATACATGGAAAAAGTAAGCCATCTTGGAGCTGAAGTTTTCTTTTGCCTCTTAGTTCTAAACATTTTGACTTTAGAGGAGATCCATCAACTGCTTCACTTGCTTTATGAATTTGATTCCTCAAACTCTTGGTGTTTTAGCACTACAGTGTTTGATTGATAAGGCAACTAGAAGTAATTCGGAGTGGACGAAAAAAGGGCAAGGTGCTTCTAAATAAAATGCATTAAATCACATAAAGAGGACTATTTCTAAAGCATATCACTTCCTCATGATCCATACCAAGCATATTAGATACATCTTGTGATCTGCATCCTCATATAATTTATTAATTTATCCAAATTAAGATTTTCCAAACAATGGTAAGCTTTTCCAATTATTATCTTTTTCTTATTCACTGGCAGGCATGTCAGTTTGATCAATCATGACATAGAACTTTCCCAACTGAAGTTCTGCTCCTGAAGAACCCCAGTTTGATGGGTGAAAATAAATTATTTATGATGCGTCTCTCAATTCTTAAGTGGAGTTACTTTTGTGGTGGGATAACTAGAATAGTTTCAATCACACAATCAATGTTCTCATGGTTTTATGAACTATTTAAATAAAAGTGATATACTCATCTCTGTAAACCTATGCATTTTGCTGATGGTCTATTGTTGCTTGTTGTTCTTGGCTCATTGACTATGCCAAATCTACAGTTTTACATGGAATAGTGTCATTGTATAGATTATCTTTATGCTCTTTAGTTGTCTTATTTAGTCCCACTTTTGGTATAGTACCTAGTCTCCTTGTAACTCTCAGTATAGATAGTCGACCTTGAGCCCCTAATGAAAGTATCCTAACATTATTCTAAAATGTAGTCTCTAACATAGTATCAGAACTCTAACATGGTATCAGAGCTAAGGGGACAATAAGCACCAAACCCTAGCCTCCACAATCTTCTCTTCCAGACAAACGTTAGCATCCATCTTCCTCCTCTTACGTACCCTTAGCTACCATTCCCATTTTCTTTTTCCCTGATCTCTAAACTCGATCTAACTCTAGCACATAATCTCCATCTCCATTTCTCCCCAAACTCTCTAACCCACTCTTGTTCTTCATATACAAGCCACCACCTACCAAAACCCTAACCCCAACCCACTGGCCACCCTAACCTACTGGACACCAAAACAACCACCGTCATATCTCCCAGCCAACATTCATTGTCCCAAAAAACACCCAAGTCACTCAACCATTTTCTCCAACCATGCTCTCCGCCACACCACCGCCTCCTATTTCCTTAACCCTGAACCCCTCTAGTATGCTCTCCATTGTCGCCTACTTGAGCTCTGCCTCCACCTGTCAGTTTACTCCCATGATCCCAGCAGTAGATCCTGACAACCACTTATGCCACAATGGCACTTGTTCTCTGCTTCCTACAGCACAGTCTAGTTCTACCTCTCGAGCCACCACCGCTGATCTTTGCTAGCCTCACCATCAACTCCACCATGTTGTCGTGCAAAGGATTTTTCGCTCCACCAAATTGCCATGCATAATCCTTTTTAGACTGGGGTTTAGTTGAAAGCCTCTAGAATTCTACAGATATGGTAGGGTCCTCTTGAACTATGAGGCTTGCCTAAGTTTCTAGAAGTTTTAGACTTCATAACATGTAAATATTTTATCATGAAGCCTTGTAAATATCTTAGGCCTGGAAGCTTCCAACCGTTGAATGTTAGACAAGTGGCATTATCATGGCCACTCTTGTAAGGCTCTTGAACCTATAAATATGACATGAGTCTCATTTGCTCATGACCACCAAACACTTGTAAGTTTATTTCATATAGTGAAGTTCTGTCAAGTTCCACTCTTGCTCCACTCTTCTCTTCTTATCTTAGCACGCTAGCTAAGTTCGTTCTAGGGAGGTTGCACGGGTCTTCGAGGAGGAAATTTGTATGTCGTAGTCTTCGAGGAGGAAGTTTGTATGTTACAGTCTTCGAAAAAAGAAGTTTGGGTGCCACACGGAACGAGGTGTAGACAAATTACAGTCCATGACATGTCCTCTCTACCGACCTCAACCTCGACCTCTCTACTCTCTAGTAGACCTCTTGGCTCTCTATAATTGTCTTTACATCAATTTTACAACATTGTTGTCTCGATCTCTGGCACGACGAACTCCTCCTTCAGTCCTTCTCATCGTCGACCGCTTCTACAAGGCTGCATCCTAACCCTCTACCAGCTCGAGTTTTCGCCTACAACATGCAGAAGATTCCAGGACAACGGGCATCACCTCAAACCATCCCTGCGTCCTCCATCAGTATCCTACTTGAGCTTTCACGTTTGTCGGTCGTTGTTATCCCACTGTCCAGCTCGCGGCCATTAGTAGCTGCATCTGACCACCTAATAAGCTCGAGCTTACCACCCTGATCACTCCACTGACCCAACCAACCCACCATGTAGACCATAGGCAGCCCCGATCAGACCCATAGAGTATACTTCTCGCCTCTTGGAGCTGCTTCCTCCTTGATCTACCTCCACCTACAGCCAATCCGATGCTTTATCCTCCATCGGCCAGCCTGCCCTTTACCACTTCTAGAGACGGCAACCAGCCCTCGGCTTCAACCATGAGATCCATCCATCGAGGTATTCTTACTACGACATGTTTGCCTGCGAGTGACTTCAACCGCTGCTACTTGCCACTAGCGCCTGCACCAACCGGGTGTCGACGAGTCCAAACTCAACTTAATCATCTGCCTCTTCCTCGCCACCAGCGAGCTTCTCAACCTCGTGCTTCGTCAGCGAAGTATCTAGCAATACGTCCCTGACTCCAAAGCAACCACAATACATCCCTCTAGTGTCTCCTTCCTAACCAACTTCTACATCCTCCAACCGGCCTCAAGATCCAGCATCAGTCCAGCACCACCACCGAGCTCCTTTTTGTACTCCGCTGCCATTGAGCCCAACTCATCATTCCAAATTACCTCCCAAACCTACTGTGTCCTCTGGACAACACCGACTCCTCTTCCTCGACTCTAGAACTCGCTGCTGATACTATTCTTCCAAGTGAGATGCCCTGTCTTCCATAGCTACCCACATCCCAGCTCCTTCCCAACCTTCTCCAGCAGCCTGGACTCTCTACACCATGACTCCAATTATTCTTTGTTTTGTTGAAAACTCCTAGTAATTTCCATCCTCAAGTTGAAATTTTGAAGGACCTTCCACTCTTCAATTGTCTACAGCCATGGACAACAGTCCTTACGCACCAACTCATTTCAGCCGCACTCGTCCCTGACGAGATCCTTCTATCTATCTTGATGAATGCTTTCTGAATTGTGTGGAATAGATCTCCACGAGAACCTATAGGAATGCTGACTCATATTGGTGTCTCTGTGTAACTTCTTATAGATATCTAGAAAGAGGTAATTAGCAAGATGTTAAAGGTTAGGGTAGATAATATGACATATTCTATGGCAATGTGTGAGAGATGAAACTTTCCAGGCTCTTCTGTGTTTCCTCTTCTCCTAGGTCCATTAAGTTTTTTGGTACCTAAGGCTCAGAGTAATTTTGATTCATGATATATACTATGTTATTTCTTGTTTGCTTTTAGACAGTAAGCTACATTTTTCAACATTTTCAACTGAATGTTACAGACTTCTATGAACAGATCATAAAAAATGCGGACCTTGAAGAATTACGAGAGTTGGGATCTGGTACATTTGGAACTGTTTACCATGGAAAGTGGCGAGGAACAGACGTTGCTATTAAGCGTATCAAGAAAAGCTGTTTTGCAGGAAGATCATCTGAACAAGAACGTTTGGTACTTCAAGAACATAATTGTCCATGCTTCTTAAATCCTTTTATGTTTCTTATTAGTGAACTTGCCTATTTTTTCATAAATATCCTTTAGATATATCAAATTTATGTTTATTGTATTTAAAGAAATGGCAGATCAAGGGTTTCAATAGCTCTCTCCTTCACCTAGGCCAGTCAACTTTATATAACCTCTTCAGCATACCGGGAACCTCGACATGTAAAAGTTTCATTTACTTACTAAGTTCCCATCAAGCTTTGTAACATTTACCTTCGTCTCATCTTTCACTCAATATACAAGGTGTAATGCTTACTGGATATCAAGTTTTAACACTAGAGCAAGCTCCCAGACTAGACCACTCAATAACTCTAAAAGAAAGTGTTTTAGTATTCTTCTTATATATTTTGGATATATAACTAATGTGGAATTATGCACTCTAGAACTTGTCTTTGTTCAAAGACTGGGTAGAGTTTGACTGCTAGGAATAGGGGATTATTAGTCTTCTCTTCAAGCATATCTTCGAGCAACTCTAATATATTCTCGAGCTGGGAGACTTTTCCAACATCCGACACTTTCGAGGGGATATGGATGCTTCATTCATTTCAGCTAACAGCACAAATCCTTTAATGTTAAAAAACACTAATACACGTCAGAAACTTTCAGACAGTCTGGGGTCCTTGATGACAAAGATACTTTTGGAATAAAGTATAGGGGTCCTAATTGTCTTAGGAGGGGCATGCACCTGAATTAGGGAGCACTCTTCATAGAATTCATCAACTAATTCTATTTTTAATTGCACTGGATGTTGCTTGGATGACCAATTTAAACTCATGAAGAAAACCAGACTTGTGGAATGTTTAAGCAATCATGATTGAAGTCACTCTGCTCTAGACTAGTACCAATTTGCCTTGCCCATGTTCTTTCTCTAAATAGCATCTGCTTTACCTGATTGCACTATCTTGATCAATTTTCATTGGCCATGATCATATGCCTCAAAAGTTAAAGATACTGTATATACATGATTAAGTTGATAACTGAAATAGTTTAATAATATGGTTATTTCTGCAGACCAAAGATTTCTGGAGGGAGGCACAGATACTCTCGAAGCTGCATCATCCAAATGTGGTTGCTTTCTATGGGGTGGTTCCAGATGGAACTGGAGGAACATTGGCAACTGTAACAGAATTCATGGTCAATGGGTCACTTAGACATGTCTTGGTACGGAAGGATAGGTGGGTCATATGGCATAAGACAGGACATGTTTGATCTTAAGAATTTCAGTATGTCTTTGCTTAACAAGTAGCTTGTGCAGGGCACTTGATCGTCGTAAAAGGCTTATAATTGTGATGGATGCAGCTTTTGGGATGGAATACTTGCACTCAAAGAATATTGTTCACTTTGATTTGAAATGTGACAACTTATTGGTCAATTTGAGAGATTCCCAGAGACCAATATGTAAGGTATGTAGTACAAGAGGCATCTCATACTCATCTTGTTTTAAATGCATAGGTAGACATCTATGTTGTACAAATACGGACAGGGATACAGGTAAGGACTCGATACGTATTAGGGATACAAACATTTTCTTATAGTCACAATAAGTAGCCACCTGTATTGTTTAATAAACATAAACATGGATACAGGTACTGACACCATTTTCCACGCCCGTTCAACATAGGTGGACAGTAATGATTTAATGTATTTGATCGTTATCTCTAGTTCTATGCTCCATTATATTAGACGGGACCATGTAAAGGTGCATTGTATCTTACAAATTGCCCAATGACGTGAATTGCCAATTCATATCTATCTACTGACTAGCTGTCTACCCCTATCAATTCTCCATTTATTTTACCCAGGCTTGCTGAAACAGTGTTGACTGGAAGGGGAATTAGAAGAAGTGAAGAACTATAGGTTAATTCTCGAAAGTGTCATCTATGCTTCTGTTGCTTCCTTGAATCAACCCTTCTAATGTTAACCTTCAAAACACGAGTTAGAATCATCTACTTCAGCTTTACTATTTTATTTTATCATTGGAGGTCTAAATTTAGTGACGATAAAAGTAAGTTCACATACATCCATTTTTTTAGTTTATTTCCAACTTTATGCTCAACTCTGAAATTTTCTGTGGTTGGCGTTTTTTTCAGGTCGGAGACTTTGGACTGTCTAGAATCAAGCGCAATACGTTGGTTTCTGGTGGTGTAAGAGGAACACTTCCATGGATGGCACCAGAGCTACTTAATGGGAGTAGCATCCGTGTTTCTGAGAAGGTAGAATTGTGAATTGACTCTTTCATATATGAGTAGTTTGGTGTGAGTTAACAGCATATTTTGACCATTATAGGTTGATGTTTTCTCCTTCGGAATTGCAATGTGGGAAATCCTCACAGGAGAAGAGCCCTACGCAAATATGCATTGCGGTGCAATCATAGGTAATTTCTTGCATTTGTTAACAGTGTACAGATAGAAAGGCGTATCCAATTTAAATCACTGCAACAACAACAACAAAGCCTTTATCTCAAATTTTTGGGGTTGGCTGTTTGAATGCTCTTTTTTAATCCGGCTCTCTTAAGGGTCATATCCTCTGTAACTAACAAAATCCATATCATTCTCTAATACTTCAAACCATGTTCATCTAAGCCTACATCTAGTCCTAAGGCTCCATTGGCATCTATTGGTCCACGTTTCACATGTCCAAAATACCTCAATCGATTTTCTCTCATCGTGTCCTCAGTTGGCACCACCTCTAACTTTCTACAGATACACTCATTTTTTATCATTTCTTTTATATTGCCACTAATCCGTCTTAGCATTCTCATTTCGCCTACACTACTATTATGGGCATGTTGTTTCTTAATTTTCCAACACTTAATCCATAAAGCGTGGCTAACTTATATTTGTCTTGTATAATTTTTTTTCCAACTTCAAAGGTATTTTGCAATCACAAAGCACCCCAGAAGCACTTCTTCATTTCAACCATCTTGGTTTATTTTTATGCTTAACATCATTCTTAATCT
The DNA here is from genome assembly GCA_029216955.1 of Iris pallida. Lineage (NCBI taxonomy): Eukaryota > Viridiplantae > Streptophyta > Magnoliopsida > Asparagales > Iridaceae > Iris > Iris pallida. The sequence continues at coordinate 1,348,577 of JANAVB010035020.1, forward strand.
CTCCATCATGATGATTTGATCCTAAATACTGAAAGCTATCACACTTTAGGCATCTCTTGGCCATCTGTGCAGACTCTCGGCTCTCCTCTCATTTCTTTTTGACTTCGGGTTGAAATTACATTTCATATACTCTTTTTTCGTCCCCCCCAGTTAACTTAAACTCGTAGAAAATGAGAATATTTCGTCGAACTCAAAACATAAAAATAGGCAATTTTATCCCCTCCTCTCTCACCCTACCTCGTCTGTTGCTCGCACAAGCAAGCTCACCTGTGTGAGCAACAACAGACAAGGGAGAGAGACCAGGAATAAGTAGGGGTGCAACTCGGGCGGGTTGGGTCGGGTTTGAGGTCAACCCGAGCCCAACCCGATAGATCATAAGCCTAGCCCAAGCCCATGCCCGACCCGACTTCGGGTTCAACATATGAAGCCCAAGACCAAGGCCGGAGGATCGGGTTGGGCTCGGATTGGGTCGGATCCATCGGGTTTATCGGACTCTAATATGATATTTGAAATAATTTTAAACAAGAGTAATATTAAATGCATAATCAAATAGCAATCAAGCCTCAATCATTACAAAATAAAACTGAAATGAGATTTAGGACAAAGAGTTGAAGAGTTCGGGTGAAAAAAAATTATAGTTTAAACTTTTTATTTAAGTAGTATGAAACAATATATATATAAATTATATGTATGTCGGGTTTCGGGTTCTTCGGGTTACCCAACACATGAACCCAAGTCCAACCCGATTTTTGATCGGGTTCAAATATTTTAACCCGAACCCAAGTCCGAACCCAAATATCTTCAACCCTAACCCAACCCATTAACGGGTTTACCCGATCGGGTTCGGGTTTGGCCCGCCCGAGTTGCACCCCTAGGAATAAGAGTGGTTGGTACCCGCAGAATAGGGGAGCAGGAGGGATGCAAGAGGGGATAGGAGTAGGATGGGTGGTGTCATTGATAGAGCGGGAGTAGGGGTAGGGAGGAGTTGGTAGTTGTTATTTGGGTGGAGGAGAGTAGTGGAATATATGAGTGAAGATGGGGTGGGTATTGAGTTGGAAGAGGAGGAGGAGGAAGTGGAGGGCAAAATATTCGTTTTACTCTAATAAGCTCAGAATCTGGTTGCTGATGGACAAAGGGATAACTCCACTCTTTTTTTTTCCTTAGTTGAGCGACTTCTAATAAATAGCAAGAGTTCCTGAACTTCTTTAAAAGTAAGGTAAACTACTTATATGCAAAAAAAAAAAAAAAACCCTCAAAAGTTAACCTTACAATGTTATTGAACTGTTCTGTGACTCTGAATGCACAATTAGCATTTGTTTTTGGCAGACCTCAGATTTCTGTATCAACAGTAATCTTATTTTCTGTAGGTAAATATCTGACATTAATAATATTTTATCTTGTAAACTGTGAAGGAGGCATTATGAACAACTCTCTTCGGCCACCAATCCCTGAACGATGCGACCCTGACTGGAGAAAGCTAATGGAGGAGTGCTGGTCACCTGACCCTTCCATCCGCCCTTCGTTCACGGAGATTACCAACAGGTTACGTGCTATGTCATTGGCGCTGCAGCCGAAGGGCCATACCAACAGATGAAGCTGGACGGTAGTAGGAATCAAAGTTGGTCCTGGCAAGAGGAGCTCTCGGGGTTTCGAGTGTTACTGTGCATTCTTCATCCCTCCTCTCCTTAGGTATGCGTATATGTTTTTTTTCTCTCTATTCTTTTGTCCAGGTGTGATTGTCTTGCTTTGCCTGTACGTATGTCATAACTAACATGTCGGGATGTACCAACTGGAGCTGCTGGATTGCTTGCTCTTTGTCATTGCAGTATGGCAAAAGATGAGTTTTGACTTGCCATGTAGAAAATATGTTTGTGGTGTTGTAAATACAGTGTAATGTTTGGTTGCCTGTGTATGATGGCACATGTTTGGTTGCAGCTTTTGTTGTTGGTTCAGAATTTGTGGAGTGGAACTTTGTTGTTGGTTCGGAATTTGTGAAATGGAACGGAGGAAATAGAGTAACAAATGTTGTTGTAAATGGTGTCCCGTTCATTTTGGCCGCAACAAAAGTTGCAACATATGTTGGGTTCTTGCAAGTTGTGTTGCAGTATTACATCGAACCAAGTGTTGGCAAAAGTTGAAAGAAATGTTGCAACAGCAGCATTTACAAACAACCCTGGGCAAAACATTCTGTTTCAGCATGTGCAGATTAATGACAACCTGCCTGGACAAATAACGAAGTTATGAAATATGACCAATATGTTTTTGAGCATCAGTATTTAGTTTTAGGGTCTTGTATAATATTATTTAATTTTAGGGTCTCGTATAATATTAGAAATTTGTTTTCGAGTCTTAGAGTTTGGATCTTGCCGGGGTGTTCAAAATGAAAAGTTAAACGTAAAAACAGAAATATGTAAGAATTGCGTGAGTTAATTTTGTGTCATTTAATTTTGTAAGGTAAAGATTGTGTGACTTAGAATTATTTAATTTTGTCGTAACCAATAAAAAATGAGACTTCTGACTATTGTTTGTTTCTATGAAAATCTAAACAGCCACACAATATCAATGGCCTTAGCTTTATATATAATCAAGGTTTCTTTTAAGAGAAATGACAGTGTGCATTTCAATTATGTTCCTATTGGTCCAGGCAGGACTGAATTTTGTTTTCCTTGTTATGTAAAAAAGGGTAAGTTTAAATACCAAATACATAATAGAGGACAAGACATCAATTATGTAAGATACAATGAAAAATAACTTTTGTGAAAAAAAAAAAAAGTGGAAATACGTAAGAGGACAAGACAGCTATGATCAATGTTGGCTACAAAAGAAATTCCTTCTTGAACAAAATAAATGTAAATACATAGTAGACGGACAAGATGTCGGATTGTCGGTGCCGGATACAATGAACCCGAACGTGATTTTGCCATTGATACGAGGAGCCATGAAATTGTTCATTGCACATTGTCAGCAGCAGGCATGTGACTACAAAATCCTGCAACAAAACAAAACAATGCCCACTACAAGATCCTAAAAGCACAGAAGAAAATCCGAGTAAAACTTTGATACCAAAGGGGTACAAAGTTTTGATATCTCCTATGTATGACAAGTGGACCCCCCTCAATATTTATGTATATATATATATATGTTTACACATTTTACGAAAAGGGAGGGGCCCACATGTTATACATAGGGGGTATCAAAACTTTGATACCCCCTTCAGTATCAAAGTTTTCTCCAGAAAATCCCAAGGTATTGTTGCCACTTTTGGGGTTTGGATACTGGGAAGCCAATTATTAAATGAATTTTTACAGTAGCTGAAGCAACCTGATCACAAGCCTGTACAAAATTTCAACATTCATGCACCTTTTCCTGTTTCATTTCGACCAAATCTTTGCTTGGCTCCAATCAGTATTAATGCCGCCTTCATCAAATTGTTTGGTATCATACCAGCAACAAGATGATTGCTATTCACAAGGTTCAGCTGTACAGTTAAACATTAAACATTACCAGATCAGCACCACAGCTTAAGCCCAACCATCGGTATATAAGAAGTAAAGACAAGTCGCAGGCGCAAAAGATGCACTCTTAACATTCAGGAACCCGATGCAACTATTTGTAACTAGATGGTCGATGGAGAACCCTCAAACTTCACAGTTACCAAACTAAGATGCTTTTCCAGTACCACCTCAAAAAGATGATTTTCTTCTTCTTTAAGTACATATATTTAAAACTAAAAGGAGCTTAGCGTCATGATCAATCTTCCAGCAAAAAGCTACTCTATTCATTTTAAGATCCATTCTGGTATCATGTATGTATGTGCAAAGACCCATCAAAATGAAGAAAGCAGCAGCAGTAGCTTTTAGCAGGCCCCTAGATGATTATCTCAGATTTACAAACTGGGCATGAAGATTTCCTCCTCAGCCATGTGTCGACACACTGCAATAGAATAGTTGTAACAGCTATTTAGTGGCAGAAGATATTAATCATCATAAAAAAGTATTACGCATCCAAACCTCTTTATGGAACTTATGCAAGCACGGCAAAGGGCGGATAACATCTCCCACTGAGGGTGTCTCGAGGCAGATAGCACAGGCTTCTTGAATATTATCACTCTGTGCGTTGAACAAATTCAGCTCAAGTGTACTTCTAAACGAGTACCTTCCAGTTGAAACTACAGTATAACATCACTATATACCTGAATTACAGACTGCGGCAAGCTGTTGATCTGATCCACGGAAGCACCAACATGGTAATGGTCATTCTCATCAAGGGTCAACAACATCTCATAATCACTCCTACAATTTGAAGGGAAATAGGTTGTTATTTCAAAGTCTAGCATGGTTTATAATCCTCTTTGTTGAACTAAAATCCTTTACATTCCAACAAATTCTCCATTTTGAACTCTCAAGTGATAGGCCCTACCTGTGCTTCATCCCCATTTTTATTGAAGATTTAGTTATAATGAATATGATTATATCATGACAGTGATTACGACGAAGGAGCACTGAAATTTCTACCCAGGTCCAACAAACCCTATTAGGGTAAACCACCAAGGTGGTATCAGAAGTCAAACTCTACAATAATATCGGAAGCTGATGCATCTTATTTGAAATTTTATACAGAGAAAAACATGGACTAGAAAAAAGTATGCTTGCTTACTCATTGAAGTCGCGACGAGTATGAAGAACATTTTCAGAAAACATGTCATTGCTGTTGTCAAATGTAGCTTCCAATGCTTCCAACAAGTTATGCCTCTGAACATCAGAAAAGTATGCATATAAGGTTGGCCCGAGAAGTAATATGAAAATATGGAACCACACAACGATATGCTCTCCAAACCCTCTTGCATCTTGGTTCCAGCTATTCTATCAACATATGTTTACATAAACCGAGCTAATATATATCTAATATTACAAAACTTACTAATTGTAAGATGTAGTAAATAATTTCAGCTCCCTCTACACACACGCACATAAAGTATAAGGTCATGTGCAAAGCAAGTGAGAAGACATTTAAGATGAAGATGTTTATTAATAAGTTATTACAGTAGGGGGTGGAATGAGGAAGTAAAACATTAGATGTTTAAAAGAACTTGCATATATATTTTTTTTCAATAAAAATCTGCATTTTATGTCATTAGAGTTTTATCTTGAAACTGCATATAAGAATTTGTTCACTCCTTTCGGAAATAAATGATCAATATATCAATTGTACTAATTGCAAAGATGTTATAAGCAAAACGAATTAGATAGGCTCTACATTGACAAATATAAATGCTATCCATATTTAGAAGGATGGGGACGCAGATGACCTTTTTTCGCATATTATGTAACATGTGTGTAGGCATGTGTGTAAGGTATTTTTAGTTCTTAATCATCCTACTAAAATTCTTCGTCTTAACCGCTGCCCTATCCATAATTTTTATATTCATACATCTTTTCGCGCCATCTTCTGAAGCTTATTAAGTTTCCTCTATTTTCGCTTGTGCTCTTGGTGGACCTGATGCTAAAGCATGCATATAAATACGTATCTCAGAAAATGTCAATAAGCAATTATGTCAAGATAAATTAGGACCAATACCAAATCCATCACATTCATAAAGAGATTAAGGCTCCATCCTAGTTAGCATATATGTTCCTATCCCTAGCTTTTAATTCACTCCACCTGAACAATCCGTTACATAGATCAATTAGTAATTACTATTTAGTAATATTAGCAGTTGTGATTCACTGATAATGGTACTGGTAATAAACATATTCTATGAGTACTACTATGGCAGCTTCAGCAATTTCAATCAGAATACCAGGGATAACACATTTTAGAAGTTTTAAAATATTAAATTCTAACAAAATGTTAAAACATACTCTCATAAATAAGTTAGGAAGTTTTATGTTGGTTTCGGTGAATACTTGCATCATTGCACGGCTTTTAAAAATTCATCCAAGCCTTCTCCCAATAAAATGGCGTTGGCTATGTAGCATGAGAAAACTCAATAAAAGATTTGACAAGTTTTGTGGTCGGCTCCGTTTCTGACGTCAACCCCAAAATGGTAATTACATTACTTAATAAGCATCTTACTCTAAAAGGATTTCAAAAAAAAAGTATTTAAAACTATGAAGATGAAATTTACACCAAACGAAGGATCTTCCAGTTTCAACCAAATTTCTGTATGTTTTAACCAGTTTGGTCAAATCAATACACAATAATGTCATTTCTTAGTCAAACCAAAAATGTCTACATCATCAGTGAACAACCTTTTGGTCTGTTTCAGCCAGTTCCAGGCCAAAACAGAGCCTAAATTAACTAAAATTATAACATAGTCCTTTAAATGTTAGTGAACACATTTTAGCTAATTTAGGGATGTTTTTACCTGTTTCAGAAGGTATCAACCATTTTCGGGAAGTTTCTGGCCTCTTTCGTGCTGATCAGCAACAGGCCGAAGGTCTCTGAAATTTGGTCAATATCCGTGGTTTTCGACTGACACCAATTCTTTCCGACAGTTTCAAACAGGGTCTGATCAAGCTTGTCCTAATATTGTGACATATCACCAATTTCTAACCTTGTTTCATATACGAAAACAACACTTCTTATGCATGGAACTTTTTAGACTCAATAAATGTTAATTTAATTTTTTTTAAAGAACAATCCTTTACACATATTCACTTGGTCACATGCGGGGGCGGATCAGGAAATGTAGTCAGTTGGAGTTGGACAGTAAAAGAAAAATAACTGGGAGCTTGAATAGCAAAATAGATGCATTGTAAAAAGGAACTCAAGATGTGTTGGAGATGATTCGACCTTAAGACCTAAAGGCATAAACACTAAAACTTAGTAAGTTAGCTAACCAACTTAAGGACACTTAGTTGATGTATACAATAGTAGAGGCTCATACATATACATATGTATATTTCCACGAAACTGTGGCGAAAAATCTGTCAAATTTTTTTTTTTCTCGATAACCCGGGGGGGGGGGGGGGGGGGGGGGGGGGGGGGTTTGAATTGTGCGGCTTGAGCCCCCACTACACATAAGTGGTTCTGCCCCTGGTCACATGCATTAACTAGTGTACATATGTGCATATCAAGGGAAAATGCCATTGCCGACCTTCCTCTACCATTCCAACTCATTATGGTATGTCGTGTAGCCAAACAAGGCAAGTAGCTTGAAACCCAACACACTTAGGCAAGGATGGTCAAGGTGGAGGGCGATGACGGATGTAGACTGACATAGGTGGCAAGGGTGGAGACTAAAGTACCCAACCAAATTTCATCTAGTGTGACCTTTTTAGGTATGTGTTCTATTTAGTAACCAACTGCAGAGTGATAATTAGGCTAATTTGCAGCTAAATACCCTAAATATTTTTATCGGCAACTAACTACCCTGAAGTATTGGACCGTTAGCAAGTTGCTACTTTTCGTTATTTCACAATTATATTATCCGTTTGTCTTTTTTAAAGACTATGTTGCCCCTAATAGTGGTAATTGTTACCTCTTTTTATTAAAAAAAATCCCAGTGTCAAAAAAACATATTTAAAAGTCCTAGCCTTGTCGCCACCCCGGTCTAGATTTAGGGAAGCTCGTGGATTTAGGGAAGCTTGTGGCAATGGTACCTTTTTGTTAACCTTAAGTTTACCCCAAAATTTTAATATGAAGGCTTTGTTAGACAAGAGCATGAAACTAATACTGCATTACAAGGTTAATTTCTAAGCAGATTACTGCTTAAGAACTTGACGTGATTATAAATGTCAATAGTATTAGTAGCACCAAACCAGATGGGCCTTGCTACATGTTTAATGAGAACATATACATGCAAGTGTTGATTTAACATTAAAAGCATGACTCATTCAGATAGGTTGAACAGTTTCCCTACTTCAGAATAACCAACACTCCTAATAACAAAAATAATTTCAAAATTGGTTCAATATTCATTGTTACATTAATTAATATCATAACTACACATGTATTTGTTTTGAGATGCCCAGCAATACGCAACATGTATTTGTTAGGGCGTATGCTACTCAGTTCGACATGACTGATTCCTCCATTGTAGTGTACTTAATGACATCTTGACGTACCACGACATAAATAGGAATTTGTGTTAGCTTCTTTCAGTAGCAGAGCTCATTTAGGATAGCAAAGAAACTTTGAGTTTCCGAAAGAAAGTATCAGAACCAACCCAATCACAACAAACAAGAGTAACCACTGGCACTAGTCCAAAACATCTCAAATCAGACATTGCTGCCATTTCTCGAGGAGTCAGAAGCATAATGGTAGTGTTTCAGAAGTCCCCCAATAATATTAGCCGCTAAATGGGAAAGTTGATACCCGGTTATAATCCAAGTCCAGCTAAAAACCAGAAATTTATTGAAGATAAAGTTCCTTGGTCCCTTTATATTTTTGCCATAAAGATATTTAGATGATGCCTTTTCAGAAGCCCCCCAATAATATTAGACGCTAAATGGGAAAAGTTGATACCCGGTTATAATCCAAGTCCAGCTAAAAACCAGAAATTTATTGAAGATAAAGTTCCTTGGTCCCTTTATATTTTTGCCATAAAGATATTTAGATGATGCTTTATCCGCTGAAAAATCCCAACTTTAATTATACTAGTGTCATTAGTTAAAGTCATGGTGTTATACAGCCCCTTACCAGAATTTGCAATATGCTATTAGAAATTTTATCCTATGTATCATATTTCAATTGAATTATATCCACATATGGTGTGTGTCCATATTGCTCAATATTGTCTGCTACTACCACGACCCACCCCCCCCCCCCCCCCCCCCCCCCCCCCCCCCCCCCCCAAAAACCACCACCACCCCACCCTACACACACAAACCACCAATACCACTTTCAACTGCATGACCACTATATGCTAGCTGGAACCTTGGCTGTGTTTTCTAGTTCAAATCCAACTTCTATGACTCAAATTTTGCTGAAGAGTTAACTCCTCACTTCACAAGTGGATATGACCCTCTAAACCTCTCGCTACTCCACTATTTCCCTTCCAATTCTAAACCAACAGGGTGCTACACTGTATAATTGGTTTGAATAACTTCTCTGCCAGTTTAGCTTACAAAGTTTTCATGGAATCTTAAACTACAGGACCATGTTTCTTCTTTCCATTTGGTTGAGCGTGTGTAACATCTACTTTTTCTTGGCAAAAGATTGCTATAAGAAACAATAAAAGAAGAAGAATAGCTTATATTATTGCAAATCTTCTGTTGCAAGGGTAGAGGCACGAAATATATGCACATTGAAATGAACTAGGCACCAATTTGGGAGTGTTTGTACATATTTTAGCATGCCATGTCAAATCCATCTTCCTAGACTATAACACTTGAAACAACTTATTAACAATCACTGACATCCACAATCATGCAGATGAAGCACTATAGAAAGTTATGAACTATTTGTGGACAGTCTAATAGATCCTAGATTAAAGTAAAGAAAATACATGTTATAAGTATCAGTTACATCATCACATCTACAACTGATATTCCAAAAGATAACCAATTCAAAAACAACATTAACTAAGCACAACAAAATCCCACGAAAAAAAAATCCATGTATTGCCCCCATGAAAATGGGTATGTAGGTCAAGCAACACAATCACACTGTAGGGAAGGATATCAACTGCTTTACTGCATGCATGAATGGGGTCAGTCCAAAATTGTATTTATCTGCATCTAAAAGTAGTCTTCCAATCTAAAGATGCAACATATAACAAATCCAATGGCCAAAGTTCATAAAAAGAACGGATTCTAGTCTTAGTTGCAACATCAATCAAGAATTATTTACATACAATTTGTAGTTTGCAATATGAAGACTAACACATATTTCCACAACATAAGCATCCTTTATTTTCTACAATGTTCTTGATAACATCATATGCTACAGGATGTAGAAGCCTTGTATCAGATAGATGTGTTGTGTGGTATATATACAACGATTCACCATTGAGTAAAAAAAAAAAACTCTACAAGAACAATTATGAAATACTACTTTACATGCACTAAATTAACTAGTCAAACATTTTGAGGATACAAAATCAAAAGAAAATGAATTACCGTCTCTCGGCCCATCTGAGCACTGTTGAAACTTCTTCTTACTTCAGCCATCATTCTCTAGTAGAACGAGAGATAAAGAGTGCAAAAATTACAAAAGATCAAGCAGTAAATTCATTTAAGAAGACCACAGTATAGAGAGAGCAAGCCTTACTGTCTCAGAATCCATCCCCAAGCCGTAATTGTCTCTCCTACTTGACGTAGGAGCATGATCACGATTTGTCGTCTGTGGCAACCGCGCATAATATGCATACAAATGAGCCATGGATGTGTCTCTCTGGGACGAATGAAATGAAGGAAATGTAAGATTGCAAAGAAAAGGAAAAAAAAAAAACTCTAGATGCTTAAACATATAATAAAAGATACATAAATATCATGAAAATTAGATAGTCAAATATACAGGTTATCGAAATAGTATGGCATTACGTACGAAAACTGTTGTGGTGGGGGTATGGGAGAATTAGCATGCCATAATTATAGTTTATCATCATTTACCAATTTGGAGATTATGAATCATGTAGAACTTCAAAGCTATAAAATGTACAATATATACCATGTAATATAATGCAGTTGTTCAATTGATCATCATTACATAGGTAATGAACATAACAAAATAGCATTCTGAAACTCCACTAATTATATGATGTTATGATATGAACCCTAGGAGCAACTTGATGTATGTATCTATTGTAACACTAATAACTTGCAAGAACCAAGAATGATGGAGTTGACTGTGTATCACATATAATTGTATTTCAAAGCCATAAACATACAGTAATGTTGACTCCTAAGATTAGTGATAGGTGCATTAGATGAAAAAGGTCATGCAAGTATTTATGAAAACAATCTAACAAGTAGATTCCTAGCATTCATATGGTCAAGGTTATTCCCTTAAGAAGCATATTATAACAAATGCCATAACTATAACCATCAATCGTCATCCAAACTATTTAGGGTCAACTTTGCGAATCAGATTCAGGGAAACACAAAAAGATTTCATTACAAAAACAGACTTGAAAGTAAAAATAATAATACACTTCGAGTTTTGTGTTGATTTTCATTATGCGTCTCCCTTCATATGCAGACCTCGGTGTCCCATGGGACCAAAAGTTTGGAAATTTAGATGTTGTGGAAATAGTGGCAGTTGACCCCATTCACAAATTTCTAGAAATTACACCTAAAATTATTTAAGGTATAAGCATGATAACTAACAAGAAACAGTTTTCCATATGCATAGAGGAACAGTAAGGGCCGCTTACATGACTAAATGGAGAGCTTCTAGCCAAAGAAGCAGACTGACGAGCATCATCCTGTTGCAATGAGTCTATATCTGCATCTACCTATTAATGGGCAGACCGACAAAGATATCAATATCTATCCTCCTAAAGAAATTTGCAAAGAAATGTCAACAATAATAAGACAGTTCTAATGCAAAATAAAGCTCAGACAAACAAGTTAATCAAATAGTTTTACTTAAATAAGCTCCTATTAAACCGGTTAATGTAAAAAATAAACATAAAAAAACCTCCTCTGAGCCTCCGAAGCCCTCTAATTCATGATAGAACTGCTCTTGGAGTTGACGAGCTAATATTTCATCTGATTCAACCTGACTAACTTTTGTAATGGAGTCAACAGGAGTTCTGCCACTTTGTTCTGGAAAATTGATACATTTTAACTGTGTCTGTTCCATTTCATCAACTACCATAACGGGTGCAAAAACAGTGCGATGGTGCTTTGAATCACAACCTCTGGTTGACTCTGGATTAGCAAAATGCCCTGATGATTGGAGATTTGAGGCTTCTGAGCCCTCAATTGTAGAACTAGAGGATTCACCATAACTGGAATGAACTGAGTTGTTTTTCCTTTTGCTTATCATAAGCTTTTTCCATCTCTGGCATTGAAAGTTCTATAATTCAGACAATGAAGGTGTTTGAAGAGCATTTGAATTTATATACTAAGAGAGACTGTTAGTACCTGACTTTCATTAAGATGATCGGCATGATCTCTATATCCTGTTGCAATTTCACTGCTTTGATGAGGTACACAGTTGTAGGTGTCTTTTCCTCTCTTAGAAACACTAGGGCTCTCTTGCAATGAACATGCAGGTGCTTTGTTCGTAAGATCATGGGTTCCTCTCCAACCCCAATCTTCTACCTCCTTCCCCACTATTGAGCGCACCCTGAATCACGGCAGTTTGCATTAAAAAAATGTCACCAAAAATTATGAAAATTCTTATAGGCTAGCAAATATAAACATAGCTCACTTGAAATACCAAAAGTTCTAAGTCAAGCACAGTAGTACCAATTTGTTGCTACATAAATGTCCACATAGCATAAGTGAAGCACCAATAACATGAAATATTCAAGGTCTTGGCCATCATAATCTACATTAATAAAAATTGTAACAGAATTTCAAAAGTGCTTCTAAATGAAGTCCAAGCATCAATCCAATCATCTCATAATAACAGCTCTGAGTTCAAGAATCTGCTTCATTATTAATTTACCTAGTCATGTGGATCCTTCGTGAAACCTGCTAGTCGTAGGCCAGCTTAGCATGAACTGTGCAACATTTTCAGTAGGCATTCAGAGACGAGCATCAGAAACTATAGCAGACCATCAGATTCAGAACCAGACATCAAACTCGATGAACGCTAGCAAGTGTTCAATCGAGATATCAAAACATAAGATTTAAATATGCGAGTCTTATAAGTACTATGCATATGCCTGCCTAGAAAGACAGGCACTTGGCTCAACCAGGCAAGCACATGGGAGTTCCAGGAGCCAAAAGCAAGTCATGGAAGACTACGAGTCTACGAGCAAACTTTAGAGAACCATTTGCCTCACTGAATGTTAATTGTACTAAATGGGAATAAGGAGGGCCGGTCCTAGGGTTTGTGAGGTCTGGGCCGAATAAGAATTAAGAAGATGGATACCATAGTGTACAAGTCAAAGCTCACTAATTCTACTTACCCCTAAACAAAAAAAGCTAATTATCATATCAAGAACACATATCATGTGAGAGATTTGACAAAAAAAAATCCATTGGCCAAAACATATCAGCATGATAGTTGCTAATATACATAGATGTTAGTACAGAAGCAAGACCAACCTGCCAAAATGAGGTTTAGCTTTTCTTTGATGATTATCATTAACGAAGTTATCATGCAGTCGCAGCTTCCCTCTCCTATCGGCATGCCGACCTTCAGAATCAGGTGTGGGTGTTTGATGTGCTGAAGCACCTTCTGAAAGTTCACTATGCCCTGATTTTCGAACCCAATTCTTTTCATGGTTTTTATCATGTGCCATGTTATAATTAGAGACACAAACAGTTTGCGCCAGCTTTCTTGGTCCATAATTCTTTTGAACAGCATCAAGCCGATAATAACTTGGGATTCCTGGTCCGGCATCAGGTTGAGCTATATTATCAGAATCAGTTTCCTTCATGCTACCAACTACATGTGATGAACACAGTCCGAAATTAACAGAATTATCAAGACACTTTCCATCATTTGAGTTTCCATCTCTTGATGCAAATGCAGAGATATAACCAGAGTGTTCCGGCTTCCTCTGCCAGACACTTTGACTCCTTCGAGATGCAAATGCACCACCAGCTAAACCAACCGTCTTCCCTTCATCTCTAGCCTCCAACGTTATACCACCTCCATCAAATACACGGAGTCGTTCTTTCCCTTTCTTCTTTCTTGAACCCCTGTGCCGGGAGTGATGGGGAGCAGGAGAAGAATTTTTCACCACGTCGTCGAATGAGCTCATACTTCTTCCGCTCCCGTTAGAAATACCGGTCTCGGTTTCTTTAACACCATCTTGTGTCCGAGGTACCATATCGTGGGTATCGTTGATCGGGTGTGCTAACCTCGCCCGTCTGCGTAGGTTCTCAGCATCATTTCTTGCAGTACTAGCACTGTTGCTGCCCGCAGTTTGGTTCCTAGAATCATTCCACCGACGAGCGTGCATGTACTTCTTTCTTGAAGAGGCCTTCTTAGGATTGTACCGAGGAATGTCAAACTCACCACCACCTTCACCCCGCATTCTCTCTGGACAGTTGGAACCTTCAAACACCGGATCAATGTCGATATCGTCCATTTTCTGCACCAATAACAAGCCTGACAGATCAGACCCTAACACCAAAAACCACCTAACCGTCGAGAGAAAATTGACATCCAAGCTCAAAAAAAATATTATTGGAAAAATTAGACCATTTTTTGTCTTATTTCAGACAAAAATAAAATTTGCAACAATGACAATGTATTGTTTAAATACTTAAGCTAGGATAAAAATCCTCTTCACGAACCAAAATAAAATTGGTCCTATAAACTAAAATACGAGGAACTCACGAATGTTTCATTGGCCAAATATGACTTTTTTTAACAGATATTTACCAATAAATATTGGTAGAACATACAAGAAATACACACACACAAAAATATATTATTAGAAATTTTAGGCATTTCTTCTAGTATTCCAGCCAAAAATAAAATTTCGTGCAAAAAAAATAATTAAGCTAGGACGAAAAGTCTCTTCACATATAAACTAGAATAACGAGGGATTCAAGGATTTTTCACGGAAAAATATGAAGAAAAAAAAATTAACAGAAATTACAAATAAATCTCCTAATAAATCAAAATTTTACAGCAAAATAAGCTCAAGAAGCCTCCAAAACCCTAGAGAGAGAGAGAGATTACGTACTGCTCGGATGATGATCAATGATCAAAACCCGAGAGGGAGAGAGAGAGAATGGACCTTTTTGTTGTTTTTGTCGATGATGTCGAGTTGGGAGAAGGAGTTGGATGCGGATTCCAGATCCGAGGCCATCCGATCCGACCCGTTAAGGAGGGGGTGAGGGAGGAGAAGTGGCGGTTGATGCCCGGAGATTCGTGCGAATTGGCAGTACGGGTGCGTCGATATTCGTGCGAGTTTTCCTGTGGACCCGCTATGTTGGAGTTTATTGACGGGTCATGGGTGGACCCGCCCGCTCCCGGTTCGGTTTTTTTTTTGCGTTTTCTGCCTTGGTTCGGGGTTGCTGCTGCTTTTCAGAAAGCGCAGCAGAAGCATCTCCTACACCAGATTTTTCTATCTACTTTCAAAAACAGTCCCAAAACTGAACTAGATTTTTAAAGATAAATTTTGACTTACCCTCCACTTGATTTATCATATTTCAGGATGTATTCCACAGTTTTGCAAAAATGTACAGTACCTCCACTTTGGACGAAATTCGTCAAAAAAAATTATGACTAAAATGGCCATGCCTTCTTCCTCTATCCTCTCCCCCCCCCCTCCCCCCCCCGCCCCCATCCCCTCTCCATCAACCCACCTCCCCCCCCTCCCCGCCTCCACCGTCGCTCCCGGCCACCGCCCTCCCCCGCTGCCGTTGCATGCCTCCGCGACTGCTCGTCGCTGCTTGCCACCGCGGCTGCAGGTAGCGAGGACGGCCGGAGGGGGTGGCAAAGAAGGGGAAGGGGGAGGGGAAGCGGGCGGAGACTGTAGCATTTGGGTTCCTAGAATTTATCTTCTATTTTGGAAAAAAAAATTCTATTATTTTATTTTAGTTAAAATTTAATTTTTGATAATTAGGAATTGATTTGGGATCACAATGGTGCGTACCTAAGCCTATAGCTTAAGTATAGTAAAACTAGGACATATGTGGTCCCCAGGGTCCCCATACAGCTTCTAGAGTATCATTTTGTTATTTTAGAATTTCTTGGATTTTTAGGAGATTTTTAGATAATATTTATATATGGTTTCATTATTTTCTTAAGCTTCTAGGAATTTTTTTGAAGGCATCCGGGAGTTTTTTTGAGGTCAAATAAATTATTTGGGATCTAGAACCCTCAAACAATTTTCTAGAATTTTCTAGGAATTTTTAGGAATTTTTTTGGGATTTATTTGGAATTTTTAGGATTTTTTCTGATTTTTATTTAATTTTCTGTAATTAAAAAATCTATTTTCTAATAAATACCCAGTCAGCCGAGCGAGGGGGGGGGGCACCCGTCAGCCGCTGAAGCGGGGAGGGCGGGCCCACGTGACAGTGAGAGAGGGTGGGTGGAGCTCGGTCTCCGAGCCACAGTATTAATCCGAGCCAAGCTCGGAGCCGCAGCCAAGCCGCGTGGGCTGTGGACCGTAGGATCTTGGCGGGGACCACAGGATGGTGACATGTGTCACCTAGCAGCCGACTTAGCCGCAGCCACCGACTCCCTATCCCTATATATATTAATATATGTTTTAGGTTTTCCGAAACCTTATTTTTCAGCAGTTTTTTGAGAGGAAGTTCAATAGGGATTCTTCGACTTCGCGGAGGGTTTGCCGTTGATCTAGACGTCCTTTTTGTGCGCCATTTTTTTGTTAGAAACGTATTGAGGTTAGGTTTCTGAATTATAATTTATTTTCTGGTATTTTGTTCTCGAATTTCTGAATAATTATTTGAGTGTCGGTTGTCCAAAAATCAATGCGTCGCACGGTTTTCGAGATTCCGAGCGATCTCGAACTCCGTTTTGTGATCCGTTTGAAGTTTTGGAAAGCTGACACCGAGCTCTACAATATATAATTTTTCTAGAAATTCAGAGTTTCATCTAGTATTTTATTTTGTTCATAGAAGTCAGATTTGGTCAACGGTTCATCGATTTGGTCATGGTTAGCCATAATGGCGATAACTTTTGACCAAATCGTGATTTTGCGGCACGGTCGATTCCAGTGCACTCATAGTGCTGAAATCTACCATGTTGCACACTCAAACTTTGAATTCATAATATTTGACTAGTTAGTCAACAGTATGTCTCGGTTTGCGTGCCACGAGTCCCGAATTTGGAACCGTAAATTTTCTTGGCCAAATATTTGTGTGTAGATTATTATTTCAGAATTAAATAGGTTAAAATAGGATTTTAGATAATTTATTCCAGAATTAGAATAGTATTAATTGATTTAACCCATTAGCCACTTTCTAGGATTTTTAGAGTGGGAATTGTATATCTAACTTGTGGTTGTTTGTGCGACGGGGTTCGTGGGATGATGGCTTGATTTGATAGCTTCTAGGTCGGAGTTCATATTGCCTTCAACTTGTGAAATCAATCCGTCTAGGAGTTCAGGCAAGTACTTGTTGACACCTTCATGTGCATTTACTTTATATTGTCGTATTTCACTTATACATGCTATCTTTCGTGTCTTGACTGTTACACACACGAGAGTTGAGTATTGACTATTGATCATGTTTTCTCATTGTTATCGTGATTGTTATCGTGATCGTGTTTTCATGATTGTGAGGTATGGATATTGGAGGGGTACAATTACTAGGCACGTGGACAAAGTCCAGATTGTATTGTTGGCAACTCTTCCGGTTACGGGGGCGGGCCTTATAACCTCATCGTTCGCCCAAGCCGTCCATGTGTAGGAACGTTGTACTTCTCACGACACGTGCACCACGAGTGTTTATATGAGTCTCTTTACTTTTCATGCTTGTTACTTTCCTTATCAGTTTCTTCCATCTCATGATTTTTTGTTCATATTGTTCATTGTTTCCATTGATTCTTTATTTTTCATGTTTAGTGTTTTATTACTTTATATTGTACTTGTATCATGGTGATTAGACTTGTACTTGTTCCAATCCTGACTGGATAACCATTTTTCAGTTGTAGACGACGTGATCTGTCCAGAGGTTTACGGTGAGTATGTTGGAGACACTGACGTCACTGGCGTACCCGGTTCCAGCGCTGATGCGAATTAGCATATTTTCTTCCTTATGGATTCGCATTAGTTAGTAGTTATAGTTATGGAGTTAGTTGTCTATTTTATTTTCTGCTATCCGGGTTTGTTCCCGAGACTTTCTGAGTTGTAGTGGATTTTTCATATTATACTATTGAGACTATTGGATATTTTGGTGATTATTGATTGGTTTAATTGTGGATGATATATATATATATATATATATATATATATATATATATATATATATATATATATACGTATTGTGCTTGTTGTGGACCATTGTTATCATAGACAGCGTACTACCGCCGATGCTGCGGCGTAGGCTGGACTTGGGCTCGAACTCGTATCCCAAAATTGGGAGCGGGCCGTGACAAGTTTTTATGGTGGCCCATGCAGGTCCAATTTTGTAAAAGACTGCGAACTCGTGGTAGTGCTTAAGTTAGCTGTACTACTACGAGCCTGCGAATAGATTTGAAGTTAGGAGGTTGTATCATCCACAAAATAGGACTTCTAACCTTATGAGTCTATTTTATCTTAGGATCGTATTGTCTCTTAATTTGCATCTTGTTTGATTCCGTCCGTGATTTCTTCGATATGTTTGTATCTACCGTTCTAACCATATCATTTCTTTCCTTTTAGTTTATAATGGTTGAGACAAGGCGCAGTGCGATCCGTAAGGGAAAAAGGGTAGCTAACCCTTATGCTACTCCCGAGCCCGAAGGATCGACAACAGAGAGTACAGAATTCGTAGAGCCCTCTAACCCTCAACCAGATAGAGTTAGTGCTGAGGATCTTCCACCACCACCACCAACAGCCCCAACCCAAGGAGTAACTGTGGATGGAGCTCATCTCCTTACGTTACTCCAGGGCATGATGGAGACTCAGCAGAGACATGCAAATGTTTTGGAGAGGAGCGTAGAAACATGACAAGATCGTGTGGGTACTATTGATGGGTTTCGCAAGATGAACCCACCTCCATTTACTGGCTCAGAGAAACCTATAGAAGTCACCAACTGGCTAGTGGAGATAGAGACACTACTAGAGGCATCAGAGCTGCCACCAGAGAAATAGATAAAAGCAGTGAAGCTGCAGCTCAAGGACAATGCACATCATTGGTGGGCAGCACAAGAAAGACGGTTGGGCAAGAATGTGTTATGGGAAGAGTTTACAGACCTCTTCAATACAATGTTCTTCCCTACCACAGTTCGGAAGGAGCTGCGGGATCAGTTCATACGGCTAGAGCAGGAGAGCATGACAGTGGACGAATATGATACAAAATTTAGTCGCTTGAGTCGATTTGCTCCTACTCTTGTATCTACAGAAGAATATAAGGCGAAGAAGTTCCATTCTGGGCTGAATTACAAGTTGCAGAGTTTGACAGCGTCAGTAGACCCAACATCCTATACAGATATCTTGAATGCAGCTAGGCGTCAAGAATCTATCCTAAGGCAGAAAGTAGCTTCCCAAAAGAGAGGTAGAGATGGTAGTCCACAAGAACCATCAAAACGTCCTAATAATTCTCAGAAGATGCTTCAAATCCAGCATCAACATCATCCTCCAACTAGGGTGGTATCATCCCAGCCACAACAACAACCTATCCCACCCAAGCCTAAGTGTAATTATTGTGGAAAAGAAGGACACAAGGGGGACCATTGTAGGAAGAGGTTAGGACTTTGTCTCCTTTGTGGAGCACCAGACCACCAAGTACGAGAATGTCCCACAGTACCAGCTCATAAGCCAGTTTCGCAACAGCAATTTGGAGGAGTACAACGTCAAGGACAAGCATTTGTGGCTGTGACTCAACCCCAAGACAGAGGTAACATAAATATGTTTCCTTGAAAGCCTTCTTTAGTTTTAGTTGGTATGCATGCTTAGTTAAGTTGTCAGTTCCCTTATGTTCCTAGCCATTATCTCTCCGTGACTTAGCTTAAGAAATTATTGCTTGTAAAAGTTAGGTATTATACTATGCTATTTGTGATATTTTGATTTTTGAGGACAAAAATCTTTTAAGGGGGATAGTTTGTAGCATTTGGGTTCCTAGTATTTATCTTCTATTTTGGAGATTTTTTTCTATTATTTTATTTTAGTTAAAATTTAATTTTTGATAATTAGGAATTGATTTGGGATCACAAGGGTGCGTACCTAAGCCTATAGCTTAAGTATAGTAAAACTAAGACATATGTGGTCCCCAGGGTCCCCATACAGCCTCTAGAGTATCATTTTGTTATTTTAGAATTTCTTGGATTTTTAGGAGATTTTTAGATAATATTTATATATGGTTTCATTATTTTTTTTAAGCTTCTAGGAATTTTTTGAAGGCATCCGGGAGTTTTTTTGAGGTCAAATAAATTATTTGGGCTCTAGAACCCTCAAACAATTTTCTAGAATTTTCTAGGAATTTTTTGGGATTTATTTGAAATTTTTAGGATTTTTTCTGATTTTTATTTAATTTTATATAATTAAAAAATCTATTTTCTAATAAATATCCAGTCAGCCGAGCGGGGGGGGGGCCCACCCGTCAGCTGCTGAAGCGGGGAGGGCAGGCCCACGTGACAGTGAGAGAGGGTGGGTGGAGCTCGGTCTCCGAGCCACAGTATTAATCCGAGCCAAGCTCGGAGCCGCAGCCAAGCCGCGTGGGCTGTGGACCGTAGGATCTTGGCGGGGACCACAGGATGGTGACACATGTCACCTAGCGGCCAACTTAGCCGCAGCCACCGACTCCCTATCCCTATATATATTAATATATGTTTTAGGTTTTCCGAAACCTTATTTTTCAGCAGTTTTTTGAGAGGAAGTTCAATAGGGATTCTTCGACTTCGCGGAGGGTTTGCCGTTGATCTAGACGTCATTTTTGTGTGCCATTTTTTTTGTTAGAAGCGTATTGAGGTTAGATTTCTGAATATATAATTTATTTTCTGGTATTTTGATCTCGAATTTCTGAATAATTATTTGAGTGTCGGTTGTCCAAAAATCAATATGTTGCACGGTTTTTGAGATTTCGAGCGATCCCGAACTCCGTTTCGCGATCCGTTTGAAGTTTTGGAAAGCTGACACCGAACTCTACAACATATAATTTTTCCAGAAATTTAGAGTTTCATCTAGTATTTTATTTTGTTCATAGAAGTCAGATTTGGTCAACGGTTCATCGATTTGGTCATGGTTAGCCATAATGGCGATAACTTTTGACCAAATCATGATTTTGCGGCACTGTCGATTCCAATGCACTCATGGTGCTGAAATCTACTATGTTGCTACTCAAACTTTGAATTCATAATATTTGACTAGTTAGTCAACAGTATGTCTCAGTTTGCGTGCCACGAGTCCTAAATTTGGAACCGTGAATTTCCTTGACCAAATATTTGTGTGTAGATTGTTATTTCAGAATTAAATAGGTTAAAATAGAATTTTAGATAATTTATTCCAGAATTAGAATAGTATTAATTGATTTAACCCATTAGCCACTTTCTAGGATTTTTAGAGTGGGAATTGTATATCTAACTTGTGGTTGTTTGTGCGACGGAGTTCGTAGGATAATGGCTTGATTTGATAGCTTCTAGGCCGGAGTTCATATTGCCTTCAACTTGTAAAATCAATCCATCTAGGAGTTCAGGCAAGTACTTGTTGACACCTTCATGTGCATTTACTTTATATTGTCGTATTTCACTTATACATGCTATCTTCCGTGTCTTGACTGTTACACACACGAGAGTTGAGTATTGACTATTGATCATGTTTTCTCATTGTTATCGTGATTGTTATTGTGATCATATTTTCATGATTGTGAGGTATGGATATTGGAGGAGTACAATTACTAGGCACGTGGACAAAGTCCAGATTGTATTGTTGGCAACTCTCCCGGTTACGGGGGCGGGCCTTATAACCTCATCGTTTGCCCAAGCCGTCCATGTGTAGGAATGTTGTACTTCTCACGACACATGCACTACGAGTGTTTATATGAGTCTCTTTACTTTTCATGCTTGTTACTTTCCTTATCAGTTTCTTCCATCTCATGATTTCTTGTTCATATTGTTCATTGTTTCCATTGATTCTTTATTTTCCATGTTTAGTGTTTTATTACTTTATATTGTACTTGTGTCATGGTGGTTAGACTTGTACTTGTTCCAATCTTGACTGGATAACCATTTTTCAGTTGTAGACGACGTGATCTGTCCAGAGGTTTACGGTGAGTATGTTGGAGACACTGACGTCACTGGCGTACCCGGTTCTAGCGCTGATGCGTATTAGCATATTTTTTTCCTTATGGATTCGCATTAGTTAGTAGTTATAGTTATGGAGTTAGTTGTCTATTTTATTTTCTGCTATCCGGGTTTGTTCCCGAGACTTCTGAGTTGTAGTAGATTTTTCATAATTATACTATTGAGACTATTGGATATTTTGGTGATTATTGATTGGCTTAATTGTGGATGATATATATATGCGTGCTGTGCTTGTTGTGGACCATTGTTATCATAGACAGCGTACTACCGCCGATGCTGCGGCATAGGCTGGACTTGGGCTCGAACTCGTATCCCAAAATTGGAAGCGGGTCGTGACAGAGACGGGGAGGGGGGCGATGGCGGGGAGGAGGGGGAGCGGAGGCAATAGTGGGGAGGAGGGGGCTGGTGGCAGGGAGGGGGGAGCGCCGTCGGAAAGGGGGGGTATGGGGTGGGGGGGAGAGGAAAGAGGAAGAAGGGAGGGGATTTTTTGTCCAATTTTTTTTTTACAGATTTTTTCCAAAGTGGGGGTGTACTGTACATTTTTGCAAAACTATGGGGTACACCCTAAAATATGGTAAATCAACTGGAAGGTAAATCAAAATTTCTTATTTTTTAAAGTTTTTGGATGTGCTGCTGTCTTGTAACAACTTTTCCAAAGGAAGGAAAAAAAAACTACAATAAGCATTCCCAAAACTAATCTGACTTAGCATTGCTATTCAAAAATATAAAAAATAAGCATCTTTTAAAAGCAGTCATTATTTTACATAAATATTATGGTTATTCTTAGAGAATAAAATCATGTTGGATTGTATCTCGTTTCAAGTTGTCACTCCCGATCCCGATGTACGTATTCTTTCATGAATCATGTAGATGGTATCATGTATTTAGCATGTGCATAATTCTATTTATTATTTATTAATGGTTGCATGTAGCCTTTAAGCATGTCATTAGTGGAATGGTTAGAGCATGTTTAGAGATTAGGGCTTTTCTTAAGCCAACTCTCACCCACTATAAATAATCTCCTCCACACTCTCTTTCCTCATTCACTCTCTCATTCATTTTCCTCAACCACCAACCCACTTAGGCAAGTACAACTTGCTCAAAAGTGGAGATTTATGCATTTTTCATTCTTGATTTTTTTTTCCTTTGATATTATTTGTGTATATTGTTCTTCTCATCATCCTCTACAAGTTTAGTACTTGGTATTTTCGGTTTTGATGGATAAATTCTTGTAAATCTAAGTTTACTTTATTTTCGGTTTTCTTGGGTTTTGATCTATCAAACTTACTTGTTTTCAAAATCTAGTTGTTCTATATTGTAGAGAATTTCGTTCTACCTTATTTTGACCTATGGAAGTCCAAATTTAGACTTACAGTGAAGGTTTTATGGAGCTTGGAAGCTATGGATTTCATGGCCATCTTTCTCGGATTTTTTGAGAAGATGGGCACCCATCGACTCTGGCCGCATGAGAAGATGGGCACCCATCGACTCTGGCCGCATGAGAAGATGGACACCCATCGACTCTGGCCGTATAGGACTCTGGCCGCATGAGAAGATGGGCACCCATCGACTCTTGCCGCATGGGCACCCATCGACTCTGGCCGCATGAGAAGATGGGCACCCATCGACTCTTGCCGCATGGCACCCCACTGACTCTTGCCGTATGGGTACCCATCGACTCTGGCCGCATAGGACTCTTGTCGCATGAGAAGATGGGCACCCATCTACTCTGGCCGCATAGGAAGATGGGCACCCATCCACCCTTGGCTGTATAGTACCTATTTTGGCTGAATTGTGGCCATAATTTCTCCCAACTCAAAACATAAAAGTAGTAGATCTTTGTCTTGGCTTCAAGAATATTCATGTCTCACTTTAACCAGAAATCAAATGTGACTTATGGCACATTGTGCACCTTGGGCACCTTTCACTTTGCATGTTTGCTCGTGCGCCGTTTGGGCCACTTCATGACTTGTGAGCACTTCATATCCTAAGTGTGTAGTGCCTTCTTATTCTCTTTTCTCTTGTGTCGTGGTCCTCATTCCTGATCTGACTACCTATGTATGTGCTGGATAACCTATGTGTGTACTAAGGTACAATCTATGTGAGCACTGAGGTGCTATCCTATGTGCTAAGTGTTTCTACGTGATACCTGTCAGTACCTCCAAGAGTCCAGCATTTACATAGCGAATGGTCGGTAGCAATGACGTGGTATGTGTTGTGTGTTACATTACACCAAGAAGGGGGTACATACGTATGACTCCATAAGCCAGTACGGATCCCTTCTTGGGGTACTCGTACAATGTACGACATCTAGGGGAGTGAGCATGTGACCACGACATATGAACTCCGAGGATAACCTAGGGATTAACTAGGCAACTAACTTGGTATATGTATTGGGTGAGAAGAATCCCGAGATCGTACCATACTAGCCACCCCAGGTCCAGTCCTGACGTGTCGGGTTGGCCGCCACGGATATGGTTTCATTCGCCTATAGCGGATGGCTATATCCGACTTCTACGAGCTATGTATTATATATTTTAGCGCGGTAGCCCTCCGGAGGACCGGTGCATAATCAATGTGCTATATGTCTAATGGTTTGGCTAGCCCTGCTGGGTTGACACGATCTGAGGATCCCTTTAATCGGTATCGCGAGGATAACTCCGCCAAATATAAAGAGCCGCAGGAATGAATGGCCGCTTGAAAATGACTTGACTGTGCCTTGTAACTTCCATTAGTAGCTGAGGGACATGGACTGTCATGGGGCGTGGTCCAACCCATGTCCTTGTTTGGTTGTTGGGTTGGGCTATCGTGCTGTGACAGGCTGTGGACCGAGGTTACGACCGAAAGATTTTATTATTACTAGTATTATTATTTTATGCTTGGGTTTTGTAGGACCGTTGAGCACCTCTAGAGGGAGGGTGAATAGAGTGGGTGCGAATGCAGCAAAAAATAATCACCAATTTAAAATTTTAAACAGATACTATGGCAGTATATAAGAGACAGTAAATAAATGTAGCGAAAGATAGAGAGATCAAACTCAGTGACACAGCAATATATACTGGTATCCCTCTGAGAGGATTAATCCAGTCTCGAGTACTCTTGCTCGATGTTAATCCACTAAGGCACAAGCTAATTGAGAGCTTGCAGTCTCTTACAACACCGTGCTTGGGGACAAGTGCACGACCAACTTCACAACACCGTGCTTGGTGACGAGCGCACGACCGGCTCCACAACAAAAATAATTGCTGTACTTTGAACAACCTCTTTACAACTCTTGAACACCAAAAGACTCTAGATCGAAATAGATATTACTGGCTTTTGGCTAAGAGGAGTATAGATGTGATATGAAAACTTTTGATCGGGTGAAAACACTTATTGAATAGAGAAGAGAAGATGAAGAATGAATGAGTGATTTGAAATAAAAAAACTCTCTCCTATTTATAGGTGTTTTCTGGGACCGAAATCGGACAGAGTTCTGGCAGAGTTCTGATGCAAAGATTTCGGATATGAACGTTGCATGCAGATTTGGAGGCAACCAATATTTGAATTCAAACAGACCGAACTCGGGCAGAGTTCGGACCGAACTCGGGCCGAACTCGGACCGAACTCGGGCCGAACTCGGTTTGAGTTCTGTCTAGTAAAATATTGATTATTTGTCAAATTCTGTTACAAAAACGAAATTGAACTTTTTGGTATATGGAATATGAATAGGTAGGCTTTATAGAAAAGTGGACTGAGATTAACCTAAGCCAGTATTACCTAGTCGATCTTACAATTTAAATCCTAGACTCAATAAAAGATAAAATACATAATAAATTATAAAATGACTCGGACTGGATCCCAATGAAAGTAATCTTCAGATTGATTATTTACGTGTTTGATGATGCAGTAGTACGCTTGTTGATATTGATTTCACACATCCTGAAATGATTAGCAGCAGTTCGTATATTTTGTGTATTGACTTAAGTTCATGTCAATTATTAAAATCGGGTGTGACTTTGGCTCCCCCGTAATATGTGAAGCCAACAATGTATAAACAGACACAGTGAAACTAAAGAGATAACCAAATAATTACATTTCCACACAGAGTGCATAAAAAATAACTAGTACTGAAACAGAATAAAAATATCATGCATAAAAATGTCTCACTGAAAGGAAAGATACAATCATCATCATAAAGTGCTAATAAACTGTCTAACTAAAAAGTTTAGACAAAAAGAAAATAAAACTACATGATAGATAGATCATCAGCTGTAATGCCCGTGGTTCATATTACGTATTTTGGGTATACGTGTACATATTTTGACTCATGTTGCCTGTCTCATTGCATGGTTTATTTTAGCATTTCATTGCTTGGTCCGGCTTGGTTCGATTTTGCATGTGAACCAACCCTACCTACCCCCCCACCACTAACCCCATTTATATCCTACCTACTTTTCTCTCTCCTCATAACTCAGCATTTACTCCTCCTTCTTCTTCTTCCCTGGCATAGAGCTCCACCTACCCCCTCTTCCACCGGCAAGTGCAACTTGCTTCATTGAGGAACTCAATTTTTGTTGTTCCATTTTCTTCCTCATGAGATTCTAAAGACACTTTAGTACTTGGCATTTTTAATTTCCATAGCTCATTTCATGTAGATCTAAGCTTATTGTATTTTCGGATTTCTTGGATTTTGATCTATTAAACCTTGTTATTCTCAAGTTTTGATGGTTCTATGTTGTAGAGAATTTCTTTCTGCCCCATTTTGACCTATGGAAGTCCGGATTCTGACCTTAGATGGAGGATTTATGGAGCTTGGAAGCCATGGCTTCCATGGTTCTTCTTCTCGGAAAGATGGAGAAGAAGAACAGTGCTTGACCGCATGGCTTTTTCATGTGGCAAGTTTTTCTCAGCCGTATGGCTTCGGTTGGCCTCAGCCGCATGGCTTTGGTTACCCGAGCCGCATATGCTCGTTTTCTCTGAGCCGCATGAGCTCTTTTCCCTTAGCCGCATGACTCTTGGCAGTCCCCGGTGTAACACCCAGTTTTCCAAATGAGAGTAATTTTAAAATTTTATATTTTAATTTATTTAATTATGATATTTAAATAATAATATAATTTTTGGTGATTTTAAATCATATTAAAACTATTTAAAATCATGACTTGTGATTTTGGTGTTTTGCTAGTGAAACCGTAGAGACTGTCTACCCTAGAGCCTAGCCATGTGATGAGGGCATTTCATTTATCATTTTAGTTTGAGGGTATTTTTGTCATTTTTAAATAATTTGAATTTAATATATTTTATTAGGAATTTAAAATGATTTATTTGAATGTGTGATTTAAATACTAGTTTATTTATTGCTATGTGATTTTGGTTAGCCTAACCTAGATTGGACCTAACCTAGATTAGCCATAACTAGTTTAGTTAGCCACTTTGAGAATTAGTTAGTATTGGTTAAGTGGTTTGAGTCATGTTTAGCTAAGAGGGTGGTTTACAACTTAACTAGGAAAGAGCCCTAGATTATAGGCCACCCATTAGCCTTGATTAATTGCTAGCCCTTAGATGAAATCTAAAAACCCTAACCCTAGCTAAAGTGGCCAGCCAAGACCCCCCCTTGCCTATATAATGTCTATATAGGAATGTGAGCCTCTTTTTTAATTAGTTCTTCATTATTCCTAAAGACTAGGTGAGCCTTTATTATTTTCTTTATAGTTTAATCAATAGGACTCCTTTTTGATTGGGATTTCTTCCATAATGTTCTAATCAATGTTCTCTTGCTGATTGTGGAGTCAAATCTCAGTTTCCTATCAATTTGAAGGAGTTTGGTGGCTTTTGGGGATCCTCATTGAAGGAGCTTTTGTGTTGAAGAACACACATAGGTATTTTCCAATCCACCCATTAAAATTAGGTTTTAATTGCGTAAACACCTAGCCCTAAGTGTCCTGGTCCTGTAGGAATAGGGTTTATGGATTTTGTGTCCTGTACGTGTCCGTATCGGACACGTATCAGTGATGTGTGCAAAGTGTTTGACGAAATGCCCCAATGGGCAATTCGATTTATTTTTGTGGAAGTTTTTGAATAGGAAATGTCGATTTGATGTGGCTTATACGATTCTAGTGCTCTGAGTTTGTTTCAGTGTCGTGTCGAGTCGCTTTGACACATGTGCACACGCGGTTGGACACGCACGCGCGGCCTGGGCGCATCCCCTGCTACTCGAGGCTCCTGTAGGACACGACACGGGTTCGTTTGACACAAAACTTGGTGGACACGAGGGAGCATGCACTGACATCATGCCCCCAAAGTTTTATTGGTTTTCGTGTAGGGGTTAGGAAGATATCGGTCGTGCACTGGGATATCACTGTTCTGCGCACAGTTTATTGAGGCCACTGATACGGCTTTTAATTTCGGACACGGCGACATGTGGACCTATTTCAGGGACACACACACCTAGCTGGACCCCAGGTGAACTACCCTGCACGAGGAAACGACCCCATTCGTGTCGTGTCGAGTGCACGATACGCGTGCACACACGCACGAGCCTGTGCACACTGCACAGTGCCTGTGTGCACTGTTTGTGTGTTTTAAATAGTTTGGACACAACTGTGTCCACTTGGATGGACACGAATATGTGTGTGGACACGTACACAGATGACCCCTCAATTACCAACCATTATTTGTATATCCTAGCATGTTTTTAATCATCATTTCCAAATATCCCAAATCTGATACATGTGTATATTCACTGTTTTATTTCCAGTTTTTGAATATGAGTTTTGACAGTCATTTTGATTAATTTAAATGTTGTTAATTACCTGTTTAAGTCCCTAACTTTGTTCTCTTATAAGTTACCTACTTGTGTGCAAGTTTTGGGATGATTTTGTTGAAGTTTTGATTTCGAAATTTGAATTGAAGGTGTGGACTGTTTCAAGAAGTCTGAATTGGTTTCCTGAGTTTTCATTAATATTTAAAACTCAATTCTGAGTTCATTGTAACCTGAGAGAGTGTAGGACTGAATTGAATTGATTTTCCTTCCCTTATCTGAGTTATAGAACCTGTAATGACTTGATTTCCTTTCTTTTCTCACTTCAATTGATATTAAAATCTGAGTTGTTTAACCCTAAAAACTGTTATGGATTTCTCTATAATTCCTGAACTAAAACCATGTTCTCCTCACACACACACACCATTACACACACAAATCCTATTATACACACACACACCCTAGGTTTCCTGTCACACAGGAACAGTCCCCCTCATACTCTCACACTCATTCACTCACACACTCCCTAATTTCTTGTACACTGGTACACTGTCCTGCCAACACCATACATTCCTGTCATTGTTTCCTGTACATCGACACCATGTATCACTGCCAATTAGTTCTTGTATTCACTGTCTCTACATACACACACAAAGTTTGTTTCACTGTTTAATGACACTGAAATGTGAAGACCTGGAGATTAACCCTGAGATTCATTGGGTAACCTGAGAATTTAAGTAGATGCTAACCGATTTTTCTATACTATATTGATTTCACTGATTAGAAGGAGTTTTTCCTTCCCTTGATATCTGAAACTGGATTAAATCAATGTCTAATTGGAATATTACACTAGTTGACTGATTTCATAGCTTATGTTAATGCTTATGTTACTGGGAACACATTCCTGAGTTTCCTTCAAATCTGAGAACCATGAAGTCACACTATCACCTGTCACATATATTCATACACACACAGGTTCTAAAGTACACACACACACCTATACTTTCTGAGACACACACACAGTTCACTGTACACTGTTTGCACATTTCTGTCAACACATGTTCCTGTACACACACACACACTCATGAGCATATTGACACATTCACAGGTTCCTCTCTATATCCACACACACACACACATTTATGTATATAGATAATTCCTAATCTATGTGTATGAGCATTATATATATATTTGTATATGTGGGTAAATAGATATACTAGCCTATGTATAGATGGTAGTGTAGGATGTAATGGGTATTCCTATGTTGGATAGCTAATGTGCTAGGCACATTTCTATTTGTATATATGGATATACATATACATTCATATGTAAATAGTGATACATATTCTATATATGGTATTTGGGCCTATGTTGTGTCTGTTAGACTAGTGAGATCTTAGTTAGGTTGTTTAGTCTTGATTAGGTCTAGAATAGACTAGTTAAGACTAATTAGACTTGTTAGACCTAGTTTGACCATAGTTGACCTAGGTTTGACTTTTTGGTTGACCAGGGTTGACCAAGAGTTGACTTTGGCCTAGTTTGACCTAGACTCATGTAGAATACATTGTAGTGCTTATCTTTACCATTCCTGACTTGTTGTGACTTGTGCTGTTCTGATTAGGAGCCAGACACCTCTCCTCGGACAGTATATTTCAGTTGGACACTCAGATAGCAGGCGAGTACATTCTCTGATCATTTCATATCATGTTTAGGATTATATTTCCTGCTTTAGACTATCTTACTTGATGCTGACACGTTGGTAACACGGATTAGTACAATATGGATCCCTTCATGAGATGTTATCCTTCTCGGGATCATCAGATACTTTTGTCCAGTGTGTTTCACTTACATCACGTATCTTATGCTTCTATTAGCATAAATCTTCGGGAATCAGCTAGTGACTCATGTACTCTCATGATCACCGAGCCTTCATGAATCAATTCATGAATCACCCTATACGGGTTAGTGGTTTAGTCACGAATCTTAACGTAACTTGATTGGATCCTTGTGTATTGATTGGGGTACGGGGGAGTATGAATGGTCATGTGAATAAATATCCACAAGTAGTATAGTCATAAATCACTCTTAGTGTAGTCATAAATCAGTCCTAAGCCATTCACATGTTCGTCTGTACTCTAAATCACTAGCACTGTCTCTCTTTTATATATCATAGATATTTACTTACTGTCTCTCTTTTATATATCATAGATATTTACTTATTGTCTCTCTTTTATATATCATAGATATTTACTTACCGTCTCTCTCTTATATTATGCTGTTCTTCAGTTTCCTGTATTTTATTCTCTAGCATGATTATATTTCCTTTCCTGTTATGACTTGTTGAGATGTATTGTGCTCGCTCCTGTCCTGACTGGACCTGTTAAAATATTACAGAGGATGAGGACGAGGCGAGCTGTCCCACTTATTATGGGGCTACCCTAGATGACAGTACAGACTTGGACCAGCAGCAGGAGCCCTTAGCTGTGGACGACACTCTTCTAGACTAGGATGTTTTATTTACATTACTATATGGATGACTGTATATATTGATACTTGGGATTTGTGATGTATTAGACACTTAGACTCTCTGGTTGTACTTGTGGATTTCTTTTCATACAACAGTATCTATCTATCTATCCTTCTATCTTACCTTTCTGCCTTAGTTGTGATTGAGTTTACATTCTGCTATGTCACCCCATTCGGGGAGTATAAACTGTTTAGCTTATATTGTTAGATGTTGTGACCTAGGACAACGTTCTACCGCCGACACTGCGGTGTAGGCTGGACGTACCCACGTCTCGTGCCCTTACTCTAGGGTGCGGGTCGTGACACCCGGGCCGCATGAGCCCGTTCTCCCTGGGCCGCATGAGCCCGTTCTCCCAGCCGCATGAGCCCGTTCTCCCCGGGCCGCATGAGCCCGTTCTTCCAGCCGCATGAGCCCGTTTCCTCCATTGCCGCATGACCCTCATCCACCTTGTCGTATGAACCTGTGTTCCTGGAGCCGCCTGAGCTTGTTCCCCGAGTCGCATGAGACCCTCTCCCTTGCCGCATGGCTCTTTCCATAGCCCTTGCACCCCTTTTATTATGTTGGGTTGTTATTTTATGCTTTTGTCTCATGACCCTCTGTGTAACCTGGGTCCCTTGATAAAATGCTTATACCTTGTAAATTCTGAATATGTTTCATGAACACGATAGTGATCCGTCGTGGTGCACACTTGACAAGTAACATGACATGATAGTGGCCCGCCGTGGTGCACTCTTGATAAGTAAACCTGACATGATATACCTCGATAAGCTGTTGCGACGGCTAGCATGACGTGGCAAGAATGACATGACAAGAATAAATGTATGGACACCGTGGACGATTGTGTTTGTACAAATGAACCAGTATTGTCTTGCATCATATTTAGGACGGGGACCCCTGAGTACCACGGTCAGGGGTACCTACTGAAATTGACTAAGACTAATAACTAGAATAATCCAGTAGTCATGAAGAGATTTCCCAGCTACAGGCAATCTCGTTATCTGGGCGCGCTAGTGGATTTGTAGCCTGCCGACGAGTAGGGCATATTTCCAGCACACTGTCAAGTGTTGTACCCTTCATGAACAGATATTCGACCTGGATAACCTGGATGGTCTGCATGGCTTGTGGCTGTTGGAATATCTTATTACATCTTGCTAGTAACTAGGCCTATGATAACCCTAGTTAGTTAAAGTATCAAGCCGTACTCATTGCTTGGCCGTGATTGATTGGATGGAGTCTAATCCAGTCTAGTCTTGTCATGATCCTGTACAAGATTGTAACATGACCTGATTGCTTGTGCTTTACTTTATCGATAAATGGTGGAAAACCAAGTTCCGTTCAGACGAAGGGTTACAACCCCAGATCTTATTTGGTTTAAGGGTTATAACTTGGTTATCTGAACAGTCCTATGGTTATCTTATCGTATATCATCATGATTTTCCATATTTCCAGTCTTTTATTATAAGTTATGTTTTGTGCTATTGCTGGTTTTAGTTCTTAAGTGAAGCCTCCTTTGTGGCACTTGCTTTTTCTGGGATCTGACCCAGCTGGTTTTGCATGGCCAGATACCGGAGCAGCTCCAGAGGATCTCCCTACCTTCCAGCCAGATGGTGACCACCAGGCATAATCAAGGCAACGAGTGGGTTTCCCTTTTGTTCTCCCACTTTATTGTAAAAATATTCTTTTGAGACGTTTAGCCGACGAGCACGTGTTAGCTCTATTGCACTTTACTTACTGTTTGCCTACAGGCTGTAACATGATTGACGAATCCTAGGGTTGATCATGTATGACCAAAACTCTTGCTAGTCTTCATATTTTGTATGACTAGCTTCATGATCATCCAAATATGTAATATATGGGACGTCTTACTATTGTATATTTGATGCTCTAACATCTTGTAACTGTTTTTACTTGTATGAGATTGAGACAATAGGCTTGTTCATGACCATAAGAGACTGATGACTTGTAGTTAAACCCTCATGTATCTAGACAGCCGTGACTGTATAGCGAGGTGGATTCTATTTCAATATACGTAGCTGGCTATGTATGCCCCCGCTCTCCAGTATTCTGGTTCTGGGGCATTACATGGTTTAAGTGGTGGCCCATGCAGGTCTTGTAAATCAAGATATGTGAGGGTTTACCGAATAATATGTCTTAATCAGCACTCGCCCTTGATCTCTGCTCATGTCCTCTGAATCCCTGAATTCTTGACCTGATCACATGCTTGTATCTTTAATCTGTCCTGGTCCTTCCTTATTGTTTCCTGTGTCGTCTTCTTCAGCGGCACTGTTTCTGGTCCTACCGATCGGCAAGGCGGAGCACCTCCCGTGGGCCAGCAATAACCTGAAGATCAGGCCCAGTATTCAGGAGTAGCCTCCAGAGTCATGCCTACTGGGGGTCAAGAGCCACCAGTTCAGCCAGTCCAGCCCGCAAAGCACGATGACGGGACCTTGGTGGGTCTCATCAGGACATTGTTAGCATCTCAAGATCGTCGGGACGATGTCCTGTACCAGGCAGTACAAGATGCTTTGAACAGAGGCGGTCAACAAGGGAACCAGGCAGCCAACAGCTTCAAGCGCTTGAACCCTCCCTTCTTCGATGGCAGCGAAGATGCGATTGCCACAGATGCTTGGCTGCAGGGTACAAAAGTAATTCTAGAAGCGGCAAAGACGCCCGAGAATGAGAAGGTGGCGGTAGTACATCTACAGTTATTGGATCTTGCCCGCAGCTGATGGGCGGCGTAGGCCATTGGATTAGTGGCACCTGTTGTATGGGCAGTATTTCGTGAGAGATTCTAGACCAAGTACTTCGATGTTGTATTTCGGTACAATCTACAGACGAGGTTCACCAATCTAAAGCAGATGGGCAGGACGGTCGACGGGTATGTGGCCGAGTTTTCGAGACTTAGTCGGTTTGCTCCCACCTTAGTGGCGACCGAGTTCAACAGAGCCCATCGGTTCTAGCAAGGGCTCCATCTAGAGATTTTATTGGCAGTGGAGCAGTTTGAGCATCAGACTTTTGATGCGGTATTGAGAGCAGCCAGGAGGCATGAGTATACCTCCCGGAGGATTGAGGACTGGACCGGAAATCGAAAGCGGTCTCACGGCCAGATGAATCAGTCTTCAGCACCAGCCCCGGCAGCTAGGGATTTGATAATTGGAACCCCGAGGCGGGCGACCTCAGTGACGTCAGTTCAGCATTCAACCCCGACGAACCCTCAGCAGCAGAAGCAGAAGCACTCTTCCGTAGTAGGATGTTCACATTGCGGGAAGCCAGGACATGTGGTGGCAGAATGTCGTAGGGCACAGGGATTGTGCCTGACTTGTGGGGCAGCGGATCACAAGATAGGATCCTGCCCGAATAGGGGTAGTTCATCATCGTCCAAATTTACTAGTCCTTCGGTGAGAGGACCAGCACCAGTTCAGCAACAACAATAGTATCAGCCTCAGAGGCCATTGCCGACTCAGACACAAGCCTTCCAACAGTAATACCTCCAGCAGTATGCACAAGCCCAAGCCCTGATTCAGAGCAGGTAGAGAGGTTTTTAACAGAGGGGACCAGCACCCAGAGGACATGGCCAAGCGATGGCGATGACCGTAGAAGAAGGATTGGCAACAGGTGAGGTAGTGGCAGGTACTATTCTCGTCAACTCCTTCCCAGCATCAGCGTTATTTGATTCTGGTGCGTCGCATTCATTCATGTCTGCACGATTCACGACACGAATAGGACTGGAGCCCGAGTCATTATCAGTAAGGCTCAATATACTTACTAGTAACGGTCTTGTGGGAGTAGATAGAGTGTTTTCCTTGTGTCGGATCGTAGTTAGCGGTAGAGAGTTCCCCGCTAGATTGATAGAGTTCCCAATGGCCGATTATGATGTGGTCTTAGGGATGGATTGGTTAAGGAACCAGTATGCTAGGATAGACTGCCATGTTGGCAGGGTTGTTTTTAGCATTCCAGGCGAGCCAGAGTTTTCCTTTTCCCGAGGCAAAGTTGAACCTTCTCCTCCAGTATTGCTGATGGCAGTGGCAGCAGTATAGTTACCCCGGATAGTCGAGGAGTTTCCAGATGTTTTCTCAGAAGAGCTTCCAGGAATGCCGCCAGAGTGAGAAATCGAGTTTACTATCGACTTGATCCCAGGGACAGCCCCAGTGTCGGAGAGAGTCTACAGGATGGCACCGTCAGAGTTAGAGATATTGTACAAGATGATTAAAGAACTCAGGATCAAGGGATTCATTCGTGAAAGTGGATCGCCTTGGGGAGCCCCGATGCTTCTTGTAAAAAAGAAGGATGGTACGTCCAGATTATGTGTTGATTATCGTACCTTGAACTCAGTGACAATCAAGAACAGATACCCTCTTCCGAGGATAGATGACTTGTTTGATCAACTCAAGAGGGAAGCAGTATTCTCAAAGATTGACTTGAGGTCAGGGTACCATCAGATCAGAGTCAGATAGCAGGACATCCCGAAGACAGCTTTCAGATCTAGATATGGGCATTGGGAGTTCCTGGTTATGCCATTTGGAGCAACCAATGCGCCAGCTATATTCATGGACCTCATGAATCGTATCTTCATGCCTTATTTGGATCAGTTCATGATTGTATTCCTAGATGACATCCTGGTCTACAGCAAGAGTGTAGCAGAGCATGAGCAGCATCTCAGAATTGTCCTCCAGATTCTCAGAGAGCACCAGTTATATTCCAAGTTCAGTAAATGTGAGTTCTGGCTCGATCGTATTTCATACTTGGGTCATATTATTACTAGAGGAGGAGTAGAAGTGGATCCCCAGAAGATCGTGGCTATCGAGACATGGCCAGTGCCCAGCATAGTTGCAGAAGTTCGAAGTTTTCTTGGATTGGCCGGTTACTACCGACGATTTATTTCAGACTTTGCTCGGATTTCAGCGCCACTGACCCAGTTGACCCGCAAGGATGTACAGTTTGCTTGGACAGCAGAATGTCAGGATTCTTTTGAGAAGTTAAAGCAAGGTTTGATGATGGCACCCATTCTCACGCTTCCAGATAGGACCGGAGGATTCTCAGTGTATTGTGATGCTTCAGGTAGAGGTTTAGGATGTGTTTTGATGCAGCATGAGAAGGTAATAGCTTATACGTCATGTCAACTTCGTGATCATGAGAGGAATTACCTAACCCATGACTTAGAGCTGGCAGCAGTAGTGTTTGCACTTAAGTTGTGGAGGCACTACTTGTACGGAGATAGGGTAGAGATTTTCACCGACCACAAGAGCCTGAAGTATGTGTTCACTCAGAAGGATCTTAACATGCGTCAGAGAAGATGGCTAGAGCTGCTTGTGGATTATGATGTCAACCTGCAGTATCACCCAGGAAAGGCCAATGTAGTTGCAGATTCATTGAGCAGAAGAGCCGGAGCTTATTTTCTAACAGCACAACCAGAGTTATTAGCAGATCTTCAGAAGATGGGTATAGAAGTTGTCCTTCCTACCAATGTGGCATTGATGGCAGTATACAAGTTCAGTCCACTATAGTCGAGAGGATCCGGATGGCGCAGTCAGCAGATGCCAAGCTTCAGCGACTCAGAAAAGAGTGTGTAGCAGGACGAAGACCAGAGCTATGTATCCATGAGGACGGTACACTTCGACATGGAAAGCATCTTTGTGTACCCAGTGGAGATATCAGACAGAAGATCATGGTAGAAGCTCACAGTTCTCAGTATTCCATTCATCCCGGTGGCACGAAGATGTACCATGATATCCGTCAGCACTTTTGGTGGAATGGCATGAAGAGGGAGATAGCCCGGTTTGTCTCTCGGTGTTTGGTTTGCCAACAAGTTAAAGCTGAACATCAGAGGCCAGCTGGACTTCTTCAGCCCTTGTCGATTCCAGAGTGGAAGCGGAAGCATATAACCATAGATTTTGTGACTGGATTACCTAGGTCCCCGGCCGGTAGAGATACTATTTGGGTTATTATAGACAGACTCACGAAGGTAGCCCATTTTCTCCCGTTCATAGTTGGTCAGTCGACGGCTCAGTTAGCAGAGATGTACCTCAGGCAGATCGTCAGATTTTATGGTGTACCAGTCAGTATTATATCGGACAGAGATTCAAGATTTACGTCTCACTTTTGGTGCAGTCTGCAAGAGAGTTTGCGAACTCACCTCCAGTTCAGCTCAGCTTATCATCCGCATACAGATGGTCAGTCAGAGCGTACCATACGAACCTTGGAAGATATGTTGAGATCTTGCACACTCGACTTCGGTGGTTCGTGGGAAGATCACTTGCACTTGGTAGAGTTCTCGTACAACAACAGTTTTCAAGCCAGTATCCAGATGGCACCGTTCGAGGCACTGTATGATAGAAAGTGCAGATCCCCACTAGCATGAGACGATGTTAGAGAGAGGCAGATGCTCGGTCCAGAAATAATTACTCAGACCGTTGAGGTGGTCAGAAGAGTCAGAGATCATCTTTGCGTCGCACAAGATCGCCAGTGCTATTGGGCCGATTCTCATCGGCGTCCCCTTGAATTTTCTGTCGACGACCATGTATTCCTTAGGATCTCGCCTAACCATGGCGTCAATCATTTTGGCATACGGGGAAAGCTCAGTCCTAGGTATATAGGGCCGTTTGATATTCTGGAGCGATTAGGAGATGTGTCCTATCGTCTCGCTCTTTCGCCGTCGTTACGTGAGGTGCATGATGTCTTCCATGTATCTTAATTACGACGGTATATTTCGGATCCAAGTCATGTCCTAGATCATTAGGAATTGGTTGTTGTTACCAATCTTTCGTATGAGGAGAGGCCCGTGTCTAAATTGGACCGGAGAAAGAAGATACTCAAGAACAAGACTATCAAGTTAGTCCATGTTGCTTGGGGTCATCACTCTTTGGGTGAGTCAACATGGGAGCGTGAAGATGATATTCGATAGCGATATCTCGACCTGTTTGACTCGTAAGCTATAATGTCCTTCTTATGCCTTATACCCTCAGCTTCCTTGCTTGCACGAACGATTGCTTGATTGATTGCCTAGTTATAACTTGCTTGTGATTAGTATAGCTTGTCCTTGTCTCTCTAGCCTCTTGATTAAATTTCGAGGACGGAATTCTTTTAAGGTTGGTAGAGTTGTAACGTCCGTGGTTCGTATTATGTATTTTGGGTATACGTGTACGTATTTTGACTCATGTTGTCTGTCTTATTGTATAGTTTTTTTAGCATTTCATTGCTTGGTTCGGCTTGGTTCGATTTTACATGTGAACCAACCCTACCTACCCCCCCACCACTAACCCCATTTATATTTTACCTACTTTTCTCTCTCCTCATAACTCAGCATTTACTCCTCCTTCTTCTTCTTCTTCCCTGGCATAGAGCTCTACCTACCCCCTCTCCCACCGACAAGTGCAACTTGCTTCATGGAGGAACTAAATTTTTGTTGTTCCATTTTCTTTCTCACGAGATTCTAAGACACTTTAGTACTTGGCATTTTAATTTCCATGGCTCATTTCATGTAGATCTAAGCTTGTTGCATTTTTGGATTTTTTGGGTTTTGATCTATTAAACCTTGTTATTCTCAAATTTTGATGGTTCCACGTTGTAGAGAATTGCTTTCTGCCCCATTTTGACCTATG
Source organism: Iris pallida (assembly GCA_029216955.1). NCBI lineage: Eukaryota > Viridiplantae > Streptophyta > Magnoliopsida > Asparagales > Iridaceae > Iris > Iris pallida. The sequence continues at coordinate 1,387,431 of JANAVB010035020.1, forward strand.
GAAGTCCGGATTCTGACCTTAGATGGAGGATTTGTGGAGCTTGGAAGCCATGGCTTCCATGGTTCTTCTTCTCGGAAAGATGGAGAAGAAGAACAGTGCTTGACCGCATGGCTTTTTCATGCAGCAAGTTTTCCACAGCCGCATGGCTTCGGTTGGCCTCAGCCGCATGGCTTTGGTTCCCCGAGCCGTATATGTTCGTTTCTCCCGAGCCGCATGAGCTCTTTTCCCTTAGCCGCATGACTCTTGGCAGTCCCCGGGCCGCATGAGCCCCTTTTTTTGGGCCGCATGAGCCCGTTTCCCCCATTGCCGCATGACCCTCATCCACCTTGCCGCATGAACCTGTGTTCCCGGAGCCGCCTGAGCTTGTTCCCCGAGCTTCATGAGACCCTCTTCCTTGCCGCATGGCTCTTTCCATAGCCCTTGCACCCCTTTTATTATGTTGGGTTATTATTTTATGCTTTTGTCTCATGACCCTCTGTGTAACCTAGGTCCCTTGATAAAATGCTTGTACCTTGTAAATTCTGAATATGTTTCATGAACACGATAGTGACCTATCGTGGTGCACTCTTGACAAGTAACATGACATGATAGTGGCCCGTCGTGGTGCACTCTTGATAAGTAAAGCTGACATGATATACCTCGATAAGCTGTTGCGACGACTAGCATGACGTGGCAAGAATGACGTGACAAGAATAAATGACATGGACACCGTGGGCGATTGTGTTTGTACAAATGAACCAGTATTATCTTGCATCATGTTTAGGACGGGACCCCTGAGTACGACGGTCAAGGGTACCTACAGAATTGACTAAGACTAATAACTAGAATAATCCAGTAGTCATGAAGAGACTTTCCAGCTACAGGCAATCCCGTTATCTGGACGCGCTGGTGGATTTGTAGCCTGCCGACGAGTATGGCACATTTCCAGCATACTGTCATGTGTTGCACCCTTCATGAACGGATATTCGACCTGGATAACCTGGATGGTTTGCAGGGCTAGTGGCTGTTGGAATATCTCATTGCATCTTGCTAGTAACTAGGCCTGTGATAACCCTAGTTAGTTAAAGTATCAAGCCATACTCATTGCTTGGCCGTGATTGATTAGATGAAGTCTAATCCATTCTAGTCTTGTCCTGATCCTGTATAAGATTGTAACTGTAACACCCACTTTTCTAAATTGAGGGTAATTTTAAACTTTTGTAAAAGTTTATTATTTAATAATATGATTTATGATTATGGAAATTTTTAATTAATTTAATACTATTTAAAATTGGTAAATTATAATTTTGATGTGTTAGCTAGTGAACTCTAGAACTGTTGAGCCTAGAGACTAACCATGACCATGGGGACCTAACTATGTGATTAGAATGACTATTTACAACTTTTTAGGCTAAGGATATTTTGGTCATTTTGTGACTTTTGAATTATTTAGGATTTTGATTAATTGGTAAATTTTAGATTATTTTAATAATATTTAAATTGATGTATTATGATTTTGGTCATTTTTCATATTTTAATATTTTGGGAAAATTTTATATTTTTAATATTGTTTTTATTGGATTTGTTTAGTCGGGTTTGAGTTTCGTCTCGTTCCGACTTGTATTGTGACCCGGGGTAGCTTAAACTTTAGATGGGACCCAATATTAAGTTAAGCATGACCCACAAAACCTAACATTTAAGTTAGTTAATTAAACTAGTTTTTATCATGTTAGAATGGTTAAGTTAGAGACTCAAAACTAGATCATTTTGAGCCCAAACTTGAACCTAGTCTAGACTTAACCATATGAGACTAGAGAGGAACAATTAGGACATTTCCCATTAGCCCTAATAGACACTTTATGGCAGCCACCTTTAGGAGAGAATGTTTCATTTCATTCATTACAATCTTGCCTCTTTTATTTTTCTTTTGTTCTTCCCCAATTTTAGAGAGCCTTTCCATTGATTTGATCTCCAAATTAAATCATTCCTTCACCAAACCTTCCCTCAATCATTCCCATTCTCCAAGGGAAGGGTGCTACCAAGGATTGGAAGAGGAGTGCAAGGAGGAGTGTCCACTTTGAGGGATCTTCGTATCGGAGCCGTGTCCTAAAGAATTTCATTGGGATTCCACTCCCAATAGGTAAAACCCATCCTCTAAATCGATTTCCTTTGCATATAAATTAGTTTTGAATCCGTAGGATCTATCCTCATGCATGTGTCCCATTTAGATTCAAATTTGAGGCCATTTGGAGCTCTCTTGAGAATTTTAGATATATATCTTGTGTCCTACTTGATAGATCCCAAATTAGGACACCCTATGTGTATGTATGTATGATAATAGTTTAAATAGATATTTAAATTCAGTTTTATAATGGTTAGAGAGTGGATTGATCTTAGTTAGGATGGTTAGAATGAGTTTCATTTGGATACCTATGTTTGTATCCAAGTATCTTGGCCTATATGTGTTCTTTTGTCAAATTCGTCATAATATTCATCCACGTTTTTATTAACCAAAGCAACTTAGAAATGTCATAACTTTTAGCTTAGAACTCTGATTTATCTTCCGGTTTTTTTAAAAGAACCGTATCGAAGTTAGCTTTCCAAATATATATTTTAATAAGCCAAATTCTTTCTTGTACCTTTCTGTAGAATTATTTGAGTGTCAGCTGTACGAAAGACGAACGTGTTTCGGTAGTTTCGCGATTCCGGGAGCTTTCGGACACGAAAATACGATCCGTTTAAAGTTTCGGAAAGCTAACACAAAGGGCTACGATATACTTTAATCTTAGAATTTAGTGAATGTCCAATTGGTACAGTATTGATTTTAAGTAGAAGAGTGACTATACGATATATGCATTTTGTGTAACCTATGAGCCTATGTAGTATGGGTATTAAATGAATATAGAGTATGTAATACATGATATGTTAGATGAATGAAATGATATATATATGATATATATCCTCTTTACATTAATGTATATATATGGTTGAATGCAAGCATGTAGGAATGCAATTAATATAATATATGTAAGCAATGCATAAATGTATGAATGAAAGAATGATATACAATGTATGCATGAAAGTATATAATGAATGCTAGATATGAATGCAAGGTATACATGTAATGATAGATATGAATGCATAATATATAAATAATATAATACAATATATAATGATAGCATGTATGGTAATGTAGAATATATGATGCAAGCATGTATATGTCCACTGTTTTTCCTTTTCCTTACATTTTCCTTCCCTTTTCTTTCTATTTCAGTTTTTTCCCCTTTTTTCCTCTTCTATTTTTACATGTTATATATAATGTATATAATGTATAGATGCATGTAAGTATGTAATATGCATGAATAAATGTCATATATGAATCAATCATTCAATCAAATGTATAAGTAAAATATAATACATTGTAATGAATGTTAACATATATAATGTATAAAAGTATGTATGTAAATGTGCATGAATGTATATATCTATGTAACTATGTAAATATGCATGATATAACATATGCCTATATATATAAATATGTATGTAATGTGGATATGCATGTATGTATGAAGGTATGTATTTATATAAATTATCTATTTTATATTATGCATTATTGTGGTTCACATTGTCTTGTGATTGTGTGAGTGCTAGCCTAGGCTTGGTTAGGCCTAGTGAGACTTGTTAGACTTGTTTGACTTAGGTTTGACCTAGTTTGACTTTTAGGGTTGACTAGAGTTGACCAAGCGTTGACCTTAGTCAAGATTGACCTAGATTCATATAGAATACATTGAATTGCATCTTATTATCATTTTAGACATATTGTGACTTGTGTTGTTCTATAGGAGACAGACACCACTCCTCGGACAGTAGATATTCTTCAGATACTCAGGATATAGGCGAGTACATTCTCTGACCGTTTCATACTTGCTAGAACATCTATTCTTGCCATAGATTAATTTACTTGATGCTGACACGTTGGTAACACGGATTGATACTATATGGATCTTTTTTGCGATGTTATCTCCTTTGTGTTCACTAAATACATATTGTGATGTGCGTTTCACTAACATATTGTATTTATTGAATACCCTTATCATTGTACACTCATTGTGCATATTGTACTCTCATTATCACATTGAGCTCCATTGTACAAGCCATTATACAAGCCATTATACAAGTCATTGTATAAGCCATTGTATAAGATAACGTAACTGAATTGGATCCTTGTGTATTGATTGGGGAGGGAGAGTAGAAATGGTTATATGATCAATCCTATTGTATAAGAAATTGTATATGTCCATTGTACACCCACGTACAAAGGAATCCTATTTTATTGTATAACCTAACCTGTTTACATAACCATATTGTACTCTAAATCACATATTGTTTACAGTACTTACTTATCATATATAGATATTTCCTATTAGCATATCCTTCTATTTTTTATATACATCTTCTTTCAGCGTTTCATGTATCTTACTCTATTGTACGTTATATTTTCTAACCTGTTATGATCTGCGTGAGATGTATTGTGCTCGCTCCCGTCCTGACTGGACCTGTTGATAAATTTTACAGATAGCTTGGAGGTTGCCTGCTAGCCTAGAAGAGACATAGTAGAGGTTGTATAGATAGTTATTTTAGTTGTCTTGAGTTGTATTTACTTTATGGATTACTGTATTTGAGATTTGAGATGTTTTTTGGGTTTGTGTATCTTAGATACTTAGACTTCTATCTGCGGTATCTCTTTGTGGATTTCATATTTTATCTATCTTTTATCATGCTCTACCTTAGATGTGATTGAGACTGTATTTGCTATGTCACCTCCATTCGGAGTGTATATACTGTACAGGTACCTTTATATTGTTAGATGTTTGACCTAGGACAGCGTTCTACCGTCGACACTGCGGCGTAGGCTGGACGTACCCACTTCTCGTGCCCTTACTCTAGGGTGCGGGTCGTGACACGTTTTTAGTGGTGGCCTATGCAGGTCGAGTTTATGTAGTGGTATTCGAACTAGAGTACCACTACAGCCTGTAGTAGGATTAGGATATATTTTTGAAGGTACTCAATCACAGTTATGATTTCTTGAGAGATTCCTGGGATGACCCTTGAGAATCTTATTTTAACTTCGATTTGAAAACTCTTCTTCCCTTGATTTGATTTATCTTTACTTTCTGTTGTTGAACTTGATTTTGATAGATTATTGTCGAATTTGAGTTTGTATTTATTGATTTTGATAGATGATTGTTGAATTTTGAATCTTGATGTTAGCTGTTGCATCCGAGTTTGTATTTATATGATTTAATGGATTATTGTTCAGTTTTGAATCTTGATGTTCGTAGATAAAATTTAATTTTGGTATCCATTGTTGATTTAATTTTTTATGTCATGATGAAATTATATGGGTTAAGTCATCTAAGTTATGGAATCTAGTCTTCTACAGTCACATTAGCCAGCATGGTGAGGACATATAGTCTGACTTTGGATATAATTCTCGGATGTGGAAATTTAAGGTTTTTGTAGCCAAGCTAGCGGCATCGCAAAAATTTTAAATACCATGATTTTAGAGGTATGTGCCTTCGTCGGGGACTCTGTGATTATCGTAGCCTTGCTTACTAGTATGACGAGGATTTAGAGTACCATGATTTTGGATAGACACATATGATTTTCAGATTGTACCTTAAATATTCTTGAACATATTTTCTCTACTTTTGTTTCAGTCATTGTCAAAAAAAAATGTTTATTTTGTTTTGTTTTGCTTCTCATTATTTAACTTAGGAGTAGCTTTAGCTGTTTTTATAAACCTTGTGTGACTTCTTGCTATGAATTTCTTTTTAATACAATGAATTGATGTTTTTGCTAGACCTTATCTTGGATTTGATATTTTAGCTCTGGGTTTCAAAATGGTTCCTTCTTTAAACAGATAAGTAGAACAAATTTTATCGTTATTTCCTTCTTGCTATTATTCTTGTATTAAATAATAATAATAATAATAATAAAACTGTCTTGATTACATCAATTACCTACTTGCAATCTCGGTAGGAATCTAAATGTTGGTCGTGATATAGAATTTGATTTGTATATTGGGACATGAGAATATATATAGTGGACACTTTGCCTAACACGTATGCATGCTACACTTTGATTACCAACCTATCTAAATACATATTAATATGTTGTTGATGTTAAATTCCCAAAACCCCAATATTTCTGATACAGTACAGTATCAGAGACTGGTTCTCTGCTTTTTCCAGTTTAAATTCATAATTTAAATATAAAATTTATGTTATTAGTTTTGTTTACATCACTGCACATGTATGTTATATACAGGGTTTCAATTCTTAAGAAAATTGGTTGAGTTTTGTGTTTGAATTTATCAAATCTGAGACTGTGTGCATATTAACCCTTAATACTAGATTCTAAGTGATTAGTTCAATTTGCAGTTTTTAAATGTAATGTTTTGAGCCATATACATTGTTGTATGTAGGGATATAATGTTAGGTTTCATACTCTTACATGTTAGGTTGTGGTTGTGGTGAACATTGGGTTGGTTTTGATGTTCGAATTTCTCCAAAATTCTGAAACTGAATACATGTTAACATTTTTTACATTGATTTTAAATGTTTAGTTCAATTTCAGATTTAATATGTAATGTTAAACTGAACTGAATGATTGAACCCTTCATTTTAAGTTATAACCCCTGTACTCTTGACACTCTACACTAATGTTCACAACTGCCATGTAAACCTAACCCTTCCTCTCTATGTTATGTTCATATATATATATATATATATATATATATATATATATATATATATATATATATATATATAGTTTATGCATACTGTTATAATGTATATAGATACATAACTAAATCTCTACCTCTCTATACATATAGATATATGTATATATATGGCTAGCCATGCATGTTATGAATAAATAGGTTGTGCATTGTAGATTGTTTAACCAATATGCCATGAGTAGTGTAACTTGATAGCTATTGTTTTGAAACCCAAATCTTCCTATACACTTTCATGTATATTTCACACACACACACATGTCTACTATCTAACCCTATGAACATGTCCACATACACCCATACGCACACTAACCACATAACCTTTACATAATGCTAGCTTTTCTCCTTCTAACACTCTCTCTCTATATATATATTGTGATTGGATTTCAATGCAATTGACTTTCATTCTTTAACTTTTGATTTTGATTTTTTTCTGTACCCCTTTATAGATAATTGGTAGTTATCTTTATTTTATTTTTTGATAAGTACCATTTTTCATATAAGATGGTAGACTGCCTTACAGTTTTGATGATTTGTTATTTCTGTATCTTTTCCAGTTTAATACCCCTGATTGCTTGTATGTTTGATACCCTATGACTGTTTTGGTCTAGCATGACTAGTATACCTAGATGAGACTTTCACTACCATCGTATGCCATGACCCTGTATGTCGTCCTTTTAAATCGTATGATTTGTTTAAGTTCTGAGACTTTGATTGTGGGGGTTTGACCTAGAAGGAGTATGAACATTTTAATTTCGAGGATGAAATTTTTCTAAGGGGGGTAGGATTGTAACACCCACTTTTCTAAATTGAGGGTAATTTTGAACTTTTGTAAAAGTTTATTATTTAATAATAGGATTTATGATTTATGAGAATTTTTAATTAATTTAATACGATTTAAAATTGGTAAATTATAATTTTGATGTGTTAGCTAGTGAACTCTAGAACTGTTGAGCCTAGAGACTAACCATGACCATGGGGACCTAACCATGTGATTAGAATGACTATTTACAACTTTTTAGGCTAAGGGTATTTTGGTCATTTTGTGACTTTTGAATTATTTAGGATTTTGATTAATTGATGAATTTTAGATTATTTTAATAATATTTAAATTGATGTATTATGATTTTGGTCATTTTTTATATTTTAATATTTTGGGAAAATTTTATATTTTTAATATTATTTTTATTGGATTTGTTTAGTCGGGTTTGAGTTTCGTCTCGTTCCGACTTGTATTGTGACCCGGGGTAGCTTAAACTCTAGATGGGACCCAATATTAAGTTAAGCATGACCCACAAAACCCAACATTTAAGTTAGTTAATTAAACTAATTTTTATCATGTTAGAATGGTTAAGTTAGAGACTCAAAACTAGATCATTTTGAGCCCAAACTTGAACCTAGTCTAGACTTAACCATATGAGACTAGAGAGGGGCAATTAGAACATTTCCCATTAGCCCTAATGGACACTTTATGGCAGCCACCTTTAGGAGAGAATGATTCATTTCATTCATTACAATCTTGCCTCTTTTAATTTCCTTTTGTTCTTCCCCAATTTTAGAGAGCCTTCCCATTGATTTGATCTCCAAATCAAATCATTCCTTCACCAAACCTTCCCTCAATCATTCCCATTCTCCAAGGGAAGGGTGCTACCAAGGATTGGAAGAGGAGTGCAAGGAGGAGTGTCCACTTTGAGGGATCTTCGTATCGGAGCCGTGTCCTAAAGAATTTCATTGGGATTCCACTCCCAATAGGTAAAACCCATCCTCTAAATCGATTTCCTTTGCATATAAATTAGTTTTGAATCCGTAGGATCTTTCCTCATGCATGTGTCCCATTTAGATTCAAATTTGAGGCCATTTGGAGCTCTCTTGAGGATTTTAGATATATATCTTGTGTCCTACTTGATAGATCCCAAATTAGGACATCCCATGTGTATGTATGTATGATAATAGTTTAAATAAATATTTAAATTCAGTTTTATAATGGTTAGAGAGTGGATTGATCTTAGTTAGGATGGTTAGAATGAGTTTCATTTGGATACCTATGTTTGTATCCAAGTATCTTGGCCTATATGTGTTCTTTTGTCAAATTCGTCATAATATTCATCCACGTTTTTATTAACCAAAACAACTTAGAAATGTCATAACTTTTAGCTTAGAACTCCGATTTATCTTCCGTTTTTTTTAAAAGAACCGTATCGAAGTTAGCTTTCCAAATATATATTTTAATAAACCAAATTCTTTCTTGTAACTTTCTGTAAAATTATTTGAGTGTCAGCTGTACGAAAGACGAACGTGTTTCGGTAGTTTCGCGATTCCGGGAGCTTCCGGACACGAAAATACGATCCGTTTAAAGTTTCGGAAAGCTAACACAAAGGGCTACGACATTCTTTAATCTTAGAATTTAGTGAATGTCCAATTGGTACAGTATTGGTTTTAAGTAGAAGAGTGACTATACGATATATGCATTTTGTGTAACCTATGAGCCTATGTAGTATGGATATTAAATGAATATAGAGTATGTAATACATGATATATTAGATGAATGAAATGATATATATATGATATATATCCTCTTTACATTAATGTATATATATGGTTGAATGCAAGCATGTAGGAATGCAATTAATATAATGTATGTAAGCAATACATAAATGCATGAATGAAAGAATGATATACAATGTATGCATGAAAGTATATAATGAATGCTAGATATGAATGAAAGGTATACATGTAATGATAGATATGAATGCATAATATATAAATAATATAATATAATATATAATGATAGCATGTATGGTAATGTAGAATATATGATGCAAGCATGTATATGTCCACTGTTTTTCCTTTTCCTTACATTTTCCTTTCCTTTCCTTTCCATTTCAGTTTTTTCCCCTTTTTTCCTCTTCTATTTTTACATGTTATATATAATGTATAGATGCATGTAAGTATGTAATATGCATGAATGAATGTCATATATGAATTAATCAATCAATCAATCAAATGTATAAGTAAAATATAATACATTGTAATGAATGTTAACATATATAATGTATAAAAGTATGTATGTAAATGTGCATGAATGTATATATCTATGTAACTATGTAAATATGCATGATGTAATATATGCCTATATATATAAATATGTATGTAATGTGGATATGCATGTATGTATGAAGGTATGTATTTATATATATTATCTATCTTATATTATGCATTGTTGTGATTCACATTGTCTTGTGATTGTGTGAGTGCTAGCCTAGGCTTGGTTAGGCCTAGTGAGACTTGTTAGACTTGTTTGACTTAGGTTTGACCTAGTTTGACTTTTAGGGTTGACTAGAATTGACCAAGCGTTGACCTTAGTCAAGATTGACCTAGATTCATATAGAATACATTGAATTGCATCTTATTATCATTTTAGACATATTGTGACTTGTGTTGTTCTATAGGAGACAGACACCACTCCTCGGACAGTAGATATTCTTCAGATACTCAGGATATAGGCGAGTACATTCTCTGACCGTTTCATACTTGCTAGAACATCTATTCTTGCCATAGATTAATTTACTTGATGCTGACACGTTGGTAACACAGATTGGTACTATATGGATCTTTTTTGCGATGTTATCTTCTTTGTGTTCACTAAATACATATTGTGATGTGCGTTTCACTAACATATTGTATTTATTGAATACCCTTATCATTGTACACTCATTGTGCATATTGTACTCTCATTATCACATTGAGCTCCATTGTACAAGCCATTGTACAAGCCATTGTATAAGGTAACGTAACTGAATTGGATCCTTGTGTATTGATTGGATAGGGAGAGTAGAAATGGTTATGTCATCAATCCTATTGTATAAGAAATTGTATATGTCCATTGTACACCTACGTACAAAGGAATCCCATTTTATTGTATAACCTAACCCGTTTACATAACCATATTGTACTCTAAATCACATATTGCATACAGTTCTTACTTATCATATATAGATATTTCCTATTATCATATCCTTCTGTTTTTCATATACATCTTCTTTCAGCGTTTCATGTATCTTACTCTATTGTACGTTATATTTTCTAACCTGTTATGATCTGCGTGAGATGTATTGTGCTCGCTCCCGTCCTGACTGGACCTGTTGATAAATTTTACAGATAGCTTGGAGGTTGCCTGCTAGCCTAGAGGAGACATAGTAGAGGTTGTATAGATAGTTATTTTAGTTGTCTTGAGTTGTATTTACTTTATGGATTACTGTATTTGAGATTTGAGATGTTTTCTGGGTTTGTGTATCTTAGACACTTAGACTTCTATCTGCGGTATCTTTTTGTGGATTTCATATTTTATCTATCTTTTATCATGCTCTACCTTAGATGTGATTAAGACTGTATTTGCTATGTCACCTCCATTCGGAGTGTATATACTGTACAGGTACCTTTATATTGTTAGATGTTTGACTTAGGACAGCGTTCTACCGCCGACACTGCGGCGTAGGCTGGACCTACCCACTTCTCGTGCCCTTACTCTAGGGTGCGGGTCGTGACAGTAACGTGACCTGATTGCTTGTGCTTTACTTTATCGATAAATGGTGGGAAACCAAGTTCCGTTCAGACGAAGGGTTACAACCCCGGTCCTTGTTTGGTTTAAGGGTTGTAACTTGGTTATCTGAACAGTCCCATAGTTATCTTATCGTATATCATCATGATTTTCCATATTTCCAGTCTTTTATTATAAGTTATGTTTTGTGCTAATTGCTGGTTTTAGTTCTTAAGTGAAACCTCCTTTGTGGTACTTGCTCTTTCTGGGATCTGACCCAGTTGGTTTTACGTGGCCAGATACCGGAGCAGCTCCAGAGGATCTCCCTACCTTTCAGCCAGATGGTGACCACCAGGCGTAATCAAGGCAACGAGTGGGTTTCCCTTTTGTTCTTCCACTTTATTGTAAAATATTCTTTGAGGCGTTTAGCCGACGAGCACGTGTTATCTCGATTGTACTTTACTTACTGCCTGCCTACGGGCTGTAACATGATTGATGAATCCTAGGGTTGATCATGTATGACCAAAACTCTTGCTAGTCTTCACATTTTGTATGACTAGCTTCATGATCATCCAAATATATAATGTATGGGACGCCTTACTATTACATATTTGATGCTCTAACATCTTGTAACTTCTTTTACTTGCATGAGATTGAGACAATAGGCTTGTTCATGACCATAAGAGACTGATGGCTTGTAGTTAAACCCTCATGTATCTAGACAGCCGTGACCGTATAGCGAGGTAGATTCCATTTTAATATACGTAGCTTGCTATGTATGCCTCCGCTCTCCAGTATTCTGGTTCTGGGGCGTTACATCAGCTAACAGTCATATCCACTATCCACCATCTCAAGTCCGCATCACATAGTGGGGTCGTCACCGCCAGGAGCATCTGGAGGAAAGTAAGCAGCAGTAGGATCGAAGTAAGGAAAAGTTGCCTCATCTTCGAACCTGGGTCCTGGGAAGCCTGGGTGAGGAAGGATGGTCACTGGATGTGATAGGTCCTGGGAGAGACTCCTGGAGATCAGCAATGCCATCCGGCAACACCTGAGCCTGGGTGATGTGGCGGAACTCTGAGTCGAGGTAGCTCTGATGATGTTGTACAGAGAGAGCAATAAAGTCATCAAACCGCTGATAAAATCCAGGGTCCAAACTCGGAGCAGGGGCTGGAGCAGGAGCATCAGGAGGAGGAGCCTCAGCGTCAGCATTTGGAGCAGGCTGAGCTCCAAGAGGCAGAGGTGGAGTAGGGTATCGACGAGACCTGCTGAGCTTTATGGCTGTGGAGGAGTAGGCACAGGTTTGAAGATCGATTTCAAACCTTCGAAAGATGGAGGCCAAGTGCATGGGATAGACCAGGTTGCGTCCTGCATTTCTGCAGTTCAGCATTAGGCCATCATGGTCTTGGGGACAGAAAAAGAAATGCCAAAGTGGATATGATACATGGTGGATAACTCCAAGAAAGTGATCTCATCAGATGATCTTTTCTTTGGAAGAAGAACTGAGAAAATAAACCTATAAAGTTCATAGAAGTTTTGGTTGAGATCTTTGGAAAAGACTCTTCTAGGAACAGGTCTTGGATGGCAAAGCAGTTCTTTGAAGGAGGCGAGAGTGACACCTTCAAGGAATTGGATATGATGGATATCCACTAGTGCTTCACCCACATCAGGAACATGAAAATATTTGCTGATGTCGGTGGCGCTGAACTCTAATTCTTGCCCAACAACGCAAGAATAGAAGTTTTCGTTTGGTTTTACCAGCAAGTTGCAGTAAAACATATGGACAGCGTTGTCGTAGATATTCTCGGCTACTTCGAAGAAGTCCAGATAGCCGAGACGGTCAAATGTGGGAGCATATTCAGAAAATATAGTAAAGTTTACACAAACTCCAGCACATATTCTACGACCAGAAAATGAATCAAACCTAAGGTCAGAAAATTCCTTGTCAGAAAATAGACCGGAATCAAAATCATCTGAACCTATGGGTCTAGCTGGACTGAAAAGACTAGTAGGGACGTAATCAGAAGAGGAAGATCCTGCTTGTGAGGGATCAACCTGTCTTCTCTGACGCTTGGGTGCCATAGATGAGAGGAAAGAAAAAAATAAAGTACCTTAGAAAAGGAGGAAGAAGACGAAGTAGAGTAGCCCACTAGAACTCCTTGGAAGCTTGAAGGAAAGGAGGAGGAAGAACTTTTGGGAGTAGTAGAGGGTTTTTCACGAGTTGGATGTGTGAAAAAGTAGAAGAATGAAAGGTTTTATATAGAGCTAGGGCCGGCTGTTCGGTTCTGGAAGCTGAACAGCGCCGACCGAACTCGGTCAGAGTTCGGTCCGAGTTCGGTTACTTGTATTTTCGAGGCCATAAATACAGTTTTGGTGTTTAAATTTTAACTTTATGACTGTTGACTCCTACATTTAATAACATCTATTACTTTGGGTTAGCTGTAGGGGCCGGATCCCAGCTAGCGGTAGTCCGAAGACTAGTGCACCGTGTCGCTTCAGGCTATTTACACCTGTATGACAGAAGGGCCATTTCGGCTTGTACCCAAAATAATTTCCGTTAAATAAATTTTAAAGTTTCGAGTCATAAAATTTAATTTAATTACCATACTACACTATGAATCTGAAAATTCAAGTATACCGAGCTCTCGCCTCATTATGTTAAAACGGTCTTCCGCCAGTGGTTTTGTGAAAATGTCTGCTAGTTGATGATCTGTGTCAATAAACTCTAAGCAGATATCCTCGTGTTGTTGGTGATCACGTAAAAAGTGATGATGAATCTCAATGTATTTTGTACGTGAGTAAAATACAGGGTTTTTAGTCAGATTAATGGTGCTGGTGTTATCACAATAAATGAGAATCTTAGTGTAGTACAGATTGTAGTCTTCTAGGGTTTGCTTTATCCACAAAATTTGAGCACAGTAACGTCCTGCGGCGTTATACTCAGCCTCAGTAGTTGATAATGCTACAAAATTTTGCTTCTTGCTAAACCAAGAGACTAAGGCTTTTCCTAGGAAATGACACGTACCGCTGGTACTTTTACGGTCTACTTTGCATCCTGCAAAATCCGCATCCGAGTAACCTATCAGGTCAAATGATTTGGTTTTAGGATACCACAAACTGACTGTAGATGTTCCCTTAAGGTATCGAAAGATATGCTTAACGGCACTTAGGTGTGATTCCTTAGGATTTGTCTGATATCGTGCACAGATGCAAACACTGAACATAATATCAGGGCGACTAGCAGTTAAATATAATAAGCTACCAATCATACCTCGATACTTATGCTGGTCGACAGGTTTGCCACTTTCATCAGTATCAAGCTTTGTGGATGTAGCCATAGGAGTTCCGATAGGCTTTATATTATCGAAGTCGTACTTTTTCAGTATGTCCTTCGTATACTTGGCTTGATTGATGAATGTTCTCTTTGAGTGTTGTTTGATCTGGAGTCCTAGGAAGAAGTTCAGCTCTCCCATCATACTCATCTCAAATTCACTCTGCATACACTTAGCAAACTCTTGACAAAGTTTTTCATTAGTAGAACCGAATATAATGTCATCAACATATATTTGCACAAGAAGAATGTCATCATTTAAAGATTTGATAAACAAAGTTGTATCAACTCTTCCTTTTGAAAAACCATTATCAAGTAAGAAGGCACTTAGGCGTTCATACCAAGCACGAGGTATATGTTTGAGTCTATAGAGTACTTTCTTAAGCTTGAAGACGTGATCAGGTTTTTGAAAATCTTCAAAACCAGGGGGTTGTTTCACAAAAACTTCTTCTTTTAGAAATCCGTTCAAAAATGCACTTTTCACGTCCATTTGAAATAATTTAAAATTATTAAAATATGCAAATACACAAAACATGCGGATAGCTTCTAGTCTAGCAACAGGAGCATATGTCTCGTCATAATCAATACCTTCTTCTTGATTATAACCTTGTGCCACTAGACGTGCTTTGTTGCGTAGAACTTGTCCATCTTCACTAAGTTTATTTCGGAACACCCATTTGGTACCAATTATCGATTGACCAATAGGTTTAGGAACGTGTTCCCAAACTTGGTTTCTCTCAAATTGATTTAGTTCCTCTTGCATGGCATTAATCCAAAACTTATCATAAAATGCATCTTCTATATTCTTAGGTTCTATTTGAGAAATAAAAGCTATATTTGCTGCTATTTCAGAATCCCTAAGAGAGGAGCGTGTGCTTACACCTTTTGATACATCACCTATGATGAGTGTCTCGGGATGATCTGGTAAGAACTTTAATGAATCAAATTTTTGAGTCAGATCTTCCACATGACTTCTCGATTTTTGTTTGTACATCTTCATCATCACTGTCGCTAGATCTGTAACTATTGAGCTCATCAAAAGTAACGTTAATTGATCCTTCAACAATCATAGACCTTTTATTGAAAATTCTATATCCCTTACTCTTGGCAGCATATCCGAGAAATATTCCTTCATCTGCTTTAGAGTCGAACTTTGCCAAGTTATCCTTGGTGTTCAGGATAAAACAGCGACATCCAAAAACTTTGAAATAAGAAATGTTTGGAATCCTTCCAAACCAAAGTTCATATGGTGTTTTCTTCGAGATAGGTCGAATTAACACCCTATTTAAAATATGACAGACTGTGCTAACAGCTTCTGCCCAAAAATATTTAGAAAAATTATGCTGATTCAGCATGACTCTAGCCATTTCGCTTAGAGTATGGTTCTTCCGCTCCATAACACCATTCTGTTGAGGAGTTCTAAGACAAGAAAATTCGTGGTAGTACCCACTATCATCACAAAATCTTTTGAAATCAGAATTTACAAATTCGCCACCATGATCACTTCGGATACGAGTAATCATGAAGCCTTTTTCTTTTTGAACCTTTTTACAAAATATCTAAAATTCAAAAATAGCATCACTTTTGTTTGATAAAAAATAAATCCAAGTAAAGCGAGAGAAATCATCAACAATAACAAAAGCGTAGAGTTTACCGTCAAGACTAGCGACTCTACTAGGACCAAATAAATCCATATGTATCAACTGCAAAGGTCTAGAAGTACTTACAGCGTTGATGGATTTAAATTTAGACCTATGTGCTTTGTTCTTTTCACAGTCAGCACATACCATATCTCTCTTGAATGGAATCTCGGAGAGTCCTTTTACCAACTTCTTAGTGCTCAGTCGTGAGATAGTGTCCATATTTGCATGTCCTAGTCTCATGTGCCATAGCCAGCTTTCATCTAGATTAGCTACTAGGTATCTTCCTGTATTATTAGTACTCTCCAAAAAGAAAACATAAATATTGTCTTCTCTAATACCTTCATATACGGGATTACCAGATGACATATCATATATCGTACATTTGTCTTTTACAAAATTGGTACCATAACCATTATCAGCCAAATGACTTATGCTTAGTAGGTTATGTTTCAATTCTGTGACTAGATAAACATCCTTTATTACTGGATAAGGAGATATACCGACAGTGCCATTACCAATAATATCACCTCTCAGGTTATTTCCGAAGGAAACGTATCCTTCTTTCTTCATCGATAGCGTGGCAAACAAAGATGCATCACCAGTCATGTGCCGCGAACATCCGCTATCGAGTATCCACTTGCTTTTAGCATGAGAGGGTTGAGGGTCCAACTACAAAATAAGTAGATGAATCCTTTGGTACCCATTTACTGAAGGGTCCATATTGATTAGTCTTAGGTCTCCAAAACAAAGTGTGATTGTCAACAAGTTTCCTTGCTAAGCAATACTGTGATATGTGTCCATGTGTACCACAATATGTACAAGTAAGTTTAGAACCAGTGGTAGTAGAAACTGTGTTGACATGCTTGTTTGGTTTCTTGGAAAACCTATAAGTGAAAGCATGGTGATAGTCGTGTTTCCTTCGTGCTTTCTGATTTTTAGTCCTCTTAGGTGTATGCTTAGCATTAGGACTAAACTTAGGCTGTGTCACAGGTATTGCCTGTTTGCCTAACTTGATTTCTAACTTTTTAGAAATTGCAATAGACTCTTCATATTTAGCAGTCATATCTGAGAGTCTTTGTTCTGTGACTAAGTGCTTCTTCTTCTCTATGTCATATAACTCTTGTATTTTGACATAGTCTTTTTCTTTCTTATCAACCTTGAGGATAGCCTCATGATAGTCTACTTTGAGTTTGGCTATCTCTTCTGTGTTACCGGTAGTAGATGTCTCTTTAATATCTTCAATAAGACTGGACAGTCTAGCTATCTCGGTTGTGTATGCCTTAATCTCTTTTCGAGATTGCTTATACTTGTCAAGCACAGTTCTGTGTTCTTCAAGTAATTCGCTAAAGGTTCTAATTCATCGAAAGTAAAGTCATCATATAGAGGGTTTGAAGATACCTTATCAAAAGTTATAAGACAGACATTGGCATTTTTGCAGGGTCTGTCTTCTTCCTCTGTATCACTGGCATCACTTTCATGCCAGATACTTGTGTTAGCATACTTTCGACTGGTTGTTGCTTTTCTGCTTGATCTTAATCTGTCGTATGGACTGCTTTTCTTTGAAGTTGGACAGTCGTTTTTTATGTGCCCTGACTTCTTGCATCCAAAGCATATGGTTTAATCTTCATTGCTTTCTTGGATATCTCTCTTCCTTCTGTTTGATTTCTCAAACTTTAGGAATTTTCTGAAGTTCTTCACTAGTAGGGCTTGTTCATCACCACTTGATGATTCTTTATCAGAATCATTGCATGTAGATTTTCTGGCTTGAGCTTTGAAGGCAATAGACTTTTCTTTTGGGTTTGCTTCTTCAAACTATTGCAGATCAAGCTCATGGGTCATGAGCTTGCCCATCAGTGTTTCCAGAGACATGGTGGTGAGATCGTTTCCTTCAATGATTGCTGTTGCTTTCGGGTTCCAATTCTTGGTTAGAGCCCGTAGCACTTTTCTAATCTTCTCATGATTACTGTAATCCTTACCAAGAGATTGCAAAGGATTATTAATATCTAGGAAATGTGTGAACATCTGTGTAATTGACTCTCCGGGTTTCATCTTAAAAGATTCATATTCCTGTGTTAGTCTACTGATTTTGGATCCCTTCACTTGGGAAGTACCTTCATGAGGTACCTCAAGAAGTTTCCAAATCTCGTGAGACGTTTTACAGGTTGAAACTTTTTTGAACTCCATTTTGTCAATTGCACAGAACAGTACGTTGATGGCACGAGCATCTAGACTAGTCTTTGCTTTTTCAGCCTCTGTATATTTATCATGAGGCTTGTCTACAAGCTGGCCATCAACCACTGTAGGTGCCGGTTTCTTATAACCGTCAACAACTATAGACCAAAGATCAAAGTCAAGAGACTTTAAGAAGAAAGTCATCAGTATTTTCCAGTAGGTATAATTTGTACCATCAAATAGTGGGAGTCTATTTATGGATTGCCCTTCACCGTTGAATATTGATTTCACGACTGCCATATATATGCTCTCTGAAGTTTGTTATATTAGAATATAACCTGCTCTGATACCAATTGTAGGACCGTTGAGCACCTCTAGTGGGAGGGTAAATAGAGTGAGTACGAATGCAGCGAAAAATAATCACCAATTTAAAATTTAAAACAGATACTATGGCAGTAAATAAGAGACAGTAAATAAATGTAGCAAGAGATAGAGAGATCAAACTCAGTGACACAGCGATGTATACGGGTATCCCTTTGAGAGGACTAATCCAGTCTCGAGTACTCTTGCTCGATGTTAATTCACTAAGGCACAAGCTAATTGAGAGCTTGCAGTCTCTTACAACACCGTGCTTGGTGACAAGTGCACGACCAACTTCACAACACCGTGCTTGGTGACGAGCGCACGATCGGATCCACAATAAAGATAATTGCTGTACTTTGAACAACCTCTTTACAACTCTTGAACACCAAAAGACTCTAGATCGAAATAGATATTAATGGCTTTTGGCTAAGAGGAGTATAGGTGTGATATGAAAACTTTTGATCGGGTGAAAACACTTATTGAATAGAGAAGAGAAGATGAAGAATGAATGAGTGATTTAAAATGAAAAACTCTCTCCTATTTTTTCACGACCCGTACCCTAGAGTAAGGGCACGAGAAGTGGGTACGTCCAGCCTACGCCGCAGTGTCGGCGGTAGAACGCTGTCCTAGGTCAATCATCTAACAATATAAGGTACCTGTACAGTATATATACTCCGAATGGAGGTGACATAACAGAATATAGTCTCAATCACATCTAAGGTGAAATACGATAAGGTAGATAGATATGAGATGAAATCCACAGAGATATAAATAGATAGAAGTCTAAGTGTCTAAGATAACACAAATCCAGAAACATCCCAAATATCAAATACAGTAATCCAGAGAATAAATACAAATAAAAATGACTAATCTAAACTAATGGTGTCTCATCCACTGCTAATGGATCCTGCTGGAGATCCAGGTCATAGCAATCCTCTAGGGTAGTCCCATGGTAAGTGGTACAGGGTTCTTCATCATCCTCTGTAAAATTTTCAACAGGTCCAGTCAGGACAGGAGCGAGCACAGTATATCTCAACAATTCATAACAGGTTAGGAAATATAGACATGCTAGAGAGTAAGATACATGAAACTGAAAGAACAACATGATGTAAAAGAGAGACTGTAAGTAAATAGCTACAATATATAAGAAAAATATCAGTGCCAGTGATTCAGAGTACAAGATGGTTATGTAAACGGTACGATGTTGTACACGAGTAATCTACAAAGGTTGTACACGAGTAATCTATAAGATTGAATACATAACCACTTCTACTCTCCGGCCCCCAATCAATACACAAGGATCCAGTCAAGTTATGTTATTGCACACGAATTATAGTTGTACACGATGATCATGTGAGCACATGAGTATACACGATTTCACATGATTTGTACACGAATAACACGAACACAAGGAGTACACGATGCTCATGATAAAGTACAATACCTGATGTATCCGCTAAGGGGATAACATCGCATAAAAAGATCCATATAGTACTAATCCGTGTTACCAACGTGTCAGCATCAAGTAAAGTAATCTAAAGCAAGAAATATAATCCTAAACAAGATATAAAATGATCAGAGAATGTACTCGCCGGATAACCTGAACAGCTGATAGGTATAGAGGTCCAAACTGAAGCCACAGAGTCTTATTTAGAGCAACATAGGTTACAAGGTGTTTAAGTTGTATAAATGAAGTTCTACAAGCAATCTATATTATTCTAGGCTCTTCTAAGTCAAGTCAACTCTTTGTCAACTCTGGTCAACAATCTAGTCAACTAGGTCAAACTAGGTCAAGCAGAGTCAATTCCAGTCTAATTATTAAAGATATAAAGTTGTACTTCGTTATTCGTACATCGAAACTTATGACACGCAAATCGAGATAAGATGATCGACGGTAAGGTTAATAATCTTATTATAGTGACCCACGTGTTCATCTTGTAAATTTCAGTGATGTGAGATTACTTGAATCGACTGATCTCAGTTTCGTTGTACTAATCCCGAAATACGAACATTATAAGAATTAATTATAATAAAAGGTGATACATAGAGAAAGTATCTACAAACATTATCGGATGATGAATTAAATATCGTCAACGTGACCAATTGGTTAAATTAGCTAGGATAGCCTACCCATCGGTCCAGTTTGGACACAAGGGCAAAAATATAATTTCGGGTCAAAAACGGTATCCGTGTCGGAGCCGTTTTACACCGAAAAATGTGCAAAAAAATAAGTCTACAAAATATAACAAATTATATGTCCACAATTCCGAAATGGCGATACGAACCCAACGGTATATCCGGAATTGGATTCCGTTGACCCGATCTCAATTTGGTCCGTTGACCAGAATATTAAAATTCCGATTTGTACGGATATATGTGTCGGAGCCAATATTCTCAAAACTCAGCAAATTATATGTCAACGAGTCCAGAATGACGGTACAAACCCAACGGTATATCCGGAATTGGATTCCGTTGACCCGATCTCAATTTGGTCTGTTGACCAGAACATTAGAATTTCGGTTTGCACGAAAATGCGTACCGGAGCCAATGTTTTCAAAACACAGTAAATTATATGTCAACGAGTCCAGAATGACGATACGAACCCAATGGTATATCTGAAATTGAATTCCGTTGAGCCGATCTCAAAATGACCTGTTGACTAGGACTGTGGGGCCCGCTTTGTACCGAAATACGTGTCAGGGCCCACGTCCTCCAAATCTAATAAATTATATATGAATCCGTGCCAGAACGATGCCACGAGTCTACTGGTAGTGTCGGAAATGAAATATGGAGTCCCAATTTCAAAAAGAGAATTTTACAAGTTGGAAATTATAAATTCGGACGATCAACTTTGGCGTCAAATTCAACCAATCAAACAAGCTCACAATAAAACAAAACTGGAGCGATAGGAATAGGGTTATACCAGCTGCGCACCGGAACTGGTAGCACGCCAAACGGATCTACGGTGTAGGAGGTACGAGTCGACGAAGTTGGCTCCGCAAAACTGTCCAAAAATTATACAAGTTAAACGGATCAACGTGGCGGCCGATTTTGATGTATCAAACGATAAAATCAATGGACGAAACTTGAGGGGAGTGAAGATGGATATATCGAGATTGTGACGGAGCAAAGAAATCGTCGATCCAATAGTAAAATTTCTCGAAAAACGTGCACGAAGTTGCTGCTTCGAGACGCAATTTCTGAGTTCGTTTCCGAGCTCGCGACGACGGGATTTAGTACGAAATGCACGAATAGCCTAGATGATGCGTCCCGGAGGACGGTGGATGCCACGAGGAGGTGCTTCAGAGTTCACCCAGCCAGGGGGGGCTCGACCACGGTGGCGCACGGCCGGCGGCGGCACCTGAACCGTACGGCTGTTGCTGCCATTTCCGGCCGCTGCTGCTGCAGTTGCTTGCTGCGGTGGCTGGCCCAGCTAGGCGGCACGGTGGCACGGCCAGCAGAGCACAACATCGATGAGGGTGGTGGCTGTGGGTGAGGAGGAGAAGAGGGAGAGGAGAGGTGGTGGTGGTGATGGTGGAAGTGATGGTGGTAATGGTTGAAGTGATGTATGAAAGGAAGAAGAAGGAGGAGAATGTTGTCGGCCATGGAAGGAGCTGGGGTTGCTGGTTGTGGCACTTGGCCTGGGAGGAGGAAAAAGGAGGAGACTCGGGATGGCTGAGTGATGATGGAGGAGGAGAGTTCGGGATAGAGGAGGAAGGAATGTGCTGTGAGTGAATATTAAGAAGAGATAGAGAAAGTGAGGAAAATGAGAGGAAAAGAGAGAGAAAAGTGATTCTCCATATTTGAGTTAGGGTCGGCCAAGGGTGTGGGAGTGAGTGTTGTGAGGATGTGGGGTTGGGATTGCATATGGGTAGAATGAAGGATTGGGATTAAATATAGGAATAGATCATTTCTTAGGGATTTATATCAAGGGGTTATTCTTGAATATTTTGAATGGGTAGACTAGGTATTTAATATTTTTTAAAGGCAATGAGAGTGAGAGTGTCATGAGGGAGGGTAACATGAAGCTTGGACTGGGTTTGGTTGAGCCGGGTAGGGTCAAAACAGTCTGGGTACAATAAATGAATTATTTTAGGTGTTTATGATCATGGGTAAATAAGTAGCATGTAGGGGCTCAAATAAATGGGACACCAGTATCATGCGGGTAGTAGGCTTCATGTGGGCCATGTCCATATTTGGGCTTGACAGGTTTGGGACGACAGGGTATCCATAATTCAAGTCGACAATAAATGTGACACCGTTGGATGAATTAAAATCGGGTCACATGTCAGGAAAGTTGTGTGAAGCAAATAGAGCACAAAATGGTGTATCTGAGTGGGACAGGAAGGTCATCGGTGAAGAGTGTCTCGAGTAGATCATGCATGAGGAGTTGGTTATGAGAAAATGACTAGTCTTATGCTCCGAAATTAAAAGTCATGACAACGTGCTTATGATGATCGAGAAAAAGAGTGGGAAATTAATTAATGATCAAATGGTCTAAATTGACCCGAAGTTGTACGAAGCAAAAAAAGTACAAAAGAACAAATTTGAGTGGGACATTATATACCAACAAGAAGGTAATCTTGTCCACTACAAAACTCATGAAGAAGGTTTCCAGAGATGAACATCCCTGACACTCCAAATATCAAAGGCACAAAAAAGTACATTCAAGGATAAAAATAATCAAAATGAAATATTTATTAAAAAATAATTCAATCAGAAAATTAAAAAAGGGTGCTCACATATTTATAGGTATTTTCTGGGACCGAACTCGGGCAGAGTTCTGGCAGAGTTCTGATGCAAAGATTTCGGATATGAACGTTGCATGCAGATTTGGAGGCAACCAATATTTGAATTCAAACAGACTGAACTCGGGCAGAGTTCGGACCGAACTCGGGCCGAACTCGATTTGAGTTCTGTCTAGAAAAATATTGATTATTGGTCAAATTCTGTTGCAAAAACGAAATTGAATTTTTTGGTATATGGAATATGTAGCCTCCCTTCCCGGAAAATCTTTTTAAAATATTTTTATTATTTATTTGATTTAAATGGTGATTTTTAGATTTTTATAAATAATTATTTAGTTAATTATTATGGTAGATGGTTTTAGTCATGGTTAGGGATTAGAGTACATGGTGACTAGAAATCGTGGCACGGATAGTGCAGTGGTGTGCCTTGACTAGTGTATTAGCCCTGGTAGGGAAGACCGAGCCATAGTGATGTCCTAACTTGGAAAACCAGGCCAAGTTGCGACTTAACCCTTACTGAAGATTATTTTCTTATTAATTATATTATTGAGTTTTAGGGAACCCGGTTGTACCAAACTAGTCCAGATTGGGCCCAAGTCAAATCCAATCCCCATATAGGCATGTAGTGGGACCAAATACGGCCTTATAGACATGTTTGGTAAATACAAATATTTTGTATATATTTTTAGGAATTGGCAATTATTTCTAAATATTTGTTATGGGTAGAATATAGGTATTATTAATATTAAATAGCGTTTAGAATATTGTACGAATTTCTGGAGCCAAATAAATGGCGTATTTGATGAGTTCATCAATATATATAGTATTGGTTTAATTTCAGTGTTATTAGGATTATTATTGTTGGTAAGGTTGTTGATGTTATTATTAGATACTATTATTTTGCAATTATTGATTATGCTTATTTTATTGTCAAATAAATATTATAGTGTATGTGTTCATATTTATATAGGTAGGCCCTACACTAGGAAATAAATAGTATTGAGGTTATTTGGATTTTATGAGGATTATCATATAAGTATATATATATATATATATATATATATATATATATATATATATATATATATATATATATATATATATATATATATATATATATATATATATATTATATATATTTATATATATATATATATATATATATATATATATATATATATATAATATAAAGGTGTATATGTGAATGTGTATATATAAATATATATATGGGTGTATACGTGTATGTGAGGGTATACGTGTATGTATATATAAATATTATATATGTGTATGTATATACATATATATATGTGTGTGTGTGTGTATATACATATGTATATAGATATAACAAATAAGAGAACATAGTAACCAGCCCACTCGGCCAAAGGCCCACAGCCCAGGCCGAGCAACCTTGGCCCAGCCCAGCTGAGCCATTCCAAGAACACGCTGACCCGGCCCACATGTAAAGCAACCCAAATACAGCTTGGCCCAGCCAAGCAACACACATTCCTCCTAAAACCGACCCAGCATATGTGCACAGCGTGCATATATATTCATGTATAGAAAGATTCGAAAAAAAAAACCCTAGCCGAAGTTCTTCTTTCCCCTCCTTCCTCTTCTTCACCACCATCTATAAATATGGATACCAACATCACCACCCCATGCAGGCCGTCGGCCATGTACCACTTGCCATTGGGCGCGCCTCTGCATACAGCGCTCACACGAACGATGCACTCGCGATAGCCGTCGTACTCTCTGTGCGGTACAGCAAGTCCGCGCCTCGGCAGCCCTTACCACCCTGTGCGGCCAGGACGAGCCTCCTCGTCTCGCCGGTCGTCTTGTTGCAGCCTTGTTTCCCCTCCGATCATCCATGGCAGCATTGTACGAGCCCTTCGTCGACCAGTCGAGCATCGATAATGGAGAGCGGCCATGGCAATGCGTTAGCCGTGCCTCTGTGCGCGAGCCTTGGCCAACGGGGATTGCCATGTGATCTCGCGGCTCCGACTTTCTAGGGACCGACGTCAGGCATCGGACAGACTCGCCCACTATGGGTGCAACCAAGCGCCAGCCTACTTTGTCGGCAGTGGTCCTCATGGCCACCCCTTGTCAATGTCGGAGCTCACCGGCCACTCCGCAACTTTCGTACCACCTCGTAGCGAGGTAGCCATTCTTTTAGAAATGTGGGAAGAAGAGCTTGAGATCGTTGCTCGTGGTGATTCTGATCCTGTGCAGATGTTGTTATTTCGTCTTCCTCTTGATACGGCTTGGCTATGAAAATGGATGGTACTACTTCCTCTCATATATTGCTTTACTGTGAAATATTTGTATGAAATCTATTAATCATATTCTTTGTCTAAAGAATACTAAATATATATTAATAATACATAACTAATATATCAGGAAAGGCTCCCTGTAGCTCTATCGAATAGCCTTTACCATTAGAAGTGCACTTTGCATAAAAGACCTTAGGAAATAATCCTTTTTGGGGTATAGGAAAGAGAATCTTTTCTCTTTAGATATTTAGCTTTTTAGTTGCACATATTTCAGTGAAACCCCAATTTCCTCATGTACGTTCGCCAAATTGAGATAAAACTTGCGCCAACGGGACCGTGTCATTTTTCTAGTCCTGTATGCCAAGTTTGGTCCAATTCTGAGACAGTTGATCGGATCGTCGTTTCGTGGGTCCCACGATCCGATTCAACGGGCGATTTTATGTACAGCCCACCGAAATCCAAAATTGGACATACCGTTGGGTTCGTATCGTCAAACCGGATCCATAGACATGTAGTTTGACGATTTTAGAGACCATTGACTCTGGCACGTTTTTTGGTGCAAAGCGGATCCAACGGTGGATACCGTTTTTGCCCGAAATTACCGTTTTTCTCCTGTGTCCAGAATTGGACTTAAGGACAGGCAATTCTAGCTAATTTGACTATTCTGAAAATGTTGGTATTGTTTATTTCAGCTTTTGGAGACAGTTGTGATGATTTGGACTTTATGGCTTAGCAGTTGACTACACTTTGTTGGATCTTCGCGCTATCACCAGGCAAGATACCTTGCCTCCCTCTACAGTTCATTACTCATGCTTACAGTTCCTTTATTTTATATATGTTATCAGTTAGTTCTCTAGTTGTTCATGATTTACATGCTTATTTAGTCCCTATATCTTTATATGTTATCAGTTAGTTATTTCAGTTCTCTTGATTTATATGCTTTACTTTCGACAGTGTTTACTGGTTTATTAGTCGTATTCTTTTATCGTTATCATGCTTGACTGGATGTCGTGGTTCTACCGGATTGGTTCCCTCTCGTACTGTGTCGTGAGTCACATCGTGTCATAGGATGAATAAGTCATAACAGAACGGCTGTACTTTGAATTTTTGAAGCTAACCTATGAGTCCACATTAGGGGTGAGGGTTAGTAGTTATTTGTATCTTGATTTCGTGAAGCTAACCCGCGAGTCCACACTAGGGGCGAGGGTTAGTAGTTATCTGTTCTACACCTACGAGCCCACACTAGGGCGAGGGTGATGCTAGCCTGCGAGTCCACACTAGGGACGAGGGTTAGTAGTTATCTGTTCCACACCTGCGAGCCCACACTAGAGGCGAGGGTGATGCTAGCCTGCGAGTCCATACTAGGGACGAGGGTTAGTAGTATATGGTTCACACCTGCGAGTCCACACTAGGGGCGAGGGTGATGCTAGCCTGCGAGTCCACACTAGGGATGAGGGTTAGTAGTATATGGTTCACACCTGCGAGTCCATACTAGGGACGAGGGTGATGCTAGCCTGCGAGTCCACACTAGGGACGAGGGTTAGTAGTTGTTCAAACCTGCGAGTCCACACTAGGGACGAGGGTTTGAGTATTCGATTGATTATCCGTTGACATCGTATTATCGTATTCTCTTGTTCTCCTCCAGCAGTTCGGTTATGCGTAGTGGTTCTCCCAGTCGTGTATAGTCGTGTTTTCGTGTTGATTGGTCTTTTCCTATTTATTTTCCTATATTTTTTTATTGCATGATAAACTGCTAGATAGGCATATTTTTATGTATCTTGCTATATCCCCTGAGGACCTAATGATCTCTTCAAGTTAGTTATTGCGTGGAGTTAGTTAGCAGCTCTGGATGGCGGATGATTACGACACTTTTGGGGTCCAGATGTTTACGATATTGTTTGCAAGATTCAGGTATTGATACCATGTTTATTATCTAGTTCATCCAGCTCGTGCTTTCCTTTCATTATCATGATATATCCTATTTATTGATTCAGTTTATAGACTCATGTTAATTCTTGGAGTCTAATCAGACAAGTATGCTAGTGGGTTACAGACCACGACCTATAGTATTTATTCATGATTCGTACACTTATTGTGGATTTGAGATATAGATTTATTTGCCATGATTTGGCAGTTTACCATAGCCGCGACAGCGTTTACGTATTCGAGTCGGGCTGGAGTCCGCTTGATGCGTAGCTGTCTTGTTCACGTGATCGCGTCCGAAAAGTGGGTACGGGTCGTGACAGAATATGAATAGGTAGACTTTATAGAAAAGTGGACTGAGATTAACCTAAGCCAGTATTACCTAGTCGAGCTTACAATTTAAATCCTAGACTCAATAAAAGATAAAATACATAATAAATTATAAAATGACTCGGACTGGATCCCAATGAAAGTAATCTTCAGATTGATGATTTACGTGCTTGATGATGCAGTAGTACACTTGTTGATATTGATTTCACACATCCTGAAATGATTAGCAGCAGTTCGTATATTTTGTGTATTGACTTAAGTTCATGTCAATTATTAAAATCGGGTGTGACCATGGAATGGGTGTCACGCCCCACTCCCGTAGGAGCGATCGTCCTCGCTAAGGCGTGATGCCGCACGAGCCTAGGTTGCGCTCGTGCAAGACGGGTTCCATAACGGCCGATTTCAGCGGTTGCGACGGGGTCGTCGCACAGAAGTTCCATGCAGAGACATTGAATAATAGCAGCGAAAATTTAGAACGAAACACAAGTTACTCAAAGAAGCTCTTTTATTGATATTGAAACAACGGTTACATTAGAGGGCGCAAGGCCAAGATTACAATCACTCAGGTTCACTCTTCTCACATTACAAGTCGCTCAGCTCTCTCTCATCTCTCAAATATATTTTGTCGATCCAGCGGAAGCTTCGGAAGGCGACGTCCATACATTATGTCCCGTATAAGTCTTGACTCCCTGCGGCCGCATGCTTCGAATCGCCAAGGAACTCCATGCCTCGACGCATCCAAGCGAGCTCCGCGCCACAAATTTCTACCTATACCTGCACATAAAAACTATGTGGGTATCAGTACTCAGCTGTACTGGTGGAATGAGCTCCTCGCCCACCCATACAAAACCAACACGTTTGATTTACTTTGTGCAACATAGTCCCCTCTTATCAATTGTCTTTCTACTCTTGCCTTAGGATCAGTTTTATGATCGACGCCTTACCTATTTTGTGTCTTTAGACCATCCCATGCTTGCAACATTCAATGTTAACCTATCGAGTCGTGTTTGCCTTACGGCTTAAAATCAGAGACGCAACTACGTAATGAGACTCCATTTCCATGTGACCGTACTACAAAACCCGTATTGAGGTCGTGCCTCGCATTTCAGTCAGACCAAACCACATCGCCGCCTCGCGGCCCTTTGCTACTAACTCATCAACTGACCCATCCAACTTGTGAACTAAATGTCACTCGACCAACTTTGCCTTGCGGCATCTCCTGACTTAAACTCAAGACAACTCAATCATAACATACAACTTATATGCGGACAACATAAGACTCGACGCCACATCTCGTGCCGAAGCACGTCGCCTACGTTGCGACCAAATCTTAGGCCCAACATTGTATTCAAACTATACACACGCATTCAACTCGACTCCTTGATATAGTGTACTCAATACTCGACTCAATCTAAAGGCACACTCGCGGATCGTCGTCCGTACCGACTCATCTATATGAGGTCACTAGCATGACAAGCTATCATGGACACATAGCTTGCGGTTGGCCGGAACCCTTCCAGCGCAAGGTAGCTAGCCCCCTGGAAGTCCCCGACTAACCTGGTGCTATCGAGTCAGCACAGCTATCACCGTGTTTCCTTTTTTGGCCGTAACGGTCCCATGGCCCTGGGTTGCCGTTACGGGGAAACTCTACCTTGTCGACAAGTTGTCCAATGACCATGCAAGACCCTTCACTCAAACTGACGTCTCATACTGTCATTGTACTCTCAGTGTTATCATCTCTTTCCAAAACCAAGTTCAAGTCTTCTATCCTTGAGACCCCTCAAGGACCCCTCGACGACCCACGGTCGTGAGCATTCTTTCTATGTTACCATATCATTTCATTCAACTCAATGCCTATTCGATAGTCCTTTCTCCAAAAACTCATTAAATCAACCGTGGTTCATGCCTTAGATACTAAGTCCGTGCATCGTACATTAAGCCAACCGTGTTCTACGCAATACTCCTGCCCAAGTCGACGGGCCTTCAGATCATGGGGCTACTTAACTTGACAACCGCAGAATGAGCGGGACAGCACTTGGATGACTTAGGTCGACCGGCATAACTTTGCCTAACTTACTCAAGACTATAACTTAACCCAAGGGACGAGCAAAGGCTATGCCAAGCCTTGCGTTACGGAAGCGTACATGCTTTATCGAGCATTTACGCGGGCGACGCCTATGACTTAGGCTAATTCACAATTTTGTGTAGAAGACCAACTTTTCTTCTCCCAAGCCACGGGACGAAGGACCGAGTGTCATTTTCAAAGCACGCCGTGCACCAACTCTAAGCCGACCGTTGGACCTTTCCATATTCTAACTCAATTCGACCCGTCGGGATTATTCCCTTTAGCTATGTGAATTCGTCTCTTTTATTATCAAGCCTACTTGTGCAAGTTGAAAATATGCGATTTATTATGTGAAGGCTAAGATGAGGCAAGTTCCCCGAAACTATCCCACCTGAGCGAGCGGTTGCCTCGACCGAGCGACGTCTCCGAGTAGCCGTTGCAAGGCTAAGTCTGAATATCGTCGGCGTTTCGATTCCTCCGATTGACTGAGCGGGACGGGGCACTACATCATACACCACTCAGAAAAAGTTTCGTCCTCGAAACTAACTGAGTACACTTATCGACATCACTTTACTCAACATTCAAGGACTCTCGCACACACTTCTCCTATGCATTTTTCAAATTTGAGTCACGCTCGTGCTACCCTCAATCCATTCTTCAAAACTCACGATTTCAAAATCCTCGACACTTTCCCGTTCCTCAATCTCACTTGAATTCAACGTATCACTTAGTATGGATTGTGCACATATCTTAGGCATCCCCAAAATATATGCATTTCAACCAAGCCTCGTGATAGCGAATTCCGCCATCACCACTCGAGTCGGATCGTGCACATATTCAAGCGTCCCTGATATACATGCATATCAATCGATACTCGTGAGTGGTACCTCCACAAATCCTACCACTTCGCACTCGGACGTCTGCCTAACCGCTAGGCTATGTCTTTCCGTCTGTATTGGAATCATATTTTCTAAACAACAATATCAACACTGACCCCATCCTTAGGTCAAACCAAATTGATAGTACGGGGTTTTCTACCCAAGCTTGCATCACTCCGATTTCTAAACATCGAGCATCGATTTCCTACACACATCCCAACGTTCGTCGTACGGGGTCCGAGTCGTTCAGCAAAGCCATCCTACAATAATTCACGTTCAACCAATTTCACGACATATCGATATCACTCGTTCATCAAACCATCTTCGCATAGTCTATCTCTTCGAACGCGTTCGATATAATCCACATGTCGATCATTCTCAAGTCAAGCAGGCTACGACATAATTTATCGCTAAACCATAATTTATATTTCATATTCCCTAAGTCGTTCATCCCAATTCACGTAATCGACCACAAGGTCGTCCGACTTAACAATACGTTGTGCCCCGATCTCACGCGAGTCAGATTATCCACGGTAGGCACGAATTACTATGCACACTGCCGAGAGATAATCATTCTCATCGGAATGTAACTCTTGTTTTGTGTCTAGACTAATTCATTCTCGATGCACGGATTGGACCTATATAATCCTCAAGTTTTATTCGATTATCAATCGCAAGTCCTAGCATCCTTGAATTTTCCGTCACATCAAATCGACAAGTCGAGACAATCAAAGTTGCCGCATCCTGATTTTCCCAGTTCGATCATTCCCGCGACACGAATCACCATGTCAGCGCTCACGCAGAATGATCGTCCCAAATCCGACGCAACGCATGTGCGAGACTAGAGTTGTGCTCATACAAGACAAGATTGTCGACGTTGTGGTTATCCGCGTAACCATCAAAACATAATCATTTTCATCCAACATTCATCTCGATCAAAATCCTAAGTATAGCACCCAACCGAACAATAACACTTGCACGATCGTCATTCGCCGAGTCAGAGTACTCCCGAGTTATCGCATATCGATCTTTGATACGCCTCAATACCATCGACGATATGCGTAACCTGACGATCTTCCTTTGCAAGCAACTTTGAATCGTGCGAATGATGCTATCATTCGACTGCATAATCTTCTCGACATTCAATCTAAGTTCGATCATTATCCCTCGAATCTTTCACAACATCGATTTCCTCAACCCAATTTTACGTATTGTTCATCCATCTATCTTAAGTCATCGACCAACGTATTTCTTCTATTTGCATCATTTTTGCTAACTCAAACCATCAAGCAACATCGATTTCAATCCTCAGAGTCATTCGCGTAACTTTAAAATCAAACTTTTCATGCACGCTATCTACCTGTCGTGCTAACTTTTCGTATGCAATCCGTATCAATTTCTTCGATCAAGTCATCCATTTGTACACCCTAACTTTTTCTCGATTCAATTTTACCTGCTCAATCATTTTCGTGTTTCATACTTCGCACAATCTCCAATCCCGTGCACGTTCCGTGCGCGTCAATTTCTAGGCCGTTCGAATCAACTTATCAAACTTCAAGACAATAACTCACTCTATCGTACAAGATCTAAGGCTTTGCATATGTGCGACACTTGCTGATAGACACATCGACACCCCGAATCCTTAATCGATCGATCGACATTCCTGAGACTATCGCATACACCACTCAGGAATGAAGTCATTCAATAAATTCTCAAAACTATCCTTTGAATCAAAATCGACTTTTTCAAATTTTCCGTTCGAACCATTCCTCGAATTCCAAGCACGCTCACCTATATCGTACCGACGATAACATCGTCGTTCGATAGAACCCCTATCGATAGTCATCTCATTTACTCAATCGAGTTCAGCTCATTCTTGCTCGACACTATTCACTTCCCGTACTCGACTTTTCTAGGGTCGACGCAACTTTGGTGTATATGCCCAGTCCGACTTAGCCAACCGTGCTTACGCGAACCATCTTTTTGTTTTATCAAAAACTATTTTCCTACGTTTTGCCAAATAGTTAGACTTATTGTATGGACATCCCGTGGGACATTTGAGAGAGTGCTCACCAACGATATCAATATGCGGAAGCAACATTCAGAGTTCGCGGAACAGCGGAGTTAAAGAATTCAATCGATAGTCCAAGGACGTAAAGCCGTGCTCTGATACCATTATGTCACGCCCCGATCCCGTAGGAGCGATCGTCCTCGCTAAGGCGTGATGCCGTACGAGCCTAGGTTGCGCTCGTGCAAGACGGGTTCCATAACGGCCGATTTCAGCGGCTGCGATGGGGTCGTCGCACAGATGTCCCATGCAGAGACATTGAATAATAGCAGCGAAAATTTAGAACGAAACACAAGTTACTCAAAGTAGCTCTTTTATTGATATTAAAACAACGGTTACATTGGGGGCGCAAGGCCAAGATTACAATCACTCAGGTTCTCTCTTCTCACATTACAAGTTGCTCAGCTCTCTCTCATCTCTCAAATATATTTTTTTGATCCAACGAAAGCTTCGGAAGGCGACGTCCATACATTATGTTCCGTATAAGTCTTGACTCCCTGCGGTCGCACGCTTCGAATCGCCAAGGAACTCCATGCCTCGACGCATCCAAGCGAGCTCCGCGCCACGAGCTTCTACCTGTGCCTGTACATGAAAACTATGTGGGTGTCAGTACTCAACTGTACTGGTAGAATGAGCTCCTCGCCCACCCATACAAAACCAACACGTTTGATTTACTTTGTGCAACATAGTCCCCTCTTATCAATTGTCTTTCTACTCTTGCCTTAGGATCAGTTTTATGATCGACGCCTTACCTATTTTGTGTCTTTAGACCATCCCGTGCTTGCAACATTCAATGTTAACCTATCGAGTCGTGTTTGCCTTACGGCTTAAAATCAAAGACGCAACTACGCAATAAGACTCCATTTTCGTGTGACCGTACTACAAAACCCGTATTGAGGCCGTACCTCGCATTTCAGTCAGACCAAACCACATCGCCGCCTCGCGGCCCTTTGTTACTAACTCATTAACTGACCCATCCAACTTGTGAACTAAATATCACTCGACCAACTTTTCCTTGCGGCATCTCCTGACTTAAACTCAAGACAACTCAATCATAACATGCAACTTATATGCCGACAACATAAGACTCGACGCCACATCTCGTGCCGAAGCACGTCGCCTACGTTGCGACCAAATCTTAGGCCCAACATTGTATTCAAACTATACACACGCATTCAACTCGACTCCTTGATATAGTATACTCAATACTCGACTCAATCCAAAGGCACACTCGCGAATCGTCGCCCGTGCCGACTCATCTATGTGAGGTCACTAGCATGACAAGCTATCATGGACACATAGCTTGCGGTTAGCCGGGACCCTTCCAGCGCAAGGTAGCTAGCCCCCTGGAAGTCCCTGACTAATCCGGTGCTATCGAGTCAGCACAGCTATCACCGTGTTTCCTTTCTTGGCCGAAACGGTCCCATGGCCCTGGGTTGCCGTTACGGGAAAACTCTACCTTGTCGACAAGTTGTCCAATGACCATGTAAGACCCTTCACTCAAACTGACGTCTCACACAGTCATTGTACTCTCAGTGTTATCATCTCTTTCCAAAACCAAGTTCAAGTCTTCTATCCTTGAGACCCCTCAAGGACCCCTCGACGACCCACGGTCGCGAGCATTCTTTCCATATTACCATATTATTTCATTCAACTCAATGCCTATTCGATAGTCCTTTCTCCAAAAACTCATTAAATCAACCGTGGTTCATGCCTTAGATACTAAGTCCGTGCATCGTGCCTTAAGCCAACCGTGTTCTACGCAACACTCCTGCCCAAGTCGATGGGCCTTGAGATCATGGGGCTACTTAACTTGACAACCGCAGAATGAGCGAGACAGCACTTGGAATGACTTAGATCGACCGGCATAACTTTGCCTAACTTACTCAATCCTACAACTTAACCTAAGGGACGAGCAAAGGCTATGCCAAGCCTTGCGTTACGGAAGTATGCATGTTTTATCGAGCATTTACGCGGGCGACGCCTATGACTTAGGCTAATTCACAATTTTGTGTCGAAGACCAACTTTTCTTCTCCCAAGCCACGGGACGAAGGACCGAGTGTCATTTTCAAAGCACGTCGTGCACCAACTCTAAGCCGATCGTTGGACCTTTCCATATTCTAACTCAATTCGACCCGTCGGGATCATTCCCTTTAGCTATGTGAATTCGTCTCTTTTATTATCAAGCCTACTTGTGCAAGTTGAAAATATACGATTTATCATGTGAAGGCTAAGATGGGCAAGTTTCCCGAAACTACTCCACCTGAGCGAGCGGTCGCCTCGACCGAGCGACGTCTCCGAGTAGCCGTTGCAAGGCTAAGTCCGAACGCCGTCGGCGTTTCGATTCCTCCGTTTGACTGAGCGGGACGGGGAACTACAATAGGCCAACAGTTTTATCTCACTCTTTTGTGCTCCCTTGTGGTACTTGCTATTCGGGGCTGACCCCGTTGGTTTTGTTTGGCCAGATCATGTAGCAGAGCCTGAGGATCCGACCTTCCTTCCTGACGTCAATGGTGCATACTAGGAGCATGACTAGCGGGGGACTTAAGTGGGATTCTTCTCCGCCACTCTAGTTTTCATCACTTATGTTCGGGCGTTTAGCCACCGGCACCTGTTTAGCCGGTTAATATGGATACTTTATCTTTTGCATAATTATAATTAAATCAGACTGCAGCTGAATACGATTATGTACCTATGACACTCTGGGCTAGCTAACTTATAAAGCTAGATCCCCATGATCATTTTGATGAAGCGTCGTGGACGTCTTACTGCTTTATCTCATATGCTCATTAATTGATGTTTTTTTGCTTTGAATGATTGAGACATAGATGCTCTGTGAGACCATAGGAGACTTGATTGTAGCATGCACCCCGTTGTCTCTTGACAGCCACGATCATCGTATGATGTTTGCATACCTCATATGGAGTAGCTGGCCTAGTCCGTCTCCGTATTCCGGTACTGGGGCGTGACACAAGTTGAGCCCTCGAAGGGGGTAAAAATAAAGTTGGTAATTTAGTCTCACATCGGATAATAGGTGAGATCACGAGGTGTGATAATTGAAATTGGTTAAGACATTACATAAAAATTTTCTTTTAAGACATATGGACACAATCCAATATGCACTTTATAGGCCAAATTTTAATTCGAGTCACACCGTGTTCCCAACAAATGGAGCCGACAATGGAGTTGAATCTCATCACCGTTGTCCAATAAAAATTTGGATAAAACCTCACTCGTAGTGTGTAGGAGAACTTCTAATGCCTTATTCAATTTATAGTCAATAGCCAATATAACCGTTGGAATAGCTGTTATGAGTCGACCGCTGGGCAACAAATGGTTGACCGACAAATTGTTTACAAATTCTGCTAGACTGTTTGGTAGATTTTTTACAAATTTCTCCAAATAGTCTGGTATAATTCCTCCAACTTCTCTGGCATAATGTTTCGCTCGGCAAACTTCTTTTTCTACCGATAACATATTTAAAATATATTATTCTATAGATCTTTTTTTGTACTTTTAAACCAATTCAATGGCTAAGATTAATACAAATGATGATTATAATTAAAACATCTAAGCATATTTAATGATCATGATTAAAATTTTGAGAGCTTTCCACTAAGACAATAATGGTCATTTAGAATGTACTTTACTTTGATATTTTATTTCTTGTTATTTATTGGAGGAAATAAAATATTCTGAGAAGTGTCAAGAGAATTCTGAAAGATACGGGTCAAAGTGCAAACATCACGTGTCATCAAATAGTATATATATATATATATATATATATCAAAGATGCAAACCAAGTGACTGAGTTTGAAGACATAAGACCTAGGTGTGCCGGTCGGAGTTCATTTCCGCGAGGAACAGTTGTATTAACATACTAATTAACCTTTTGGTTTCACGAGAAAACCATGTGGCACCATAAGGGTTAATTTCCATACCAAACCAATGAGATCAAACATTCCTCCCCCACCCCCACCCCCACCCCCTATCACATCACCCTATAATATGTTGTGACAACTATAGATGTACAACACCCAACCAACTAGAATACTTTTAAGAAATTCTATGTGGTTCGTATAAATTTTCACAGGTGTCCATGTTACACTAATATATATGATACTTCTCTATGTAACACTTAGCTCTGCATATGTCTAATCATAAACACTTATAAGTAATTCTAGAGGTTGCTCATACAGATTTTAGAGGTGTCCTCTTATCATGTTCGCTATTCATATTTTGTGTTATTATAAAGTTATAAAATTTATATTTATTTATGAGATTGCTATTT
Source organism: Iris pallida (assembly GCA_029216955.1). Taxonomy (NCBI): domain Eukaryota; kingdom Viridiplantae; phylum Streptophyta; class Magnoliopsida; order Asparagales; family Iridaceae; genus Iris; species Iris pallida. The sequence continues at coordinate 1,424,826 of JANAVB010035020.1, forward strand.
AAGGATGATATTTTTTTATTATCTTTTATTGTGTATATTAGCGGACTAGAATTTATTTTCTGTCACGCCCCAGTATCGAAATACGGGGACGGACGTAGGCCAGCTACACCGTATAAGGTATGAAGACGTCATACGGCGATCGTGGTTGTCAATATTGTTGGGTATCCTGGCATGTAAGCAGTCTATGACCTAAATCTGATCTCATATCCACATGAAATAACAATAAAATAACAACAAGAAGAATAATCATATGAAAAGTAGGAAATACTCATATGATAATCAGGAAGTCTACAATAAGAAATAAGGTAGACAAGAATACCTTCCCACATAGTTCCCACGTGGTCAGGAACTGAAGCACGTCCTACAAGTCAAGTCTGGAAGATCCATAGGATCGGTCACTGGCAATCTGGGAACAATCAGGGTTGGTCAGGCCAACTGCAGTAAGTACCAGAAAGGAAGGCTCAAGGACGGGCGAAGAAAACCAGCATAATATAATATATGACAGGAATAACATGTATGAATAGTAGTAATGAGGGTAAAGGATCGTGCGGTACCAACGTACGACTACAGAATATAAGGCAGCAATCCAACAACTAATACGTAAGTAACCAACAATCATCACAGTCATCCTAACATCCACTAATGCTTGCATCGCCAACTAAAACTCGTAGTCTGTCATCGGAACAGTAACCCACCCCTACATCAAATAAGAACAAGAAAATAAATTACCGCGCCGGGACAGCGTTACATGCCAGCCAGCTTAGCAAGCAACAAGCCATACAATTTAGGTGAATAAGCAGCTACGGTTATGTATGTGGAGGTTGGGTTACCCCAACAATGCAATATAAGAATCCTCAGATCATGCTATGTCTAGCAAGGCTAACAAGGCCAAATAGTAACGAATGGCACATGGATAAGCACCGGTCCCTCAAAGGAAACCGTGCGAAACAGATCAATCATATAACAAGTAGTATATATAGTAGTCAGATACTGCCATCCGCTATTGCGGACGATAACAATATCTGTGGCGGCCAGCCTTGCGCTAGACAGGTAATCATAGCACCTGTGGCGGCTGGCATGCACGATCTCGAGATTCTTGTCACGACCCGCATCCTAGGTAGGGGCACAAGTGCGTAAGAGCGCCCAGCCTACTCTGTAAAAATAGCATAGAACGCTGTAGGTTTGCTAGCTAACAAACAGTATATAATAACCTGTCATCTCCGCACGGAGGATATAATATGGAATACTGATAAACTCAATCACAATCTAGTAGGAAGAATTATGGCACGAAATCAAGATAGATATAAAATCACAAAGTACAATATCCAGCTCAACATAAAAAAGAGTCACAAAGTAATATAGTGATACAAATCCCAATATCATAAGCATAAGTAGCAAGCTGGAGACAAGGTCCAGTCCAAAATCTACTCTAACTAAACTATAACTAGAGGCTCATCGGGTGGAGCTAAGCCCAGATGAACCAAGGTCTCCAAGTCTATGTCCACTACGTCATCCGGACCGTAGTAGGTACAACAATCCTACTCACCGTCATCTATAATATTTTGTCAATATATCAGTCAGGATGGAACGAGCACACTCAACTAACAACAGTTCACAAGATATGATAAAAGCTACAAGAATGTAAATAGAGAGTATATACAAGAATCATGAAATGTACATATGAGTATCATGGCAAGGTAAGCTATAAATCTAGAGCTAGAACAAGGCAAGTAAAACTGAATGTGGCATGTACAAGATTCAAGAATCATCTATCTAAGTATATGAGTAATAGCTACAATATGTGGCCGGCTTGGGAACTTGCACAATAGTAACAGACCTGGCTAATCATACGTGGAATGTATGATCAACACTCACAATCAATCGATACACAATGGGTGCACAATAGGAATTGATCACATATCTACACTAATACTCCCTGCCCCCGACTGGTAGAGTGGATCCAAGCAAGACACGTTACGACACGAAATTCTACGAGAAGGGAGCAAGTCTCCTCGAGAATCGGTGTCCATATACTGCACAAGAACTACAAGGAGGCTTACACAAGATATACCAAGATAACAAGGAATAACATCTCATGTCGGGATCCATGAATACCAATCCGTGTGACCAATGTGTCAAGAACAAGTATATCTACACTAAGTACATAAATTATAACAATTATCGTAAATTAAAAAAGTTATCAGAGAATGTACTCGCCTGTGATGTGATGGATAAGTCGACTGAGTCCAAGAACAATCCCTCAAGGACCTACAGATGGAATACTGTATCAATATAACGGTTTGGAAGTAAAAGCAAGTCAAACTAAGTCAACTGGGTCAAACTAGATTATACAGAGTCAATCTAAGTCATACTAGGCCTAACAAAGTCAAACTAGGTCAAGGCAAGTCAAACTAGGTCAATCTAAGTCAAATGTTGACTTACAGTTGACTTCTGGTCAACTGGTCAACTCTGGTCATGTTACGACCCGCACCCACTTTTTCGGATACGAGACGTGTCCAAGCCAGCCTACGCCGCAGAGTCGACGGTAGAACGCTATCAAGCCCGCAAGAAATAAATGCTCAAATCATAAAATAATAATTTTATTGCTCATTCATATTTCTAAGATTTATTACAACAATTACAACATTTATAATTAAAGAAAATACAAAATTTTATAATTAATGAAAATGATACCACTTTTATCTAATTTCTAGGTTTCTGTCTGCAAGTACACTCGTATCTTCCAAAGCTAAGTGAAGCCACAGCTAACCTAAAAAATATTGGTTTCCAGTCAGGAATAGAACAAGCACACAAACCGACGGCAATGCGAGAACACAATATAATTAACAAGACATAAAAATAACATATGAGAGATGAAAACTAGAAAGTACTGATGACATGGCAGGTGGTGGAGAAGACAAGAAAAACAAATAAAATACAACTATCTATGTGATTTGAAATATCTGTTTCGACATGTGAACGACTATGGGATAAATTTGGCATGCTGCACGTGTCATGTGCAGCTGCTATTCTCCACGAAAGACACGGAAGATAGTTCTGGGTAGTCCACATGTCTACTAAGATATTTTCCCTTCCGACTACTCCGTGTGACGAGCGTGTCAACAAGCAGCAAGACATATGTATAAACATGAAATGAAAAGACTACTATGAATTGCAAAGCAATCAGAAAGTGTACTTGCATGAGGTCCTTAGCTGGTGAAACCAATAATACTATACCACTCAATGAGCCGCAATCAGTCAACACATGCAGAAGTCTCCGGATGCTGAAATAAACATTACCAACGTTTTTAGAATAGTCAAATTAGCTAGGATCGCTTATCCTTAAGTCCAATTCTGGACACAGGAGTAAAACGATAATTTTGAGCCAAAAGGGTGTCTACCGTTGGACCCGCTTTGCACCGAAAAGTATGCCAGAGTCTATAGTCTCTAAAGTTGTCAAACTATATGTCAACAGGTCCAATTTTTCGATACGAATCCAACCGTATGTCCAAAGTTAGATTTCGGCAGACCGTGCACAAAATTGCCCGTTGAGTCGGACCGTGGGGCCCGAAAAATGGCGATCCAATCAACTGTCTCAGATTTGGACCAAACTTGGCATACAGGACCAGAAAAATGATACGGTCCTCTTGGCGTAAGTTTTGTCTCGATTTGACGAACGTGCACAAAGTAATTAAGAAATTTGCACAGAGAACGATACGGTGAATTTTGACGGATACGCATCAAATTTGTCGTGCACACGCAACCAATTTAAATTCTGTCAAAGCCCACACGTCCATGAACTCGATACGCACCTTTATATGCTTTCAGTTCATGACCACGTCGCCCGGATTGGTGGGAAGCACGTCGTATCGAAATTTTTTATTATTTTTAAAATAGGTTTTTCATAAATTTTGGGATCCGATTTCTCGGCACGTAGCCGATGAAATCGACTTCTGCGAATTGGGTTGTGGAGCCCTATATGTTGTCTATAAGTGCCTTTAATTAGTTTTCTAGTTTTCTTGCTGGATTGACCAAGATCGGCCTTCCAAACCGAGCATTGGGACAGTGTTTACTGTCTAATTCGAGACAGATTTTTGCCAAATCGACAATGATTTTAATCTCGATTCCGTTTTGATTTAAACTGAAACTATCATATAGAAATAAAGGGGTATAGGTTAGGTTTCTACCTGCATGATCGGCTCGAAGATTGATCGAGCGTGAAGGTCATCGCCTCCCCGCGAAGTCGGCCTTGCAGGGCTGCTGGTGCTGTCGCTGTCCTGTGCGACCTTGCGCGTAGGGGTGCAACTTGGGCGGGCTAAACCCGAGCCCGATCGGATAATCCCGTTAATGGGTTGGATTAGGGTTAAAGATACTCGGGTTCGGGCTCAGGTATGGGTTAAAATATTTGAACCCGATCAAAAATTGGGTTGGGCTCGAGTTCATGTGTCGGGTTACCCGTAGAACCCGAAACCCGACTTATATATATATATATATATATATATATATATATATATATATATATATAATAAAAACTTTACATCCTAAATTTCTCTATCCAAACTCTTCAACTCCTTATCATAAATCTTATTTCAGTTTGTATTTTTTAATGATCAGGACTTGATTGTTATTCGATTATGTGTTTAATATTACTTTTGTTTAAAATTATTTTAAATATTATATTAGAATCCGATAAACTTGATGGACCCGACCCAACCCGAGTTCAACCCGATCCTTCGGGCTTGGTCTTAGGCTTCATATGTTTAACCCGAGGTCGGGCCGGGCTTAGGCTCGGGCTAGGCTTATGATTCATCGGGTTGGGCTCGGGTTGACCTCAAGCCCGACCCAACCCGCCCGAGTTGCACCCCTACTTGAGCATGCGCGCGGTCCAGCGCGACCGTGGTGGCTTGGCCGGCCGCCGGCGAAGCCCAGGCGCGCGCAGCGGTACTGGTACCGGGGTCGCCTGTGGTGGTATGGGGGTTGCAACGGTTTGGGCATGGGTTTTAGTTTTTTTTTCTTCCTTTTTTTATACGCGAATGTAATTCTGTTCTCAGCAGAATTGGGGAGGAGAGTTTACTGCTGCGGGGGTTGGGCCTACCTATATAAATATGAACACATATATTAGCTAAAATTCAATTACATTCCAAGAACTTTTATTCCTAGGGTAGGGCCTACCTATATAAATATGAACACATATATTATAACATTTATTTGACGAAAATAATATAACCAATAATAATATTATATTATATAATAATAATCTCAAAAAAAAATAATAAAAACGAAATTCACTAAACCAATAATGGTGTACATACCATCATACGCAGTCTAAAAATCCAAAAAATGTACAAGGACCTATTTTATACAAATATCATTGAATATTAATTAATAATGATATTTATAATATTTAATTAAGAATACTTAGAAAAGATTCATTAGATTATTAAAACGGAACATGACTCCATCATACCAAAATACATCAACACGAATGTCCTTGGACGTACCGCATGACTACATGGACTTGGGCTTGTTTTGGGTCCAATCTGGTCTAATTTGGTACAACTGGGTTCCCTAAAACTCAATAATATAATTAATAAATAAATAAATCTTCAGTAAGGGTTAAGTCGTAACTTGGCCTGGTTTTTCTAGTTGGAACATACTTATGGCTCGGCCTTCCCTGTCATGGCTGAAACTCTAGTCAAGGCACCCCACTGCACTCTCCGTGCCACGATTCCTGGTTGTCTGGTACTTCAAAACTCAACTGTGGCTAAAGTCCTCTACCGTAATAATTAACTAATTAATTATTTATAAAAAATCCAAAAATCACATTTAAATCAAATAAATAATATATAAATATTTCAAAAATTTCCGAAAAGGGGAGCTACAAATCTACCCACCTTAAAAATAAATTCGTCCTCGAATTTAAGGACTACCAGGGTATTCAGACTTTGTAGGTTGGTGAGAGGTAGTAGAACTTTATGATAAAGAAATTGATCGAATAAATAAAATAGGAAGAAAGTGTTTGCAACTCTAAAAGCCCGAAATGCTCTCAACTTCAGTTTCGAAACAAGTTTGCTAAGGAAAATAATCATAAACAAAGAATTGACGAAATCTGCCTTCAACTCTGACAAATAGAATACGTGGATAAATAAATGAATAAAATTTCTGAAACTCCGAAAAAAGTATTGTCTAAAATAAAGTATTGTCTAAAATAATACCTATTACTTAATAATACCTATTACTTAAATAATACCTATTACTTAAATAAAGTATTTTCTAAAATAAAGTATTGTCTAAAATAATACCTATTACTTAAATAATCCTGGTAATGAAATCAAGTGTCAAAATATTGTTAAGAATAATTCAGATACTTATAGCTGTATATTTTCCACAAATACAATATCCTCTAAAATAATATAGTAATAATTTGATTTTAATATAACTCTTGATAAAATAGTAATTCAAATAATCCTAGAATAAAATCTCTTCAAAATTTTTGCAAATCTCTCCTCATTTTTTTTCCAAAATATCTAGAATAAAAATAAAAATTATTTACCGATTTGGAAAAACAATTTAACTAAAATAAACTAAATGAAGAATGTAAGAAAACGGAAAGTGGACTTACGACCTACCCACCTTAGAATGATTTGTCCTCCAATTTAAGGACTAGGATGATCAAATCTTTCTAAGATTTAAATAAATATTGGATTTAACAAATCAAAATCAATCCATAATAATTTTAGAATAATTCAAGATTTTATTAAAATATTATAAATGCATTTGATCGAATCTAAATATAATACAATAATAATTTAAATGAATAATATGTTTATCAAAAGACTTGGAAAATATTGTGTATATTATTTAAACAGTAAATATCTTTGTTAGTCCAAGACTGAATCAAACTAATTATAATATAACAAAATAAATTTAATTGATAATTAATATTAGCAGATAATTTAAACGATATTTTTATAAATTCTAAATCAAAATGGTTTGACAAAAATTCGGTTGTCATCCAAATATATTCTATAGTGGTTAAAGATAAAATCTATTTTCTAACTAAAATTTATTAAGATAAACCAAAAATAAAATTTTGAAAGCAGAGATGTGGGTTTACAATTCTACCCACCTTAAAAATATTTCGTCTTCCAAATTTCAAAGAGTACGATTAGGCACGACTATGAAGAATAATCAAGAAACCAATTTTCATTTGATACGATTAAAATGACGAATGGTATAATCAAGGGAGTGATATGATCCATGGTCTAAATAGTCATGCGTAATCATGGATATGATTAAAATGATAAAGATAATAGATAAAAGGAGAGTGATTTCGCACGATCAATATTCGGTCCAATGGTCTAGTTGACAACCAAATATATTTTTTTAAGAACGATCAAGATTGAAACGGTTGGCACAACCAATCTATGGTCAGCGTGGTTGAGTCATTACCAGCCTTTTAAGGAATGACCAAGGTTTTTGATAAAGCCTAAACAGGATGTTAGTCGCATTTACGATGCAGTCACGATCAGGGCTAATCGTGCAAGTCATCCAAGCAGGGCAAAAATGGGAAGTCGGCACGAGGATGGTCATGATCAAAATAGTCATAACCGTAGTTGGAACGAAGGTATAACCTTGGCTATGATTTAGTTGAAATTATAGACACGGTTATGATTTAGTCTTGATAAAAAATGGTTTAAGGTCGATCAAAATCGAAATCATCTGGGTACGAACAACCAGTTGAACAAAATTGTTTAGGCACGATCATGGAATTGAATTCTAGGATGACAGGCGAATTGGCATGATCGAAATAGAATCGAATAGTTTGGTCGTGAAAAAATATTTTAGGATGATCCAATCAAAATCGTTCTAACACGAACGATTGTGTAGGCGTGATCATAGAATCAAACCTAGGAAGGGGTACAAAATGACTCGATCGAAATATAATAAAGGAGTCTAGTCATGATCGAAATCGTTCAAGGATGATCAAATCCAAAAATACGTAAAATATTTATCCACAATTGTTTAGGCACGAGTTTAGAATCAAAATCTAGATAAGCTTAGGAATCCAGTCGAAATTACATTAAAAGATGACAACCTGAAAAATAGAAGGATAGGAAGGAATGGAGAATTACCAGTTTACTGAGAAGGTTGTCACTAGGGATAAGCACAAATCAATCTGAAAATTTAATAGTTATATGCCAATAAGACGTAGTCTCTATGGTATTCGAAACTCGTAAACATAATCGAAGTCGTTTTACCAAGAATTTATGCCACGCCAGTGTACAACTAGCTGCAATAAACTCTTGATTCCAAGACTCAAGCAAGGATACGGTAACGAATACCCTATCAACTATATCCAATCTGGATATAACAACTTAAATACGAAGATAGGACGACCAAGATATAGCTTTGACAACATTCGATAACTTATACTTACTCGAGATTACTTCAACTTAGGGATCATGCCTCGCCAGTGCGCTGCTGGCTGCAGTGAACCCACAGTCTCCATAAGTCAAATAAGTGGCGACAGTGCGCGGCTGTCTGCCATCATAAGTCATCAAAATTATTCTAACTATATCCTCCAAGAATATCAAAGGAGTTTAAAAATATCATACAAATTGATAAAGATAGAAAATATGCAAGTATCTATTCTTCAAGTATAAGATTCAGCTTCTTGAAAAGAAAAACAATTGATTAGGAAGGTTGATGATCGAAGTCAAAATAAGTAAAAAAAAATCTTTTAATCCTTATTTCACGGGTATTCAATACTCAACGATTGAGAGGAAAACTATTGAATCAAAAAAAAAAACTTAACTCGAGATTAGTAGACAAATGAGGGAGAAGTTATTTTGAAAATAATTCCTTAGGTCCAAGGAAAAGAATATAAGATACGAACCTATGATATGGCGATGTTTAGAAAAGACATAAAATAAAGTTGTACCAATGATCATTATTAGGAAGAGAATGACCGAAGGCAAAAAGGAATATAAACTTAAATTTATATTGCTCTAATATTCAAGATCGCGAAAAAATATGTATAAAGCACTATGTCTACCTATTATGAATATATTGATACACAAATGTATATGTATAGCCTAAGTAAGTCCCAAAATTCCAAAATATCCTTCTAAGGGGAGGTTATCCTATTTCCAAGAAAATGTAAATTTAAATAGCAATAGTACATATATTGTATTCAATATATAATTTATAGAAATTATTTCCAATACTAGAAATGGACTATCAAAATATATATACACATCTATATATCTACATGGACGACGTTGGTCGCACTACATGACCACTAGTGTAATGCCCCGCTCCGCACGGCGCATTATGTTGAGTCATTGACTCGAAGAGTTGCGTTAAACCGATTGCGTATCGATGCGAATCGATACGAGAGTTACGTTATCCCGAGCAACACATCGAACTAAGTCGATGCGAAGAGTTGTCTTGTCCCAAAGAATGCATCGAGTTGAATCGATGCAAAGCGCCGCATTGCTCCGAAGGATAAGTGCGTTGAGATGGCTCGAAGATTCTAAGAAATTGAATCGACCAAGGCGCAAGTCCGAATCGATACAAGTGTTAACTTTAGTTGGTTTCTTGTGCAGGCTATACATTTACGCTGAAATATTAGAGGTCGGCATTCTGCCTTATTCAGTAAGGGGTCCACAAAAGCAAATCGTCGCCTTGCGACGGACTGAGACTTTGGCACGGTAAGCCAAATCGGACGTATAATTCAATGAAGCATGAAGTGCTCAAATGGCTAAGTCAAGAGAGTGGACCGTACAACGAAGTTATGAAATCGAGCCGCATCGACTCGGCGAAACGACAAGGAATATCGACTCAAGGTGGAAGGACATTGACTCTCTTTCCTACTCCTTCATGCCTAAGTAAAATATATATCATTGTATGCTGAGTTAACCTATCAACGCCATGGGCGTGGCTCGACAGAAAGATAAACATAGTATGTGTCGAACACTAGATAGAACAATTGAAATGAATCGTACATCAAATGTACGAGTCGCTATAGAATATTGAATAAACGCAAAGGCGAGCGCCTCGATACGCAAGCCATAAGAACATAGGATAACTGTATCGACGAGTACCCCAGTGCATAAGTTATTTCGTGCCCCCGTGCACGAGTTAGCATGCTAGAACATTGAAAAACTATATCGGTACGAGTGCCTCAGTGTACGAGCGATAGAACATTGAATACCTTATCGAGACGTGCCTCAGTTGCACGAATCGGAAGAATGGAACATAAGTATAACGCGTTGAATGCTAAGGCGTAGAATACAAAAACATGTCTTCGAGGCGTGCATTGAATGCACGATGCAAGAAAAGACGACGAATGTGCGCAGCTGCACAATACTTATAAAAGACGGCGTAGTTGCAACGAGGAGAACAGTTGTGGCCCGGATGTGGCATAACTGTCGATGCGGCATGTTGCCTTCGAAATGTTCGTGGCCTTCGGGCGTTCGTTGAGAACATTGGGGGCGTTGTGCCAATTGAAATAAATATAGACAAACTTGCTTGGTTGTATGAAAGATAAGATACGTTGCATGGTCAAATGGACTTAAAGATATAAAAGCCTGTGCACGGGTAATCCTTCGAACGCGTACTAGGGCGCTGGGACCGTTCGGCCTAGGAGGGACTGCGATAAATTCGATATTGTTGGTGCACTTCATCTAGACGGGTAGCGACCTTCTAGTGAATGTGATAAGCCACTTACACGAGTATTTCGGAGGTCCTCTGATTGTTTGGTTAGCAACCGCAACAGAGTGATCGTCGTCTTACATATTCGATTTCGATAAATATAAGTCCATTCTTGCCCGAAAAGCTAGTGACCTTCATATAGTTAAGGGCGATGGGTTTAGAAGTGCAAGGTATACATATATCCTGCATGGACGGATCCTGGGTCGAAAGTGCAAGGTACACTTATATCGTGCACATATAGATCCGCATAGAGGAAACTTATAACATGACAGGAAAAGCTGATAGGCATATTCACCTTGTGTCGGTGCAAGGGCGAGTGCGTCGATATTGGAAAGAAGTCACAGAACAGAACGAGATTGCTTGCCTGTTTACTTAAGCGAATTGAATAATATGCTTGTCATGCTTTACAGTCTTCGAATATACCATGAACTCATCCTAAAGAGAACATAGAAAGAGAACTAAATTGTATGTTTGCTTGAATCAATACAATACTAAATGTCGGTTTGTTAAGTGTGTTTTTGATCAGTACAGCGAGGACGAAAGTACTAATCCCCCACTAGTTTGCTAGCAGGTTCAGGGATTGGTCTGCTCGAGGCGAAGCTTCGTTTGAACACGTTGAGGCTTGAATGCCGAAGCATATTGAAGCGTGCGATCGTATTGACGCTCGGATGTTGCAACAAGATTGATGCGACCGAGATATAGAAGGCATGATGTATGGAACGATGAAATCCTTTGTGGGCAAGAAAGAACCTGAGTGTTATAGCCAATCTGGCATATATTGTTGGGATATCAAAAGCCCTTTGTAATCATATTTTGAATATCAATAAAGAGAATTGTTTCATATACTCTGTTTTTCTTTCGTGGCTAATATCAATTCAAAGATATCCATTTGAGAACTTGTCATCTTGTCATGCATGAGCGCAACTCCAGGCTCGTGCGGCATCATGCCCCCTGCGAGGACGATAATTCAGGTGATTCCGAAATGGGGCGTGACAAATTGGTATCAGAGCTCTAGGCTCAATTTTCTCTGGACGCTAGCTTCATTTCCATTCTAAAAGTTGCCTACCACCAATCGAATCACTCTTGACTCTACTCGATGCCGTACTGGATATTCTATACAATAAGTCTAATACAAATCATGTAATTTTGCCGCATATTGTTTTGGAAATTATATGGTATTACTGGGAAAGTCGTGAAAGGTTTGTTACTGTAAGTACAACAAGTTACGAGATGTGAATTCAAGGAATTGTTGCTGCAGATGCAAAACGTCGTGAATTGTAATTTGAGATATTCGTTATTTGTAACGATCGATATGAGAAATGTTGGTTGTATCGATACAATAAAAGTCGTGGAATGATGCTGCAGCAATTGTCACGCGGTGATTGTAAATGATGCGTTGAAAAAAATGAAAGTTAATATGGAATGTGTCAAACGGATTCACATATTGATTTTGAATGTGCGTTACGATGAAAGTGATAAGTCAATATCGAATGTGTTGAACGGATTTGTGCATTGACTATGAATGTCGGAAATAAATTATTGCACGATATGCAATACGTATCGAAAATAGATTGTTGCACGAGGTGCGATAGATATCGAAAATAAATCGTTGCACGAGTGCAATGAATGTCGAAAATAAATCGGTACACGATGTGAAACGTGTATTGAAAGTAAATTGTTGCACGTGGTGCAACACATATCAATATGAAATCGCTGCATGAAGTATAACGGATATCGAGAATAAATTGTTGCACAAGATGTAACGGAAGAAAACAAAAGTTATAAATCGAGAAACAAAATCGGTTCGGTTGCACACCGAGCTTGTGTTGGCAAATGAAAACATTTGGCCGAGTTGTGTCATATTTTGATTAATCAAGAGTTACGATTGTGATCGGCACGATCACTGCGGAAATCGTGAGTCGGAAGAGATCGTTGATTTGTAAAGAGTATGTGCGAGGAAAATGACTTGATTTCCGAGTGGCATATGGCATACCACCGATGCAATAAATGGCTTGATTCCGAGTGGTATATGCAATACCACTTGTGCGATGGATTGCATCGACGCATTGTGAGAATTACGGAAGATTCGTCCACAACGGACGAGATAGCATCGAGACTCGATTGAGAATTTGTATGACGACATGTTGATGCAAGTGTTCTTCGATGATCGGTTAGAACGGTAAGGTGAGACTTGTATCATTGAATGATACGTCGATTGAAAATTTTTATGTGTCGGTCGAATGACGGGAACTAGCGAAACAATTTTGCCTTGAGGCAACAATCGGATCGGCGGGATAGGAGACTTGAAACGTTGTAATCGAACCGTCCAACTTGCGAGCTCGATAAAAATGTTGGGCGATGCAAAGTATAATCGAATCGCATGGCTTACGATCTCAACAAAATTGTTAGAATACGCGAATGGTAATTGTAACGCCCGTAGTTCATATTACGTATTTTGGTATACGTGTACGTATTCAGGCTCGTAATTTTAGCTAGTCATGGTTTATTGTGCATGTTGCGTTTTCTTGGTTCATTGTCGTATTTCATGGTTCGGCTTAGTCTGGGAAAGCTTTTGGGTTGGTGTGGTTTGGGCCGGTTCATCTAGACCATCCACCTACCCCCACCACTAACCCCATTTATATCCTACCTACTTTTCTCTCTTCTCATAACTCAGCATTTACTCCTCTTCCTTCTTCTTCCTTCCTAGCGTAGAGCTCCACCTACCCTCCCGGCAAGTGCAGCTTGCTTTACGAGAGAACTCTATTTTTATTGCTTTAATGTCTTATTTTCTCTATTCTTAGCCTCTTTAGAACTTGGCATTTTTCAGTCTGAAGTTTTAATCTTGTAGTTCTAGTTTAACCCATTTTTCGATTTTTTCTCCAGTTTTGATCTAGCAATTAACTTATTATTTTTAAGTTTCGATGGTTCCATATTGTAGAGAATTTATTCTGTCCCATTTTGACCTATGGAAGTCCGGATTCGGACCTTAAATAGAGGATTATTGGAGCTTGGAAGCCATGGCTTTCATGGTTCTTCCTCTCGAAAAAATTTGAGAAGAAGAACATTGCTTGACCGCATGGCCTTTTATGCGACAAGTTTCCTCCTTGGCCGTATAGCCTCTGGCCGCATGGCTCATGGCAGTCTTGGCCCGATGGCTTGTTAGCACCTGCCGCATAGGCCATGGTTCCAGCGCCCCCAGCCGCATAAGACCCCATCCCCTTAGCCGCATGGCCATTGCCGTATGTCTGGGTTGACTTCGGCCGTATGAACCCTTTCCCTTGTGGTCGCATAAGCATTTTGTCTTCATGCGGTCTTGGCCGCATGACTCATTGCCGCATGACCCTGTTCTCCTCGAGCCGCATGGTTCTTGGTAGTCCCCGAACCGCATGAGCCGTTCTTCCCGAGCCGCGTGAGCCCCTTTCGCTCCTGGCCGCTTGGCTCGAGCCGCATAAGAGCTCCTGGCCGCATGAGCCCCTGCTTCTTTAGCCGCATGAGCCCTTCCCCCCTGGCCGCATAGGCTTGTTCCTTCTTAGCCGCATAGGTCATGATCTTGATTCCCGAGCCGCATGGCTCCTCCCCCAGCCCTTGCACCCCTTTCACTATTATGGTTTGTCACCTCTATGTTGTGTCTGATGACCCTTAATGGAATGTTTGTACTGTGTAAATCTGAGCATGTTCTATGAACACGATAGTGGCCCAACGTGGCGCACTCTTTGTAAGCCCCTAGATTTTAAAATAATATTTTTTTTATAATTTTAAATAGCATTTATATCCTTAAAAACTAATTATTAAATTATTAGGAATTTTTCTAGAATTTTTAAATGATTTTTTAATAGTTTTTAAATCAAAATATATCATATTGTAATTAATTAAATTATTTTAATATCAATTTGTAATACTTTTAATTATTTTAATTACTTTTTGCAAAATTCGATTTGACTGTGCAAATTAAACTTTGTACAGAACCATAGCGGGGGTCTTTATGCAAATTAGTTTTTTTCATTTCCTAAAGACGGTGGGCTTATGTGTAATTTACCAATCTTCGGGGATTTTTCTGCAAACCCTAACCCCAACCACCCCCGACAACTGCCGCGCTGTCACCGTCCCCGACTAACACTCGCCGTAACCCTAACCCTAGGCCTAATTCAAATCCTAATTTCGACCGCCCTACTTCCCTATAAATACCCCCCGACCTCCAAATCCTAACCCTAGACTCCCTACGACCACCAAAGCCGCCCTAGCCACCGCCGTCACATCGTCTTCCCCGACCAGCCTCGTCGGAGATCACCCCTACCCAGCCCGCCGCCTACAGACCACTTCGACCGCCCCCAACCACCACCATTCGACGCATCTCGCCGAAACGAACACGGTGCCGCCTTCCTTCGCCGATCTCAACGCTTCCTCCGCCCTGTCGCAGCATCAACAACACGCTCGACTTGGAAATGTACGTGTCTTTTAGCCTCTCGTGTCCTGTTGTGTCTCGTATTCACCTATGTGACTCGCCAAGTCTCGACGAATCTCGTGGTAAGTCTGGACGTCTAATTCGAGTCGTGCGTGCCATGCACGACCCGGACACTTGGACTCGACCGATCTTCGTGTCCTTAACTGTCAGGATACGAAGTTTTGTGCTATCGGATTTACAATCCTTAACCTAAACCCTAATAAATTTAACTAAAACCTAACCCTAACAATTGACCCGGGACCCCCTGGCCAGCCCGACCGCGCTAAAGCCCCCTGCCCCTTGCCGAGTTCGAGCCCCCCTTTCTTTCTTTGTTTTGTTTGTTTTGTTTTTAGTTTATTCATTATATATATATATGTTTTTTTTTTATATAATGAAATAAACTAAAAACAAAACAAAACAATACAAAAAAATATAT
>JANAVB010035020.1:1444273-1501773 GCA_029216955.1 Iris pallida
CTTATCTTGTTATCTTTAGAACAGCTTACTACACTTTATCTCAAGCGTAGGCTGGACATGACTCGCCCGGCCCAACAATTTGGGTAACGGATCGTGACATTTTTTAGTGGTGGCCCATACAGGTCGAGACTAGATTGTTTAGTTACATCATTGTACCAAGCATGCCTGCAATTAGGAACTTAAGGTACTAACACATTATGAATGATGCTTAGAACACCTAGAGGAATACTAGGATGCAACATAGGAAACGCATCACATCACATGCTCGCTATTACAATTAGATTTTCTGTTTATGATTGTTTACTTAAAGAGTCTTATAACCTTTTATTTATTAGATGGTGCTCACCCGCTCATTCCAGTATGTCACACCTGAGAATGGCACACGCCTTATCCAGTCGGTTGACCAGTTGACCGATGCACCTCCACCTCCACCTACTACACTCCCCACTCCATAATCCACCAACCCAAATGCCTCCACCACCTTCTACATCACAGTCCCATAGGACCCGATACTCCCACCACCACCTATACTATACCTGTCCAGGCTTCGTCACACTCGACGGGAACTAACTACTCACTCTGATCCAGGGGTTTCCTAACGACCCATCAGGAGCAGACCACCCTATTCTGTCAGAGCATGGAGCGTTCTGAGGAGCGTACCGTGGTCCCACCACCTGTTAGAGCCACGGCAGAGAGCAGGGGACAATCAAGGACTTCATGGGTCTGAACCTCAAGGAGTTCTTAGGGATTGTGGGCATCGTAGTAGCAGATACTGGCTAGACTCAGTAGAGAGGAAGCTCCTTGGAGCTAGGTTGCCGGTGACCTCCTCGAGGCAGCAGGATTTCTGCTGATAGACTTGGCAGGAGTTTGGTTCCGGAATGAGCCGCTATTCGCAGAGAGAAGACCACTTGGATCAGTTCAAGACCCTTCAGAAGAAATTCTTCTCGACCACCGCTAGGGTACCATGGGCTACGATTCCAGAACATCCAGCAGGGGAATCGTTCTGTTGACGAGTATCAGCAGAGTTTAGTCGCCTGAGCCGTTTCGTTCCTAGTCTAGTTGCAGATCCAGAGAAGATGACGCGTAGGTTTTGCCATGTTCTTTCCAGACATTGGCATTTTTTATAGTGGCAAACGGTACGACTGACTACTACCAGAGCCTAGAGTTGGCCCAGAGCATAAGGAGCGTCTTCTGTCTTGCAGAGGTCGGCTTCTGTACACCTCGAGGGACCGTCCAAGCGTCAGCTTTCCCAGCCGAGAGCGCCGACGCCGCACCAGCAAACATACCGTCCTCCCGCACCACATCACCCCGACCCCCCAGTTAGGCCCCGTGACCCCGACCGCAGCAGAGGAAGGTATGTGTTCATTCTGTAGGAGGCCAGGTATGGACTTTGCCATCTGCAGAAGAGGTTGGGGCATTATTTACCTTGTGGGTCACACCCATCAGCTTCGGACTGTCCAGTAGCGAAGGTACCAGGTGTCGACCACCTCTAGAGGACCACCCTTCCGACTCAGCATCAGGTTTGGGCAACATCTGCAGCAGCAGAAGGGACCCCAGGGAAGGCTTATAGCCTAGCTCTTGAGCCGAGCCGGAGCATTTCGGAGCCAGATTATTTGGCTGACATCATCACAGGTCATATTTATTTGCCACTTTTCTAGCTCTATGCTTGTTTGATTCTAGTGCATCGCATAGCTTCCTGTTCATTAGAGTTTTTGCATAAACACCACTTAGTGAGCTACACCTACCGAGGAGATGAGTAGAGTAATGACGGGAGGCGGACCAGTCCCTATTAGAGCTATCTATAGATGCTCTATTATATAGCCGGGAGAGAGTTTAGGAGACGATTCTTTGTGATGTCACTCCCCGGGTATGTATCATATTAGGGATGGACTGGCTTAGCTATGCCATGCAGCTATAGACTGTCATGAGGGTAGTATTCTGTTCAGTCCCTCAAGTACGACACCATTTCAGTGTCAGGAGGACAGGGCCGGAGATCAGCCTATAGCCGAACTGTTTGTGCGACCGTTGGGGAGTTAGCACCGCCACACCCTATCATTAGGGAGTTTATTAGATGTATTCCCAGAGGATCTTCCAGGACTTCCGCCTGACAGAGATGTGGAGTTCACTATATTTAGTACCGGGTTCATCACCAGTATCTTAGGCTTGCTATAGAGTAACCCCAAGGAGCCGTTGAGATGAAGGAGCAGATTGATGACCTGTTGAAAAAATTTTCATTCGATCTAGTGCTTCTCCTGGGGAGAGCCAGTGCTCTTTGTGCCTAAGAAGGATGGTACAGTTCGGTTGTGTATTGACTACCGGGCATTGATACGATCACCATTAAGAACAATATCCTCTGTCCAGGATAGATGATTTGTTCGACCAGTTGAGTAGGGCGAAGATGTTTTCTAGGATAGATTTAGATTCGGTTACCCAGGTGAAAGTCAGGGCTGCAGACCAGAAGACGTGTTCAACACGAAGTACGGGCAGTACAAGTTTTTTGGTGATCCATTTGGTCTCACAAATGTGCCAGCTGTCTTTATGAACTTGATGAATAAGACATTTCACCAGTATCTGGATAATTCGTCGTAGTATTTATCGACGACATCCTGATATACTCGAGACGTCGGAGAGCACGCAGAGCACTTGCGGAAGTTTTAAGGATTCTGAGACAGGAGAGGTTATTGCCAAATTGTCGAAGTGTGAGTTTCTTTTTAGACCGAGTGGAGTTTCTCAGTCATGTAGTTACTGGAGAGGGGATCTCGGTGGATCCCGGAAGATTGCTGCCGCTGAGACGTGGAAGGCTCCGACGTCAGTTTCAGATCAGGAGCTTTCTGGGTTTAGCCGGCTATTATAGAAAGTTCGTCCTAGACTTTGCTAGGATAGCTGAACCCATGACGAAACTGACGCAGAAGGACGCAGAGTACATCTGGTCAGAGGACTGCCATGCAACATTTGAGGAGCTGAAGAGGAGGCTGACGACCGCTCCAGTTCTGACATTACCTTCAGGTCTGGAGGTTTCACCATATACAGCATGCTTCGAGAAAGGGGCTAGAAGTGTCCTACAGCAGCATATAAAAGTGATTGCTTATGCATCTAAGCAATTACGGACTCATGAGCGGAACTATCCTACCCATGACCTAGAGTTAGCTGCGGTGATCTTTGCACTCAAGTTATGAAACATTACTTATACGGAGAGCGTGTGGAAATCTTTACTGACCACAAGAGCTTGAAGTATGTGTTCACGCAGAAAGAGCTGAACATGGCAGAGACGATGGTTGAAGTTATGAAGGACTTCGACACCGATTTACATATCACCACGTTGAAACCCGCTTTTAGATTTAATTAATTGGAGTTAATGTAATTTTGTTAATTTAAATTTTTTTGTCGTAATTGGTATATATATAAATATTGATGGATTTATTATTATTATTATTTCTTATTATTATTTTATTATTGTGGGTTAGAAATTAATTTCAAATAATAGTCTGGTTTTTGATTGCTGCCCTGACCCGAGCTCAGACCAGATTCCCGAAACCCCAGACCCGATCCTAACCCTCTCTTTTGGATTCTGAATATGAATTTTATAAAAATAAATAATATATTTTCTCTTTGGAGCTGGTCCAAGTTGGACCAGATCCCCTCAACTTCTCCTTTCCACGTTCTTTCCCTCTTCTCCTTACTTAACTCCCCTTCTTTTACTCTCAGCATAACTCCCCTTTACCACTCCTTATACCTCCCACCCTTTACTCCCTTCTTTATAACATACTCACCCACAACATCCGATACTGTGGTCCAGCTGCTGGTTCTACTATCACTTTCTTCTTGCTAGCCTCTTGAGTTAGTACTGGCCCTTGTTGCTGATCAACATGGTCAGGTTGTCTGTGTTGCCCTTGTTGTGTTGTCCAGTCCTGACAGATGCGGACGAGGTACCCCTAAGAAAAGGGACAATAGAACAATCAAACGATCGGACTGGAAAGATCAATGAAGTCAAAGACCGGAATGTCAAGCTAGAGTCGAGAGTACGAATCATGAGATCAAGGAGAAACAGTGTGAAATAAATAATATCATGCTTAAATTGCTTATACCTAGAGTAGTTCAGCTCTGATGTTTCTATCCTGCTTAGATTTGAAATTCCGAGGACGGAATTTTTCTAAGGAGGGTAGAGATGTCACTTTCCATTCCCAGAATACGTATTTTTAGAATGCATGTTACTGTTTAAATGTAAATATTTTATATTTATCATGTATTGCTCTGTATTTAATTCCTTTAATTTATGTTAATTAATTTCTGCAATTTCATTTCTGCACTTTACTTTCTGCTTTTATACTCTGCTTTAGCTTTGCTATGGGTTCAGCTCAGATTGGTTTAATCATGTTGGTTCATCATGAACCAAAATAACCCCCCACCTACCACTACTCCTTCATTTAAAAGCCCCAAACCCTTTCTCTCTCTTCATTACTTCTTCTTCTCATTACTCTTCTTCTTCCTCATAAACTCTCCCACCAACCTAGGAGAGCAAGGCAAGTGCCAACTTGCTTCTGATGGACCCCCATTATATTGTTCCATCATCCTCCTTACTTGATTCAAGCCTCTTTAGTACTTAGCATTTTCAATTTCTATGGCTGATTTGTTGTAGATCTAAGTTTGTTACATTTCGGATTTCTTAGGTTTTGATCTAGTAAACTTTGTTATCTTCAAGTTTTGATGGTTCTATGTTGTAGAGAATTTCGATCTACCCAATTTTGACCTATGAAAGTCCATATTTGGGCTTGGGATGAAAGATTTATGGAGCTTGGAAGCAATGGCTTCCATGGTTCTCTTTTATGGTTCTGTTCTCAGAAATTTGGAGAAGAAGACAGTCACAGCCGCATTCCCACAGCGCATGAGTTTATTTATTTTCCAATCATTTTCCTCAGGCGCATGGATTATTTATTTCCCAATCTCATTCCTCAGGCGCATGGATTAGCATTCCCACCAGCGCATGAGTTTATTTATTTCCAATCTTATTCTCAGGCGCATGGATTAGCATTCCCACAGCGCATGAGTTTATTTATTTCCCAATCTCATTCCTCAGGCGCAAGATTAGCATTCCCACAGCGCATGAGTTTATTTATTTCCCAATCTCATTCCTCAGGCGCATGGATTATTTATTTTCCAACCTCATCTCACAGCCGCATTCCCACAGCGCATGAGTTTTATTTATTTTTCAATCATTTTCCTCAGGCGCATGGATTTTTATTTCCCAATCTCATTCCTCAGGCGCATGGATTAGCATTCCCACAGCGCATGAGTTTATTTATTTCCCAATCTCATTCCTCAGGTGCATGGATTATTTATTTCCCAACCTCATCTCACAGCCGCATAAGAATCCATCATGAGATTATTTATTTCCTTCCAATCTTATTCCTCAGCGCATGATATTATTTTTTCCCAATCATTTCCCTCAGGCGCATGATATTATTTATTTCCCAATCTATTCCTCATCGCATATTATTTATTTCCCAATCATTTCCCTCAGGCGCATGATATTATTTATTCCCAATCATTTTTCTTAGGCGTATGATATTATTTATTTCCCAACCTTTCCCACAGCGCATGATATTATTTATTTCCAAATCATTCCTCAGGCGCATGAGATTCTTTATTTCCCAAACATTCTCCACAGTGCATGAGATTTATTATTCCCAATCATTTTTCACAGCGCATGAGATTATTTATTTCCCAATCATATTTATTTCCCATGATTTATTTCCCGAATTTGGCATTAATTAACATTGATTGTTATCTTGATTAATTATTGATCATGCGTTCCTAGATGGAACTAAGAGACTGGCTAGTCGTCTTATTGAATTAAATGGAATAAGACACGTTCATATTTGAAATCGATTGGCCAATTCCGAATATTGACATACAGGCACACATGCAGGCTTCAATTTATTAATTTATTTATTTACTATAAAAGAAGCATGTGTACTTTATGGTCAAGGCATGATTGTTCCGTGGTTAGTTGGATTGTTGCATTACGCTATGTAAGACCTACAACCTAACCGCACGGGCATCGTTGTAGAGTTGTGCATATCGTACCCCGTACGAAAGTACTCATTCCGAATGACCATGATCCACGGCATGGGATTTCACTCAACGTAAGACTATTAAGTTAAATAAAATAATGATTGCATGGAGAATGGATCCCGAATTCTTACATGGCAGCCCTCTTGGGACTAGTAGTGCCCGACAGGCCGGCTGGTCCCCACAGATACTGCAAACCTGCCACACGGGCATGGAGCGGTATCTGGTTATACTATTTATTGTATATTATATTGATGACGGGCGTCCTGCTGGGACTCGTCTAATTCATGATTGGCACAATTGATGATTGGATCGACTAGCCTTCTTGTCCATAGTAAGAACTGAGAAATCTTTATTGCATAATTCTATGATACTTGGAACCACAGTAGTAAGCCGTAGGAGTTGGATGGCGTTTAAGTTAATTGTTTGTGTATTGTACCTACTCTGTTACCTAACTGAGATGATCAGAGCATCAGGACATGACGGGCCAACTTCTGTCCTTGTTTGGTTGGAAGGTTGGTTCGAAGTGTCGTAATGTTTATGTGAATCCCAGTAGCAAGCAGAGATCTATTATTATATTCTCTTAATTACTGGTTTAATGTCTCATATCGTGCTTCCTTGCGGTACTTGCTATTAGAGGTCTAACCTCTGGTTTTGCATGGCCAGATTTAGAGCCGGTTCCCGAGGACTCAGCTTACCTCTACCTCCAAGATGGTCAATACTAGAGGATGATCGCAGGAAGACTCGAGTGGGTTCCTACCTCCCCGCTCGTTTTATTATTTATTTATACTTGCCGTTTGGCACCGACATGTTAGTCGATTGTCTTGTACTTACTTTTGCATAATTGTAATAAGTCAGACTGCAGCTGATAACAATTGTGTATACTTTGCTACATCATCTGGCTATGTTTTGTAAAGCTAGATATCAAGAACATTTTGCTGAGCGTTTGGGACGCCTTACTGCTTTATCTTACATGTCTCTATTTCTGTTCTTTGTTTAATGATTGAGACAATAGATGTGATGACCATAGCGAGGACTGTTCAGGTAGTATGCACCCCTGTCTTTTAGACAGCATTGATCGTATTATACGTATTCATCTACCCGTAATACGTAGCTGGCTGAGTCATTCTCCGCTCTCCAGTATTCTGGTTCTGGGGCGTGACAAGCTTTCCCCTTAATTCTCCTCTAATTGTTCACCCCCATACGTTTGTAAACCATACGTATTATTTCCCCACTCTCTTTTAAACTTACCAACCAGAACCTTTCACTCACCCCACGTCCAAATTCCTCTCCACATCAGAGAGCAACATCACCATCAACTCATCTCCTTCTTCTCACAAAGAAAACCCCCATCACCATCCCCTCCACACACAACCTCATCTCCTCTACTTTCTCTCACCTCACCGAACCCTCCTTCACCCAAACCCCTCAGCATCCTTCCCGGCCGACCCCGGCCTCCCAGCGCGCCCTTAGGCCGCGACCCCCCGGCCTACTCCGTGCGGACCCCATTTGCCGGCACCCCTCCCGGCGCGCACCCGTGCGGCCCCTCCCCGGCGCGCGACCCTCGACGTCGACCCCGACGCCTCCATCGCCCCTTCGCCGGCAGCCCCTCCGCCCCGCGCGCCGCGCCCACGCCGAGCTCCCGCGCGGACCCGATGCCGACCCCTTCGGCCTCCCGCCGGCGCACTCCCGCGCCCTCGTGGCCGTTCCCAGCGCCTCGTCGCGCCCTGAACCCCGATCCAGCGCAACTTCCGCTATTTCCGTCCCGGCCAGACCCAGCGTGACCCGGGGCTGTCCGCTGTTTTGGACAGCGTTTCTCGTTGGACTTCGTCTTCGAACTGTGGATTTGCGCGTCCGAGTCCGAGGCAAACCCTTCGGATTCTATCTTTCTGGGTAATTCCTGGTTAATCACAGTAGTTCGTCCCTCCCCGGTGTCGATGATGAGTTGGTCCACGAATTCCTTTGGGAAATTCGATTTTTTGGGATAACGTCGTTCCGGGATTTTCCGAGGAACGACGGGAAGTTTCTGTTGGTTGGATTTCTTTATTTCCGAAACTTTCGGAAATGGTTTTCTTAATATTTTAGCTTTCGGATATTTTCGGTATTGTGCTGTGATGTTGGATTCGGACTCCCGAATTTGGTTCGGGTCGTTCCAAATTAATCTGTGGAATGTTTGTAGATTATTTTTATATATATATATTTTAGGATTCCCTGGTTTGGGATTTGCAGGAAAATTATTGGCATATTTTCCAGTTTTTGGGTTGACCAAAAACAGAGGAGATGCTGCCAGATTTTTTCGTAAATTTAATTATATTTTAAAATGATTTTAAAATGGATTTCGGGAATATATAAATATTTTGGATTTTGGGCGACGACCGTATCGGTCAATGGGCTCCGGCTAAGTGCAAACGAAATCTGCTTCGTCCGGACGTTGAGGCATTAGCCTAGTTGACGATTGGACCATATCTGAGACTCATCAAATATTTATATTTAACTTATTTTATTAGTACTATTTATTTATTCATATTTAATTTATAGGAAGTTTAGAACTAACGACCGTTTTTGTCTTATTTCAATTTATGTAAATAAATTGTAATGGGCATAAGCCCAGCTGGTTGTTGGTTCTGTAACTGTAATTTGGTAGTGTAGGATTTTTGGTTTTTGCTGATTTTGCGAGTTTTTGTAGCATACGAATAAATCTAATAATAGTTATTTTCATATAGAAAATTAATAAAGATTTCTCACATAAAATCTACAAGTTAATATTTAACAACGATCATGTATTTCTCATTAAAATAAGAAATTTAATTTTATATGTATAATTATGAAAATACAAGTTTTAATCAAATTAAATTGGAAACTACGAGTTTTTCTAAAATACAAAGTTTAAATGATCTTTTCCTCGTTATTAATTACAACGCACCGATAATCGCGTTTAATAAATTAAGATTTAAAATTGATTACGACACAATTAGAGATTTCAACTAGTATAGTTAGCTTGGTAACCCTGGATTCTGAATCAACTTCTCGAAATGTAGGAATTCGAGGACGATCCTAATTTCCATCTCGAAGTCTTCAATCTTTCCAGTCCAGTCCATTTGAGGCAAGTACATTTTGTGTTAGTTTACAGTTATTTAATAATCGCTTTACTGTAAATTTAAACCACGATGCAACACGAAACTCTCTCTGAGAGCACTGACTGTAACTACTGTAACTGTTTGGGGACTGAGGGAGTAGTGTAATGAGTATGACCACATCCAAACTACTGTAACTACTGTAACTACTGTAACTGTATTAGCTTATCCCTCATACACACGGGGATAAGCCGTATCTGAACTGTAACAAACCCAAGCCGGTCATATTCATTGCCTATTCAAATCACACTATTTTACTGTTAGAAAACTGTTCATTTCTAAATTGTTTAAAAATACATAATTCTATTATTATTTCAATTATTAAATTAGCATGAATTGTACTTTGCTTCCTCCTGACTGGAGACCCAATATTTTAGGTATCACTGATGAGGCTTTGTTTTACGATATTTCCCGAGGTCCCAACTAGAGGACGATGATCTCGAGACTGATGAGCTGGTTGCCTAGATTTTTTTTCTTCTTTTATAATTCATGATGTTTGTGGAAAACAATGTATTTCAGATGTATCTTTCATTTTATTGTAAAAAGTTTTAAACTATTCGAATTATTAAAGTTGTGACAATTAGACTGTGTTGTTTATTTACCTGCATGAGTGATACAGCTTACTGCCGCCGTCTCAACAACGGTGCAGGCTGGGCATGATCCGATTCGACCCAAGAAATTGGGACCCGGGTCGTGACACCACGGGAAGGCAAATGTGGTGGCGGATGCACTGAGTAGGCATCCGATGGCATGGTATCTGATGATAGATCGGCATTTACGGAAAGATCTGGAGAAGCTCGGTATCGAGATAGTTCGGCCAGGATCAGTGATACAGATGATGGCGCTTGACATTCAGTCAGGTTGATATAGCAGATCAAGGAGGCACAATCTACAGATGAGAGCCTTCGCAGACTTCAAGCCCAGGCTTTAGCTGGATTGTTGGATGACTTCACTGTAGTAGAGGATGGATCCTTGAGGCATGGCAGCCGGTTATGCGTGCCGAAGGGAGAGCTGATAGAGGCAGTCTTGCAGGAGGCGCACCGATCAAGATATTCTATTCACCCTGGTGCCAACAAGATGTACCGTGACTTGCGGGAACATCTTTGGTGGCACGGGATGAAGAGGGATGTATCACGTTTTATTTCGAGATGCCTAGTTTGCCAGCAGGTCAAGGCGGAGCGCCAGAGGCCAGCTGGTCTATTGCAGTCGTTACCCATTCCCGAGTGGAAGTGGGAACACATTACGATGGACTTCGTCTCAGGGCTTCCTCGTTTCCAAGGAGGAAAGGATGCCATTTGGGTCATCGTGGACAGGCTGACGAAGTGTGCGCACTTCATACCCTTCAAGGTGGAGCTTCCACCGAGAAGTTAGCGGAGCTATACATGCAGCAGATAGTTTGCTTGTACAGAGTACCAGTGAGCATCGTATCGGACCGAGACAGCAGATTCATGTCCCACTACTGGATGAGCTTGCAGAAAGAGTTAGGCAGTCGACTCAAGTTCAGTACAGCGTACCACCCACAGACAGATGGGCAGTCCGAGAGGACGATACAGACGCTAGAGGACATGCTGAGGACTTGTGTTCTGGACTTTGGCGGATCATGGAAGAGCCATCTGCACTTGGTAGAGTTTTCATAAAATAACAGCTACCAAGCCAGCATCGGTATGTCTCCTTTCGAGGTACTATATGGACGACGATGCCGTACACCGCTCTTTTGGGATGATGTTGGGGACAGAGTTATGCTTGGGCCAGAGATGATCACGGATGCAGCAGAAAAGGTCAGATGATCAGAGACAGGCTCAGAATCGCTCAGGACAGGCAGAAACACTGGGCCGATGCTAGTCGCAGACTGATGGAGTTCGCTGACGGAGATATGGTACTAGTGAAGATATCACCTACTAGAGGGACGATCCGGTTCAGACGAGGAGGCAAGTTGAGCCCCAGATACATCGGGCCATTCGAGATACTTGGCAGGATCGGAGAGGTAGCTTACAGGGTTGCACTTTCACCAACCTAGCAGGAGTTCACGATGTCTTTCATGTGTCTCAGTTGAGGAGATATGTTTCGGACCCCAACCATGTGCTAGATCATTCAGAGTTGGAGATCGGACCGAGCCTTGCAGTTACTGAGCAGCCAGTGGAGATAATGGACAGGAGGGAGAAGAGGCTGAAGAACAAAGTTATACCCTTGGTACGAGTAGCTTGGAACCGTCACTCTCCGGGTGAATCTACTTGGGAGAGGGAGTCGGACATGAGGGAGAGATATCCTTACTTGTTCGACTCAACAGCTGCGAGGGAACCACCCATTCCCGCTTGATACCTTAGAGGTTAGTCTTAATAATATAGCCTTAGTCATTCTTTGCATTGCTTGTTATATTAAAATGTTTGTAGAGTCTTCTATCCTTGTGAATTTCGAGGACGAAATTTTTCAAGAAGGAAAGATTTGTAAGCCCCTAGATTTTAAAATAATATTTTTTTATAATTTTAAATAGCATTTATATCCTTAAAAATTAATTATTAAATTATTAGAATTTTTTCTAGAATTTTTAAATGATTTTTTAATAGTTTTTAAATCAAAATATATCATCTTGTAATTAATTAAATTGTTTTAATATCAATTTGTAATACTTTTAATTGTTTTAATCACTTTTTGCAAAATTCGATTTGACTGTGCAAATTAAACTTTGCACAGAACCATAGCGGGGGTCTTTATGCAAATTAGTTTTTTTTTATTTCCTAAAGGCGGTGGGCTTATGTGTAATTTATCAATCTTCGGGGGGTTTCTGCAACCCTAACCACAACCACCGCCGACGACCGCCGCGCTGTCGTCGTCCCCGACTAACACTCGCCGTAACCGTAACCCTAAGCCTAATTCAAATCCTAATTTCGACCGCCCTACTTCCCTATAAATACCTCCGGACCCCCAAACCCTAACCCTAGACCCCCTACGACCACCACAAGCCGCCCTAGCCACCGCCTTTACTTCGTCTTCCCCGACCAGCCTCGCCGGAGATCACCCCCTACCCAGTCCGACGCCTACAGACCACTTCGACCGCCCCAACCACCACCATTCGACGCGTCTCACCGAGACGACACAGTGCCGTCTTCCTCTGCCGACTCGACGCTTCCTCCGCCCTGTCGCGGCATCAACAAACGTTCGACTTGGACACGTACTGTCTTTTGCCTCTCGTGTCCTGTTGTGTCTCGTATTCACCTATGTGACTCGTCGAGTCTCGACGAACTCGTGGTAAGTCTGGACACGTCTAATTCGAGTCGTACGTGTCGTGCACCACCAGGACACTTGGACTCGACCGATCTTCGTGTCCCTAACTGTTAGGATACGAAGTTTGTGCTATCGGGTTTACAACCCGTTAACCTAAACCCTAATAAATTTAACTAAAACCTAACCCTAACAACTGACCCGGGCTGACCCCCTGGCCAGCCGACCGCGCTAAAGCCCCCCTGCCCCTTGCCGAGTTCGAGCCCCCCTTTCTTTCTTTTTTTGTTTTGTTTTGTTTGTTTTTAGTTTATTTTATATATATGTATATATGTATATGTATTTATTTATATATATATATATATATACTGTTATATATATATATATATATATATATATATCTATATATATATTATATATATATAGATATATATATATATATATATATATATATATATATATATATATATATATTATATATATATAATAATGGATATATACATATAATATATATATACATATATAAAATGATAGATATAATATATATATATTATATATATATTATATATTATCCATTATATATATATAATATATAATATATAGATATATATATATATTATATATATATATATATATATATATATATATATATATATATATCTATATATATATATATATATATATATATATATATATATTTTATATTTAGATTTTTATATGTATATGTTATTTATTATATGTATATATCTCCTATATAGATATATTATATATATATATATATATATTATATATTATATATATATAATATATATATATCTATATATATATATATATATATATATATATATATATATATATATG
Organism: Iris pallida; assembly: GCA_029216955.1. Lineage (NCBI taxonomy): Eukaryota > Viridiplantae > Streptophyta > Magnoliopsida > Asparagales > Iridaceae > Iris > Iris pallida. Next base: position 1,457,554 of record JANAVB010035020.1, read on the forward strand.
GAATTTTTATATATATCTATAGATATATATATATATAAATTCCATTATAATATATATATATAATATAATATATATATATATATTAATATATATATATATATATATTCTAGATATATATATTATATATATATTAATATATATATATATATATATATATAGATATATTTATATATATTATATATATATATGTTGTTGCATATTTATATGTATTTCAAATTCTACTTTGTACAAAATATTATGTAAAATTTCACAAGTTATTTTATTATATAATTTTGTGACATGTATATTTTACCACTTTAAAATATATATTTTATATTTAAATTCCTGTATTTTATTAATCATGGCCAATTGATCTCCAAATCTAGCATGGGTTTTTGGGCCAAATTATGTCTAATACATTCAGAGTCTGTACAAGTCATATTGGACTTGATTTATGGCTCTGAGTCCTGTATCTGGACTTCGGTTCAATTTCGAATACATGGACAAAATAGCAAATAATTAATTAATTATTTTTCAGAAATTATTGCTTGCTGTTTTTGAATTTCTATACATATTTTAAGTGCTATATAAATCTGGGAAAAATTGTATTTAAATACTATGCTAATTTAGCTAATTTATTATAATATTTCCAGCATTTAATAAGTAATTTTAATATTTTATAAAAATAGGAAAACAGAACTCATTTTCAGGATTCATATGTTTGCTGATTTTTAATAAATATCTATGAAGGTTTATAAATTCCAAAAAAATTAGTATAAATTTCTATAATTAATAAGGATCATTTTGGTACTTTACTTTATATAAAATTGAGCTTTTTGTCTATCTCAAAAATTATTGGAACACAGTATATAGTTTGATTTACTTATTGAATAGTTACGACTTGCAATGATTTGTGTTGTTTTGAGTTATTATAGTATTGGACCTCACCTCGCACTAGTGTAAAGACCCTAGGAAGTTAGTTTGGGTATTGTGTCACCCCATACTGGTCTCCTATGCTAAAGTTACCATTTGGCTAGGTGTCTAGTCAGAAAGTCGTGTCGTACAACTAGTGTCTTAGTGTTTAACTTAGTGTGAAAACTAAGTTTATGTATTATTTCTACAGTGACGAGTCACCAGGCATCTATAGCATTTCTATCACTGCTTTGCTTTGCTAAAGGCAAGTACCTCTACAAACTTTATATACTGTTATATCAATGAACTGTGATCCAATCATGTTAAATGCTGATCCTTGGGGTAGCAAGTTAAATCTTCACATGTTGTATTATTTTCAGTCCTTACCATGCTTAGGACAGTTTTTATATCTCTCACATGTTTAGAATCTGGGTTATGGAAAAAATGATAGTTGAGTACGTGATCATGTCCCCTTTGTCGTACCGAACAAAGTTTTATTTTACATGTTACTGCACCGTAGGCCTTTATCTCAAAGCTGTATTTGTGCGTATGTACATCTATCGCCTTTACACTTATACGGAAGTACATTTCATTATGTGCCCCTGCACATTGTACACCTATTGACGATCACGTATCTGCTACGGTTTTAAATATTACATATACATCTGTCTCTATGACATATGTGTCCTTGCCATGATAGATTATGATGTGCCATGATTCCAGTTTATTACATTCATGTTCATTTCATGTTTCGTATATTTAGTTTGCTAGAATCAGTACTTGCTCCCGTCCTGACAGGATAACGTTGTAGGTATACTTATTGAGGAGGAGTTGCTTTGTGATTCCTATTATGGAGTTGCTGTCGAGGACCAGGCTTTGTCTTACGAGAATGTACCTTCAGAAAAACTCGTCTAGTTATCTATTTACTTTGGACTTTTAAGAGTAGTCATGTATTAGACTATGTATTTTGTGACTGGACCTGTATCCAGCTTTACATTTTGGACTTATACTTGGATCTTATTGATATACGAGTCGACTTTTGTGTTTGGGACATTTACGACTCTTTATTACATATAGAACTGTTAGCATATTTTAGTCTTATCTTGTTATCTTTAGAACAACTTACTACGCTTTATCTCAAGCGTAGGCTGGACATGACTCGGCCCGGTCCAACAATTTGGGTAGCGGATCGTGACACTCTTGATAAGTAAACCTATCATGATATACCTTGATATGCTATTGCGACAGCTAGCATGACATGACAAGAATGAATAACCTGGACACCGTGGGCGATTGTATTTTTACTAATGAACCAGTATTGTCTTACATCATGTCTAGGACGGGAATCTCTGAGTACCACGGTCAGGGGTACCTACTGAAACTGGCTAAGGCTAATAACTAGAATAATCCAGTAGTCATGAGAGATTTCCCCAGTTACCAGCAATCCCGTTATCCCGGCCACCATTGTTGGACTTGTAGCCTGCCGACGAGTAGGGACACATGTCTAGATTCACTGATACATGGAAAAGAATGAGGCATTGCTTAATAAATCCAAGTCGCCTGGATAACCCGGATTAGCTGCAGGGCTGGTGGCTGGATGTAATACCCATATCTCGTATTACGTATTTGGAATACGTATATGTATTTTAACCCGTATTGCATGTCTTTCTGCTTGATTTATTTTGGCATTTCATTGATGGGTTTATCTTGGTTCGGTTCGGCTTGTTGGCTTGGTTCGATTTTGTTAGTGAACCAAACCACTCCCACCTACCACCATCTTCTTCATTAAATATCCCACCACACATTTCTCTTTTCTCATTAATCTTCTTCTTCCTCCATTAAACTTCTCCACCAACCTGAGAGAGAGTGGAGAGCTTAGGCAAGTGTAACTTGCTTCATGGAGGAATTCTATTTTTATTGTTCTATTGTCTTCTTCATGTGTTTCTAACCCACTTTAGTACTTAGCATTTTTCATTTCTATGGTTAAATTCTTGTAAATTTAGCCTTGTGGTATTTTCGGTTTCCAGGAGTTTTGATCTATCAAACTTGCATATTTTTGCTAGTTGATGGTTCCATGTTGTAGAGAATTCTATTTTACCCAAATTTGACCTATGGAAGTCTGGATTTGGATTCCTATTGTTGTTTGGAGGAGCATGGAGGCCATGGTATTTTCATGGACATGTTCTCTGTGGGAGCCATTAATGTACAGTGAGCCACATGAGCATATTTGCTCTGAGCCGCATAGGTCAATGCCATGTATATTTTAATGCATGACCAAGTATATTTTTATGCCATGTATATTTTAATGCATGGCCTTAGCCATTAAATGCTTACATACATTTAGCTAATTTTGCATGGCCAACAGTTGTTTGCTGCATGAACTCATTCTTGGCCGCATATACAATTTTCAGTATGGCCTTAGCAATTGTGGTCGCATGAGCTTTCAGATTTAATACATGCCTTAAGCTTGCTTGCATTAGCCGCATAAGCTTTTAGATTTAATGCATGCTTTAAGCTTGCATTCATTAGCAGCATAAGCTTTTATTTAATGCATTAATTAATTGCCTACAAAGTTGGCCGCATAGGCTAACCTATTTGGCCGCATATAGAAGAACATGCTCTGGCCGCATTACATGCATTAATAATTAATGCATGGCTTTTTCTTGATTTCATGCATTAACAATCAGTGCATATCCTTTATTTATGCATGCAACCAATCTTGGCCGCATATGGCCTAGCAAGTTGGCCGCATATGGGAGCAAGTTTAGCATTTATATTATAGCCATTCCAAGTTGAGCCGCATAAGAGAATTCATGACGGGCCGCATGGCCTTTCAATTATTTTGCATGAGCAGTTGCATGCATTTAGCTAATTAATTGGCTACATGGCCAAGTATATTGGCTGGCCGCATGGATATATATATATATATATATATATATATATATATCGGCCGCATGGCCAAGTATATTGGCTGGCCGCATGGACCAATTCCTGGCCGCATGAATATTCCAGAATTATGGCCGCATGAATATTTAAATATTGTGGCCGCATAGGCCATTATTAATTGCATGACTTTTATTATTATTATCATTTATTTAATTGTATATTCCTGGCCGCATGCTACTAATGGGCCGCATGCATTTTGTTTACGTAAGAATTTGCATTGCATGCTAGTGTTTGCATGCTTTTGCATGCATAAGATTATTTAATCTATAATTATTAGCCTTAGCTAATATTATATGTTTATGGCCTAGCAAGCAGGTGCTTGCATTTAGCATGCATGCTTTGCATGCATTTACTTCCATGCATATATTAATACATTTTAGCTTGCATACGTAGCTTGCATGCATGGCTCCAAAATATATTATGGCCACTCCATTATGCTTGGCCACATGTAATTAGTATAGGCCGCATGGCCTGTGCATGGTTCCTTGCATGAAAATATATTATAGCCGCATGGTTGCTTGCCTGAACATATTTAGTGGCCGCATGGGCCACTATATTAATTACTGGCCGCATAGCTGTTGGCTATTTATTATTTGTCTGGCCGCATGGCCAATGCCATGCTCGCCGCATGGCCAATGCCATGCTCGCCGCATATGGCCTATTATTTGCTGGCCGTATATGGCCCAATTTTTTCTGAGCCGCATGAGTCCACGTCCTTGCCCCTGCTAATATTTAATTACTACATGAATGCTTGTGCCATATTAATTGTTCCCTGACACGATGGTGACCCATTGTGGTGCGCTTTTGACAAATGACATGACATGATAGTGGCCCGTCATGGCACACTCCTGACAGTGAACTTGACATGATATACTTGACATAATATACCTGACATGATAGTGGCCCGCTGTGGCACACCCTGACATGATATTTCTCGAAATGCTGTTACGACGGCTAACATGACACGACAAGATTGAATGGCCTGGACACCGTGGACGATTGTGCTTGTACAAATGAACCAGTATTGTCTTGCATCATGTCTAGGATAGGGACCCCTGAGTACCACGGTCAGGGGTACCTACTGAAAATGGTTACGTCTAATAACTAAAAAATACAGTAGTCATGAGAGATTTCTCCAGTTACAGGCGATCCCGTTATCCCGGCCACCATTGTTGGACTTGTAGCCTGCCGCCGAGTAGGGCATATTTCCAGTCCACTGTCATGTGGGGCACACCTAATAATTCTTGATAACTGCTTAATGAATCCAAGTCGCCTGGATAACCTGGATTAGCTGCAGGGCTTGTGGCTGGAGGAACATCTCATTGCATATTGCTAGTAACTAGGCCTGTGATAACCCTAGTTAGTTAAAGTATCAAGCCGTACTTATTGCTTGGCCGTGATTATTGGATGAGGAATAATCTGTCTAGTCTTGTATTGATCCTGTACAAGATTGTAACATGACCTGATTTCTTATTTTATCTTGTCGATAAATGGTGGGAGAAACCAAGTTCTGTTCAGACGAAGGGTTACAACCTCGGTCCTTGTTTGGTTTACGGGTTGTTACCTGGTTATCTGAATAGTCCTATGGCTATCTCATCGTATATCACATGTCATACTTTTCCTTAATTACTGTCTTTTATTATGTAATTATATTCTTGTGCTAATTGCTGGTTTTAGTTCCTAAGTGAAGCCTCATTTATGGCACTTGCTCTTTCTGGGGTCTGACTCAGCTGATTTTGTATGGCCAGATACCGGAGCAACTCCAGAGGATCTACCGGCCTTCCAGGCAGATGGTGACCACTAGAAGGAATCCTAGCGACGAGTGGGTTTATTTTGGCTCTCCCACTCTATTGTAAAAATATTATATTGAGGCATTTAGCCGGCGAGCACCTGCTAGCTCGTATTATACCTTTATTTACTGTCTGTCTATGGGCTGTAACATGATTGACAGATCCTAGGGTTGATCATGTATGACTAAAACTCTTGCTAGTCCTCACATTTTGTAACGACTAGCTTCATGATCAGCTGAATATGTAATATTTGGGATGCCTTACTATTGTATATTTGGTGATCTTACATATTGTAACATTTACTTATTTGCTTATGATTGAGACACTAGGCTTGTTCATGACCATAAGAGACTGATGGCTTGTAGTTAAACCCTCATATATCTAGACAGCCGTAACCGTATAGTGGGATGAATTCTATTCCATTATACGTAGCTGGCTATGTCTGCCCCCGCTCTCCAATGTTCTGGTTCTGGGGCATGACATAGTTTAAGTGGTGGCCCATGCAGGTGTAGAAGCATGGAATTTCACAACCAGAAAGCCCATGCGCCAGACACTATATGCGCCAGAACTCAGATGAAGAACTTCACAGCAAAGTTAATAACTATAGACATTTGAAAAAGGACTTTTTATTTATATATAAAAGTCTATTACATGTCTAGAAAAGGTTGTACAAAGGAGAATTCCTACAAAGGAAAGAGCCTAAGTCTACAGCCAGCGGCCATCATGCGCCTTCAGATAAGCGTAGCAACCACCACCAGATAGGCGCAGCATCACTATGCGCCACCAATGAGGCGCAGCAGATATCATGCGCCTCCATCCAGGCGCATCCCATCATCTCTTCAGCACCTCAGTTATGTGCATCCCTTCAGCCAAATTCTTCCAGCCAGGCTCACCTGGCCGAGCAGAGCCCAGTTATGTGCCGCTCTTCCAACCAGGCTCGCCCGATAAATGCTTCGACACAAAGCATTTAACCCTCTGGCTGGAACCAAGGAAGAGAAGAGCACCGCAAATGCTGTGGCCAGGGGAGGCTTCGAAAGATCCTCCAAAGCCGAAGGAAGACCGTGATCGAAACCATGGCTAAAGGAGCAGCTTTCGACACGATCAAAGTGGGGAAACCCCACTTTGCAGGAAGAGAGAGCCTTGCACCGCCATTCCGATCTACGGCTCTTCCGGAATAACGGAGACGAGGCTCGAGCATCCTTATCTTTGGATGCAACAGGCACCTTCCGCCTGCCTCAGAAGCCCTCGACTCCGTCTTTTGGATGTAACAGTCACCTTCAAGTGCATCAAAGATAACACAGCGTCTCATCTTCACCCTCGGGAGCACTTCGTCAGCAGAATGCACCCGTATGTTCAAATTCATATTGGAAGTATGTGAGGGAATGAGAAGCAAATCTTCTCTCCATGCCACTATTTATAGGCCGGGCAGATCAAACCCACGCGCCAAGTGGATGGCCCTCCGAATTCCGTGTAATGAATTTACATTAAATGGATGAACCGGACGCCTTGAATTCAGTCAAACGGCTATTTATAGCACTCGAAGAGCGAGACAGCCGCATCATTAAAAGACATGTCCGATGCGCCAGCCAGACAGCGCATCACACGGACGCGCCCTTCGGCGTCAGGCGCATCACACAGACGCGCCCTACAGTACTCGGCGCATTACAGAGGGTGCGCCCTCACACATCTCCATACCGAGTGGAACGCCAACCGACGCGCCCACTCAGCTGTCCATCGAACGTCACCAACATTAAATGCTGAACTGACAGAGTTGGCAGCACGCCTCCCAAAGTCTGAACAGTTGACAGCTTTTCAGAAAACGAAGCGTCGGCAACGTCAGCATCATCATGACCTTATTTCGACGGCTACTGCCACGTGGCCACTCCACCATCAGCATGCGCCTCTACGGCCATGCGTCCAAATCAGCATGCGTCTCAAAAGCCATGCGCCTCAGACTGCTCTCTGATCCCGAAAGACAGAAGGAAAGTCGTCTGCATGCGCCTCAAAAGCCATGCGCCCCAAATGGTTTGTAACTCCTAAAGGTTATGAGCCGCAGCCTCCTCCTGCGCCCAATCCAAGGCGCAGCCCACCAGATCACTCCTCTCCACCAAATCCGAGATCTTCGAACCATGAGTCGACGACACGTGTCTTTTGACTCAACTCGTCCAAGATTTCAGCAACGGAAAGATCTTCTCTCTGCTACGTGCTGGCTCACAACAGCAGTATGAAGAGTTCTCCCCCTCGATCAGGGCGTAGCATCCATGCGCCTCCATCAGCAACCTCCACGTGGCGTTCCCACACCGGCGTATCCTACATGCGCGCATGAGCAGCCAGCCTGTAAAACTATAAATAGAAGGGTCATCTCCTTCACACACACACACAGAGACTCAGAACAGAAGACTCACAAAAAAGAATCCACAACAGAGAATCACCAGAGAGGCAGCTCTAGACACTCAACGTCTTCCTCCTCTCAGCAAGCTCCAGCACCCAGAGCAATCCACACCTTCAGAGAACCGATAACCGTCGTCAGCCGGTCAACGGAGTCAACGCATTACCACTCGCTCCATTGGCACTAAGGACCCAGCTTAAACAAAAGTGTACTCCTAGGACTACATCTAAGTCCTATATTGTATCACTGTTCTGTTTGTATTAAGATTTTAATCAAAACAATTTTAATGGCAAACAAGCTGGCGACTCTGCTGGGGACCTCTTTCTCCTCTACCGAGAAAGTCGTGTCACAGGCCGACGACGTGAAGGTGGGCTCCTCCCACAAGACGCTGGTAGTGCGCCTCAATCAACAGGCGTACGAGGAGTTCATTTCTGAAGGAAGTACGAGTCCTTCGAAGCGGCTGTCGAAGCCGAAGAAGACCCGCGCAGTCTGGGTGTGCAAAGTCGACGCCTCGGGCACCACCGTTGAAGGGGATGCGCCCGTCCAGCCTTCCCTTCCTGTTGACGTCCTCAGCAGTCAAGGTGCGCCCGCTGATGCAGCGCATCTCTCGGGGAAGCGTGCGGCTGACCACGTTCCCCAGCCATCTTCCTCTCAGGCGAGGAAGATACGTCGACGGAGCAGGGGCGCAGCCAATGCCCCGCGCATTACTTCTGATGCGCCACAAAGAGCCTCTGTCTTTGACAGACTCACTCGCTGTAACGGCGAGGAGAATTTGGATGCTGAGTACTATGCGCCCCAGCGGGCTGGTACGAAGAAATCCAAGGCGGCACGGGCCATGCGCCACAAACGTGCTATGCCAGCAGCCGGCCAGAGGCACGCGCTTACAATCACGCGCGCTGCCGATGGCAAGCTGTACAAGGTTGACTCAAGTGCTCCTGCACCGACAACGAGTCGACCTTCAAAGTCCTCATCTCACTTGGGCACATTCACTGCGTGCACAACCAAGCCGAGAGAGGCAAACTCAGTGGTCTTGAACTCCCGCGCCTCCTCTGGTTGTGCGTTTGAGGTCCGTTCAAGTCACTTCAAATGCTGTGGTTCCCCCACTACTGATCGTGATGCCTGCTTGGTATTAGATCAGGGGGCGCAGCACTCACCCGACCACCCCGGCGCTTGGCCCTGCCATGCGCCTGAGAGGGGTGTGAGGGTAGCACTCTCCTCCAACGACTTACGCAACGTGATCACTCACAAGCGCCGGTCAGGAGAGCTGACCAACAAGCACGATGCGCCTCTCACGGGGCACACTTGTGCAGTGGTCACCATCAACTGCTGTTGCAAGACGGCAGTACCGCCAAAGCAGTCGGTCTTCCAACGGCTACAATCATCGACACCCCTCCGACATCGCCTTGGGACAAAGGTGTCAGCAGAAGAGGAACTAAAGATTGCGTCATGCAACGTGATCTCCAATTTCTCATCTGTCCGGAAGACGACTGCCAATTCCTCGTCTTCATCTAAAAGCCAGTCGAGGAAAACCAAGGCAGCTGTCACAACCTCTGGGGTGTTCGAAGGCACTCGGTCAAGGAAGAAGTCCTTGGAGGAAGCTGGGGGTAGCCAGACCCTTGTTCAGCCTCCTTCCGAAGACGAAGATGTCCAAAGCACAGCTGCGGCGGATCTTCATCAAGGCGAAGATGGCCTCCCTGAAGCCCCTCAAAATGACGATGTCCTCCAGGACACCGCCGGGGGTAGTGCTGAAAACGAAGAGGCCCTTCAAGACAGAGCTGAGGGCAGTCAGGCCCTTGCAGATGCGCCTGTCGAAGACGAACTCCAGAATGTGGCTGGGGGTGGCCAAACACCAGGAGAAGTAACTCCCCCACATGAGCGTGAGGCTGAGAGAGAAGCCTCAACTAATCCATCCACTTCCGGCCGTGTCATGACAGTATACATGACCGGGGGTGATCTTGAGGCTGATGCGCCGCCACAGGACATTGTCCAGCGCATAGACTCGTTAGAGGGAGGACTCAAAACTCTCTCTGCCTCAATGCAAGCACTGACTCAAGCAGTGATTAAGATGCGGTCGGCCTTGATCAGGACACCTTCAAATGGTCCCGACCCAGGAGCTAATGGAGAGTCGAGTGTGCCCCTCCAGCGGACACCCTCAGACACAGAAGCACCCCGGACATCGGAGCCCTCAAACGTTCCACTCCAGGTGGTACCTCCTTCCCCGGCTCCTAGCTCCACGGAGGACGTGGTCGAAATGATCAAAGATCTGCGGGAGCGCTTCGAGTCCAAGAACAGGCAGGAGGAACGCCAGAAGATGGGCATTCCCCAGCCTTATCCACTTGAGTGGAACAAGGTGGTTTATCCCCCAAAGTATAAACCATAGACACTCATGCCGTATGACGGGAAGGACTCTCCACGACGGTACTTGACGTACTTTCAGTCGCAGACAGGGCATCTTTCGAAGGAGGACGCGCTCCTCACCAGCATCTTTGTTGGGGCCCTGAAAGGGGTGGCGTATGACTGGTACTGCAGCCTCCCCGATAATTCCATATCGTCCTTCGACGACCTGACACGCCTCTTCCTCGACCGCTTCTACGACGGTGGGAAGGACATGACGATGGCGTCTCTCATTGAGATACGCCAGAAGGACAAGGAAACGGTTCGGGCATTCATCGAACGCTTCCGTCAGGCCTGCTTCAGGTTACCTCCAGGCATGCCAGAACATGCGCTTCTCTCCGCTTGCAGTATGAACATGCTACCTGCAGTAAAGCTCTGGCTTAACTCTACTCCCCCTCCCGATTGGAGCTCCCTAATCATTGAAGCTGAAGCTGCAGAGAAGAAGGCGGCCAATGCATGTCTTCTGGGTGTTAGCTTCCCCGCCTTTGACGATAAGGGGAAAAAGTCCGCAGCCAACAATTCCGGACGAGAAACAAAGGGGAAACAGGCATTGACAGTTAATGCCTCGAAGGGCGCATCGGCGCCTACTCAAAAGCCTCCATTGGCACCGAGACCCAAGGAGGTTTATTCATTCAATGATGACGACACCCTGCAACTCTTTGAGATACTGAAGCAGGGTGACAAGATCAAGCTTCCGGACCCGAAGCGGCCCGATGAAGTCGGGAAGGTGGACAACCCAAGGTACTGTCACTACCATCGGTTTGTCGGACACCCGACTAAGGACTGCTACGTCCTTAAAAATTACATCCAGCGCATGATCAATACGGATGTAATTTCCGTCGATACGAAGAGAAGACGGTGTCAGCTAATGTGGTGTCACTACAGTTCGGCACCTTGCCGCCGACTACCACACAAGATGGCGTCGTCCCCATCCCTAAGGCGACAATGGAGGTGGTGAATTTGCCACCCACCCGTGACAATGTGAGTGGACTTGTCCCACTCACCACATCTCGAGGAGAGGTCCTCTGGGTTCACCCCGACCTCGTCTCCGAGGTAACTCAACCGGAGGTACGCCCTACCTCCAAAGCAAAAGGCAGGAAGATCAAGTCTTGCCACACGGTCTCTTCTTCATCGGAAGAGGCGCTTCCTGTGCAGACGCGTGCACAACAGAACTCCCAGCCCGGTGAAGCTGCCGCCGAAGTGGTGCCTCCTGGCACCATCCCTGAGGAGGGTCCATCCAAGCCCTCAGCAGCCAATAAACAAAAGCAAGTGGAGGCCCGTTTCGACAGACCTCTGCGGAAAGAAAATGCTTCGGGGCTAGCCAAGCCCCACAATTTTGACATTCTGGCACAACTGGCCAGTACTCCTGCACGCCTGTCTTTGTTCGAGCTCCTGCGTCTCTCCAAGGACTCCCGAGAAGCTCTCTGCGAAGCTCTGAAGGATGCCGAATCCTTTCTCAGTCAGGTCAAGCAGCCTGAAGACCTCCCAACTACTTGTGCATACTGTCATTGTGCGGATGAAGTTATCCCAAACATAACCTTCACCCAACAAGACATGCTGCTCAAGCATCACCGACATAACCGACCGTTGTATTACACAGGGTACATCGGTTCGGTAAAGGTGAGCAGGATTCAGATCGATCCGGGGTCTTCCCTAAGCATCATTCCAAAGGCGCTGCTATCAAAGCTGGGGATCCCAATGTACCGGCTGGCGCCCTCCAATACGACCATCAGTGGCTTCAACGCCAGCAAGAGCGAGCCACTGGGCAAGATCCGGCTGAAGTGTCACATCGGCAGCCTCAAAACTGAGGTAACTTGTTATGTGGTGGATGCCGAGGTCAACTACAACATCTTACTCGGACGACCATGGTTACATGAGTACATGGTGGTGCCCTCCATGCTCCACCAATGCATGAAATATGTATCCACCAACGGCGTCATCCGGACGGAGTTTGCAGATATCGATCCCTTCAAAGGGATTGAGGCCTACTTCACCGACTCCGACTTGTACAAGCCACTTGACGAGGAGGAAGCCAACGACGCCGATGATGAAGCAGAGACGGCAACAGAGCCAGACTTGGAACCCGAAGCGACTCCTGACGCCCCCTTGAAAATCCGTCTGAAAGGGAGACCACCCCAGAAGGCGCCTCCAATGAGCATCAAGCTATCAGGAAAAGCGCCAGCTCGCGAAGCCCCCTTGAAGATACGCCTCAAGGGGAAGCCACCACAAATAGCGGCTCCCCTAGCGGTAAAATTACAAGGGAAGGCGCCACTCATCGAAGGCGCAACCGAGGCACCCCTCAAGGTGCGTCTTAAAGGCAAGCCGCCGCAGTCATCCAAGATGCCGGAGAGGGCTCACATAACCCTCTCAGACCCCAAAGTCGGAGCGGTGGAGGACTCTCCTGATCCGGCCCCAGTGCTTACAGATGAGGAGCTTGGCGAATATATCTCTGCCGATGTAGACGCACCCTCCTTCGACAATGTAATCCCACGGGATAAAATCTCGTACTTTATCAATAATAGAGTGTCTTTCAATTATTCTTGTCTTCCACACTGGAATGCCATGTATACATTAAACAACGCTCTACGGTCGTTGCAAACACAAGTAACGACCGTCTACCATAATCAAATAGTCCCGTCTCAAGGAGTCTTCATAGTCCCTCCACGAAGCCGAGACGAAGGCACCATCATCTCGGGCAAAATCGAGCATCGTCGGAACCTCCCGTCGATCGAGCCCGAACCTGATACCGGCAGGGTACAAGTATATCGATACACAGATGCGGCTAAGCACATCATCCAAAAGATGGGCTACGACCTGAAAAGCAATAAAGGCCTAAACTACGGCAAGGGTCGGCATCTCCCTGTCCGGCTTTCGATGCCCAATGGAAAGCCACAGGATTACTATAATCGGACTCGACGGGGGTTAGGCTATGTCACGCCGCCATCAACTCCAGAGAGTTCAGACGCAGAAGACATAGAACATTCCCACTCATCAGAAGCGTCGACGTGGGATTCCGATACCAGTATTGGATCAGTCTTCAGAAAAGTGCTGTCAGCTAACATGACATCGGCGCAGCCTCAGAAAGATGAAGGCGAAGACCAACCGCCGGAACCCTTCGAAGAGGAACCCTGGGCTCAACGCCTAGGAGAGCAATGGGAGTCTCGTTTTGAGTTACGAGAACCTCCCACCGAAGACGAAGTCGAGCAAATCGACCTCGGGGATGGGTCTTCTTCTAAATCCATCTTTATCAGCAAAAGCTTGGAAGAAGAAGACCGAGAATCTTTAGTCCAACTCGCTAAGGAGTATATCGACGTCTTCGCCTGGAGCTACGAAGACATGCCGGGTCTCGATCCACAGATCGTGATGCATAGGTTGAACATCTTACCAGATGCCAAACCTATCAAACAACAACAGCGACGCTTCCGCCCGGACATCATGAACGCCATCGATCAGGAGGTAGACAAACTCTTGACCAGTGGCTTCATCCGTGAGGAACAACACCCAGACTGGGTAGCCAACGTCGTCCCTGTCACCAAGAAGAACCGGAAGATACGAGTCTGTATCGACTTCAGGGATCTCAACTCCGCTTGCCCGAAGGATGAATTCCCGCTCCCAATCACCGATGTAATGATCGACAACACATGTGGCTTTGAACGCATATCCTTCATGGACGGGTATTCAGGCTACAATCAAATCAAGATGTTCCCCGATGACACAAAACACACGTCATTCAGGACTCCAAAGGGTGTTTTCTGCTACACCGTAATGCCCTTCGGCTTGAAGAACGCCGGTGCAACGTATCAGCGAGCTATGAGCACCATCTTCCGTCAACATCTTCGCAAGACAGTTGAGTGCTATGTTGACGACATCGCAGTCAAGAGCCGCCTCAAAAGAGATCACCTACAGGACCTGAAGACGGTCTTCGATCTCATGCGGGCGCATCAACTCAAAATGAACCCCGCTAAATCCTTTCTGGGGGTTTCTAGCGGCAAATTCTTGGGCTTCGTCATCACAGCGAAAGGCATTCATGTTGATCCTGAGAAGACCAAAGCCATCCTTAACATGGACCCTCCGAAGAACCTTCGAGAACTTCGGGGCCTACAGGGACGTTTGGCATACATCCGGAGGTTCATAGCAAACCTATCCGGTAAATGTCAACCCTTTACTCAGCTCATGAAGAAGGGAGTCTCTTATGTCTGGTCAGAGGAGTGCCAAAAGGCTTTCGACGACATCAAGGCTTACTTAACAAGCCCGCCAGTCCTAGTGGCACCTGTCGCCGGCAAACCATTCCTCCTCTACGTCCGTGCCATGGATCATTCCCTCGGCGCTTTGCTAGCTCAAAACAGCGATGCAGGCTACGAGCAAGCAATCTACTACCTCAGTCGAACACTCATCGGGGCCGAACACCGGTACAACCCCGTTGAAAAGGAGTGCTTGGCTTTGGTGTTTGCCATTCAGAAGACTCGTCATTACGTCTCGGGCCAGACAATTCACGTCATCTCCCGAGTCAATCCGCTCAGAGTTCTCATGACAAAGCCAGGGTCATTAAACTCCCGGCTGGCTACATGGGCGATCCTACTAACACCATACAACATGGTGTTTGTCCCGCAGAAGGCAGTCAAGGGTCAGGCTCTGGCTGACTTTTTAGCTGCACACCCCATCCCAGAATCTTCAAAACTCTATGAAGACATCCCGGATGAAGTTCAAGAATCAAATGTCACTGAAGGAAGCCCCATTTGGCGGATGTTCTTCGATGGCGCTTCAAGAACGGGCCCCAATGGCCAAATCATCGCAGGAGTGGGGGTAGTCTTAGTCTCCCCCGATCAGCTGGTCATCCAGCGCGCATACTCCCTTTCGAAGCCGTGCTCCAACAATGTTGCTGAGTACAATGCACTCGTCATGGGACTCCAGCTAGCACAACAGCTGGGGGTGGATCATCTGGAAGCCTACGGCGACTCGAAACTCGTCGTAAACCAGATTCGGGGGCAATACGAGGTTCGCCATGAAGATTTGATCCCTTACCATGAAGTTGCATTGAACATCATTTCAACCTTCACTGGGTTCTTCATCGAACATGTACCCCGTCCTACAAAACTTGGAGGCTGACGCTCTAGCTGGCCTCACAGACTCATTGGCCGCGGCCCTTGGGACTCAATACTATGTCACGGTAACTGGCCGAGACTTGATTTGTCCCAGAAACAACCTATGTTTGCAAATGGCTCACGCCATGCCGACAAACACTGGGGTTAATGTCCGAGATTGGAGGTTCCCGTTCATCGACTTCGCTGTCTACGGAATCCTTCCAGAGGACCCGAAGGAAGCCGTCTCAGTCAGGAGACGCTCTCTTCGATTCTACTACGATACAGCCACTAAAACGCTGTACCGACGCTCCTTCGACGGGCTTCTCCTTCGATGCCTGTCTAACGAAGAAGCGGCCGAAGCTCTTCGAGAAGCTCATGACGGAACTTGCGGAGCTCACCAACCAGGGCCTAAGTTGCAAGATCGACTGCGACGTATGGGCTACTACTGGCCAACCATGGTTGCCGACGCAGTGGAATATGCTAAGAAGTGCCATGCATGCCAACTTCATGCAGACTTCATACATACACCATCTGAACCTCTACATCCTACAGTCGCCTCCTGGCCATTCGAAGCCTGGGGCATGGACATTGTAGGGCCAATCACCCCTCCTTCATCGAGAGGACACCGCTTCATCCTGGCCATCACCGATTACTTCTCCAAATGGGCGGAAGCAGTCCCACTAGCAGAAGTAAAAAGCTCCAAGGGTGGTCAGCTTTATCAAACACCATGTCATTTACCGTTTCGGGGTACCCCGGCGAATCATCCATGACAATGGTCCTCAGTTTATCAGCCACATTTTCAGCAGGTTCTGTGACAAGAATCGCATTCAAAACGTAGCCTCAACCGCCTACAATCCGGCAGCAAACGGATTGGCCGAGGCATTCAACAAAACTATCGTCAGACTACTCAAAAAGGTCGTGTCATCCAACAAACGCGACTGGGACGAAAAGCTTGGCGAATGCCTTTGGGCCTACCGCACAACGGTACGGACCCCAACAGGCAACACTCCATTCTCCCTGGTCTACGGAAGCGAAGCAGTACTGCCTCTCGAGATACAGATACCTTCGCTCCGCGTGGCCATCACAAACGATCTCACAGAAGAAGACAATCAACGTCGTCGTCTGCGGGAATTGGAGGCACTTGACGAAAAGCGTCTCCTAGCTCAACAACGCATCGAACTTTACCAAGCCCGTATATCACAGGCTTTCAACAAGAAGGTCAAGCAAAGAACTTTCCAAGTTGGCGACCTGGTTTTAGCAGTCAGAAGGCCAATGGTGTTAACTCACAAGACACCAGGGAAGTTCGAGCCCAAATGGGAAGGACCTTTCATCATCGAGACGGTATACTCAAACGGTGCTTACCGGCTCGCCAAACCCAATGGGGACTTGTTCATGATGCCCATCAACGGCAAGTTCCTAAAGAAGTACTACTCTTGACATCCTCCAAGACATGTATTTCCCCAAATAACCTCTTTTCACAAAATCAATCGCTTCCGGAACCCAGCTGTTCCGTGGCATCCTTCCGTAGAAAGATAACCACGTCCACATTACCTCTGAGTTGTCTCTCTACATCCTACAAAGCGGAACCTTACACTTCGTGAGCTTACGCTATCCTTCATGTTTACCACGTCCACATTACCTCTGAGTAAACATCCCGTACAAGCAACTCCTACGTTGTCGTACATTTGATCGCAGAACTTCCACGTCCACATTACCTCTGAGTTGTTCAGCGTATCCCACAGGATCATTCCTACCACGTCCATAAACACCTCTGAGTAGGAAGATTCTATCATTTGAACCTAATGATTGCCATGTCCACATTACCTCTGAGCAAACATGTTGGTTCCTTTATACTTATTATCTGTACCTAAAAACCAAGGTGCGCAAAAGATAATAGGTCCACATAAATCATCAAGTTCATGAAATTAAAAATGAACACATCAAAGAGATAGTGTATTTCTTTATTTTTAAAAAGGGAGTACAGAAATACGCTATTTCCCTAGCAAGAGTTGCAAAAACACACAAAAAAGAAGAGAAGCTACAATCCCCGATCCTCCCCAGGGTGGGATGAGAGTTCTCTGACTCGACGTCTCAGGTCGGCAGTGCGAGTTTCCACAGTCGCCTGGACTCGCAGCTCGGCTTCTTGACGCATTAACCCGACAGCCTCAGCAGAAGTTTTACTCTCATACTTCTCATCAAGCTGTCGTCGCTGTTGAGCCAAAGCAAGGGTCCGCTGAGTAAGAGTCGTTTCCTCCCGTTTGAATGCCACGTGTTCAGCCAGGACGCGCTCAGCCTCTAGTTGAAGTTGGGCCCGCTGGTCTTCAAGACGGCGCATCTGAGCATCAACTTCTGCGATGTTAGCATCCACCGCAGCTCGCTTCTCCGTCGTCTTCTTCATAGATTGAGACAGCTGCTCCGCCGCAGCCTCAGTCCCAGCCACTTCACGCTCCCAACTGCTCACCTCGGCTCGATGGGAAGCCTCGATCTCAGCCATCGACTTTCCTATCTCTGCATCTACCAAGACCGAGAGGTCATTTCGTTGGATGCGCTGCAGTTCCGCGAGCCGCTCGTCCAGCTCCATCACCGAAACCTCCAGAATTTCGGCCATATGGTCATGGCCCTGGTGAATGCGGATCAGCTCGATACAAGGCATTGCCAAAGCTTTTGCCGCCGCAAAGCTCCCCTTGGCATCTACCACTGCAGATACACCTTTCTCCAGCATTTTGTACACTCCCTCGACGAGGAATTTCACATACCCGTCGGCTTCCGCCAGCACCTGCGGCGTCATAGCAGGAGTTGAGGGAGCTACTACAGTTTGCGGACCGGAGGAAGATCCGCCGACCTCGATCTGAGAGGTTTGAATCTCGGCAGCAATAGGCTCTTCATCAACAGGGCCCAGACTGCTGGCCCGAGGAGTCAAAGGAACAGAAGGAGCAGGCATATGCGTCGTGATAGTACCCCAAGTGGAAGGAGCAACAGAGGGTTCCACACCCTTACCCTTCTCAAGACTGGAGAAATCACCGACGTCAACGGCTACCTCTTCCCCCGACATTCTATCAGCATCAGCCACCTCCCCCGACAAAACGGGGAGGTCAACATTTATCTCTTGGCCAGCCCCAGGAGACAAGACTGGCAGAAGAGTCTCATTCTTCTCAAGTCCCTCTACAGGGACAGAATCTGTCGCTACCACCTGATCGGTAGCCATCTCTATGTCCATGGTTGAAGCCAAGGAAGGATTCGGCAATGATTCAGCCGACCTCCCTTCATCATGACCAGGAGGGGAATCAACCCTCTCCTCTATCCCCACTACTTCTGCTGCCCCCGCAACAGACTCCTGCAGCTCCGGAGCGGTGTCATCGGAAGATGATGAACTCCATTCCTCTTCATCACCAGGAAGCTGCGCACTTGCTAAACCATGTGAAGCCTCCGCTGTGGCCTTCGCCACCTCGGAAGCTGCTGCACCCTCAGATTCCCTCCTGACCAGAACCTCCACAGTATCCTCCGGATCTTCCTCCATGAGAGACATCATTGTCGGCGGGATACGCACTTCAGACGAGCTCACCATCTCTTCTCGCCTACTCCCACCCGACTTTGGGGTACGAGGTTTTCTTTTTAGCGGCTCCTACAAAAGAAGGTGAGGCCTCGTAAGTGGCGGAACCAAAATCAGATTTAGTAGGATAACCTTACCTCTTCGGACGCCGAATCCGATGACACCGTCGGTAACGGTGCCTTCTTCTGCTTCTTCGATACAAAAGATTCAGCTCCTGTATCTGCACATCGTTTCGATCGATCGCCAGAGGGTTCTGCTTGTGATGCGGAGGCGGCACTCCGTTGACTCACCCCTGACGGACGATTCGGTCGGGCCTTCACTGGCGTATCCCCAGTCGCTGCTAACTGGGTGCCGCCGATAAGGCTGGTCTCCCTGTCATATCCGGAGGGCGGGGCAGCCATAACGCAGTAAAATTTGGCGGCCGAGTAAAGAATGGGCGGCCGCGGATCGGGGACGGGCAACGTAAAACGAGCTCCGGTACATCCGGCATTATAGTAATGCCAAGCTCGTGCACCATCCAACAAACTTCCAACATACCCTAGGGTATTACTGGGGTTATCCAACATCATCTGAGCATAACCAAATTGCCGCGCAAAGCGGCTCGGCAAGTATGATTCCAGGTAGCACTGATTCCTATTCCGGTACACCAGATGGGACGGCCGGATACTTTGCAACCAGCGGAATCCCCATTGAGGCAGAGTGGTGGTACCTTCGCCCAGGTCCCTTAAATCCTCGTTGGCCTCAAAACCCAAATAGATGGGACCAACTTTGGTGATCTCCCAACCCTGAAGACGGGATAAAACCTTTCTACAAACCGGGACACCAGTATGCGACCAGCTCCTCCGATGGAAACGACGAAGGAATGCATCTCCAGCCCTATAATCTCCTTCCGAGCCTGGGCTCATCACACTGGGATGATGCAAAATCAGCCATCCCATCAAATAGTGAAACGGCAGTTCGGCGCGCGGGAAGTTATTGTTTCGGCCTCTGTCATGAATCACATTTCCAGCAAACTCTCTCAAACCTCGCTGCAGGTTACATACCATTGCGGGGAGAAGAGCCAAACGCCGACCGAAAACCAGCTTCACGGCTGGCAGGATTAAGTTTCGGGTTACCCTCTCTACGGCACCGGATCCGCCCGCAAATACGCAATCCCGGAGCCATATCATCAGGTAGGATGCCAACACCGCCTTGGGTGACATCCGATAAGCAAGATGCCAGAAGCAGCTGTAGGAGCGTGCATCTGACTGCTGGTCCTCACTTCCTCGAGGATTTTTCTCCCCTAACCTGCTCATTTCGGACAACACTTCGCTACGAGAGAGCGCCGGTGGAGTGGAAAATTGTGAGGGATCCTCCTTGTCTTGTCTAAAGACATGATCTCTCCAAGCGGTCACATGAGGCTGCGTCCCGTTCCTATCCCGTCTCTGCATATAGTAATGATGACTCGCCACTTCCTTGAAGACGGCCGTCATCTCCTCAGCCCTGTCCCCCAGGACTTGAAATTCCTCATTGGTTGGAAAGTACTCTTCATAGGGTTCCGACCCCCAAGGGAGTTTTGACACCTCGTACATCTCATGAAGTGCGAACCCTAATTCCCCCACCGGGGTAAAGAAGGTCCCGGTATGGATATCAAACATCTCCAGGAGTGCGAGGAACATGTGCCTATTAAGGTCAACACCTGCCTGGGTAGCACGGATCGCGGCAGTCAACCCGATCTCTCGGAGCTCAGTCTGAAACCGCGACAAGATCCAGAGCGTCAGTTTATCCCATTTGGAGACGTAATGGCACCAACCCTCCACCCGAAACTCTCCTGTCGGGTAGGAACGTTCCATCAAAAACATACGATGTGTAAAAGTCGAAGCACTATAAGCAAACATATCAATGGGTACATCACTGAAGAGGCTCCCAGGACGTAAAGTCCGCCAAGTGTAAGAAGACCCAGACCGTACAACGGTCAAAGCATCCCTTTGGTCGGAAGTAGAATCAATTTGGATGACACCAGTCATCGCTCCCCCCTGAGAAGGGGTAAGCTCCCAAGACATTCTCCTCTGGGAAACGAGGCGACAGAAGGACGTCAAAGGCCACTGACGTTCAAGTTGCTTAACAGTCATATGCACTCCATTCGCAGTAAAGAACCAGTCCTCCTTGACCTTCAGTACTGACGAGTCAGTAGAAGTGAGACGGTCTCTAAACAGGAACTCAGGCTTCAGAAAGGTCACTTTATCAGATGTGGAGGGTTTAATGACTCCACGCTCCATCATCCGTTTGAGGAACCAATACGGCTGTTCACGGATTAGGGTCATTCTCTCAGGAGGCTGATCCAGCATAAGAACATCTTGAGCAGGGTTCATCACCTCCTCGTTATGCTCTACTCCCATTTGGTTGAAGGCAGCCTCCGAGAAAACTTCACTCAAAAGCGGGATTGCCATCGACACTAGTAAAAGATCAGAAAAAGTCAGAAGAGAACACACAAATGTGTCTAAAGGAGAAAACTGCGGCGCATCATCAGGGTTTGAACCCATACGCGTCAGCAGTATAGCCTTGGCGCATCTTCAGGGTTTGAACCCATGCGCGTCAGCAGTATGCCTCGGCGCATCTTCAGGGTTTGAACCCATGCGCGTCAGCGGAATAGCCTCGGCGCATCTTCAGGGTTTTGAACCCATGCGCGTCAGCGGAATAGCCTTGGCGCATCCAAGGTTTAAACCCATGCGCGTTGGCGGACAAAGACCACGGCACATCATTAAAGACTCAAGGCCTATGTGCGTTGGCGGGACAATGAGACTTACCAACCACCTCCGGCCGAACTTCGACAGGCCGACGGGGAACGACCGCCGCCGCAACATCCGCGGACTCTTTCGCTTTCTCCTTCCCCTTGCCGGCAGCGCCGCGAGGAGTCTTGGGAGCCATTCTCTCGAAGAAGGAGAAGTTAGGGTTTTGAAGAAGAAACTCTAAAGAAGCAGAGGCACAGAGAAGAAGAACTCTTTCTCTCTCCGACTCTTACCTATTTATAGGGCATGGTCGCACGCGTGAACAGATGACGTGTGATCTCAGCCGTCGCCTCGGGTTCTGTGCAAGGATAGCAGCAAATAAAACCAAAAGATCATCATTAATCTTTTCGGTTACCGAGGCACCATCATCATTAACGGAGAAGAGCATGCGCCCGAACAGGCATGCGCCCAGAAATCATGCGTCCTGACCTCCATGCTTCTTATTCAAAGTATTCCAAAACTTACTCAAAAGTTTTGAAAACTTTGAAGGGGGTCTTGTAGAAGCATGGAATTTCACAACCAGAAAGCCCATGCGCCAGACACTACATGCGCCAGAACTCAGATGAAGAACTTCACAGCAAAGTCAATAACTATAGACATTTGAAGAAGGACTTTTTATTTATATATAAAAGTCTATTACATGTCTAGAAAAGGTTGTACAAAGGAGAATTTCTACAAAGGAAAGAGCCTAAGTCTACAGCCAGCGGCCATCATGCGCCTTCAGATAAGCGCAGCAACCACCACCAGATAGGCGCAGCATCACTATGCGCCACCAATGAGGCGCAGCAGATATCATGCGCCTCCATCCAGGCGCATCCCATCATCTCTTCAGCACCTCAGTTATGTGCATCCCTTCAGCCAAATTCTTCCAGCCAGGCTCACCTGGCCGAGCAGAGCCCAGTTATGTGCCGCTCTTCCAACCAGGCTCGCCCGATAAATGCTTCGACACAAAGCATTTAACCCTCTGGCTGGAACCAAGGAAGAGAAGAGCACCGCAAATGCTGTGGCCAGGGGAGGCTTCGAAAGATCCTCCAAAGCCGAAGGAAGACCGTGATCGAAACCATGGCTAAAGGAGCAGCTTTCGACACGATCAAAGTAGGGAAACCCCACTTTGCAGGAAGAGAGAGCCTTGCACCGCCATTCTGATCTATGGCTCTTCCGGAATAACGGAGACGAGGCTCGAGCATCCTTATCTTTAGATGCAACAGGCACCTTCCGCCTGCCTCAGAAGCCCTCGACTCCGTCTTTTGGATGTAACAGTCACCTTCAAGTGCATCAAAGATAACACAGCGTCTCATCTTCACCCTCGGGAGCACTTCGTCAGCAGAATGCACCCGTATGTTCAAATTCATATTGGAAGTACGTGAGGGAATGAGAAGCAAATCTTCTCTCCATGCCACTATTTATAGGCCGGGCAGATCAAACCCACGCGCCAAGTGGATGGCCCTCCGAATTCCGTGCAATGAATTTACATTAAATGGATGAACCGGACGCCTTGAATTCAGCCAAACGGCTATTTATAGCACTCGAAGAGCGAGACAGCCGTATCATTAAAAGACATGTCCGATGCGCCAGCCAGACAGCGCATCACACGGACGCGCCCTTCGGCGTCAGGCGCATCACACAGACGCGTCCTACAGTACTCGGCGCATTACAGAAGGTGCGCCTTCACACATCTCCATACCGAGTGGAACGCCAACCGACGTGCCCACTCAGCTGTCCATCGAACGTCACCAACATTAAATGCTGAACTGACAGAGTTGGCAGCACGCCTCCCAAAGTCTGAACAGTTGACAGCTTTTCAGAAAACGAAGCGTCGGCAACGTCAGCATCATCATGACCTTGTTTCGACGGCTACTGCCACGTGGCCACTCCACCATCAGCATGCGCCTCTACGGCCATGCGTCCAAATCAGCATGCGCCTCAAAAGCCATGCGCCTCAGACTGCTCTCTGATCCCGAAAGACAGAAGGAAAGTCGCCTGCATGCGCCTCAAAAGCCATGCGCCCCAAATGGTTTGTAACTCCTAAAGGTTATGAGCCGCAGCCTCCTCTTGCACCCAATCCAAGGCGCAGCCCACCAGATCACTCCTCTCCACCAAATCCGAGATCTTCGAACCATGAGTCGACGACACGTGTCTTTTGACTCAACTCGTCCAAGATTTCAGCAACGGAAAGATCTTCTCTCTGCTACGTGCCGGCTCACAACAGCAGTATGAAGAGTTCTCCCCCTCGATCAGGGCGCAGCATCCATGCGCCTCCATCAGCAACCTCCACGTGACATTCCCACACCGGCGCATCCTACATGCGCGCATGAGTAGCCAGCCTGCAAAACTATAAATAGAAGGGTCATCTCCTTCATACACACACACAGAGACTCAGAACAGAAGACTCACAAAAAAGAATCCACAACAGAGAATCACCAGAGAGGCAGCTCTAGACACTCAACGTCTTCCTCCTCTCAGCAAGCTTCAGCACCCAGAGCAATCCACACCTTCAGAGAACCGATAACCGTCGTCAGCCGGTCAACGGAGTCAACGCATTACCACTCGCTCCATTGGCACTAAGGACCCAGCTTAAACAAAAGTGTACTCCTAGGACTACATCTAAGTCCTATATTGTATCACTGTTCTGTTTGTATTAAGATTTCAATCAAAACAATTTTAATGGCAAACAGCAGGTCTTGTAAATCAAGATATGTGAGGGTTTACATAATAGATGTCTCAATCAGTACTCGCCCTTGATCTCTGTTCGTATTCTCTGAATCCCTGAAATTCTAGTCCTGATCACATGCTTGAAATCTTTGATCTGTCCTGGTCCTTCCTTATTGTTCCCTATGTCGTCTTCTTCAGCGGCATTATTTCTGGACCTGCTGATCAACAAGGCAGAGCACCTCCCGTGGACCAGCAGCAGCCCGAAGATCAGTCTTCCAGCAGCAGAGACCCCAGCAGTACGTCCTGGTCCAAGCTCAGATTCAGAACCGGCAGAGAGGTTCCTAGCAGGATGTCTTCCCTCTTCCCTATGCCTTCAAATTTCTTGCTTGCATGATTGATTGTTTGATTGATTGATTGCTTAGTATAGCTTGTCCTTGCATCTCTAGTCACTTGATTAAATTCCGAGGACGAAATTCTTTTAAGGTGGGTAGAGTTGTAATATGCATATCTCGTATTACATATTTGAAATACGTGTACGTATTTTGACCCGTATTGTATGTCTTCCTGCTTGATTTATTTTGGCATTTCATTGATGGGTTTATCTTGGTTCGGTTCGGCTTGTTGGCTTGGTTCGGTTTTGTTTGTGAACCAAACCACTCTCACCTACCACCACCTTCTTCATTAAATATCCCACCACACATTTCTCTCTCCTCATTAATATTCTTCTTCCTCCATTAAACTTCTCCACCAACCTGAGAGAGAGTGGAGAGCTTAGACAAATGCAACTTGCTTCATGGAGGAATTCTATTTTTATTGTTCCATTGTCTTCCTCATGTGTTTCTAACCCACTTTAGTACTTGGCATTTTTTTATTTCCATGGTTAAATTCTTGTAAATCTAGCCTTGTGGTATTTTCGGTTTTCAGGAGTTTTGATCTATAAAACTTGCATATTTTTGCTAGTTGATGGTTCCATGTTGTAGAGAATTCCATTTTACCCAAATTTGACCTATAGGAGTCTGGATTTGGGTTCCTATTGTTGTTTAGAGGAGCATGGAGGCTATAGTATTTTTATGGACATGTTCTCTGTGGGAGCCATTAATTGTACAGTGAGCCGCATGAGCATATTTGCTCTGAGCCGTATAGGCCAATGCCATGTATATTTTAATGCATGACCAAGTATATTTTTATGCCATGTATATTTTAATGCATGGCCTTAGCCATTAAATGCTTGCATGCATTTAGCTAATTTTGTATGGCCAACAGTTGTTGGCCGCATGAACTCATTCTTGGCCGCATATGCAATTCTCAGTATGGCCTTAGCAATTGTGGCCGCATGAGCTTTCAGATTTAATACATGCCTTAAGCTTGCTTGCATTAGCCGCATAAGCTTTTAGATTTAATGCATGCTTTAAGCTTGCATTCATTAGCAGCATAAGCTTTTATTTAATGCATTAATTAATTGCCTACAAAGTTGGCCGCATAGGCTAACCTAGTTGGCCGCATATAGCAGAACATGCTCTGGCCGCATTACATGCATTAATAATTAAGGCATGGCTTTTCCTTGATTTCATGCATTAACAATCAGTGCATAGCCTTTATTTATGCATACGACCAATCTTGGCCGCATATGGCCTAGCAAGTTGGCCGCATATGGGAGCAAGTTTAGCATTTATATTATAGCCATTCCAAGTTGAGCCGCATAAGAGAATTCATGGCGGGCCGCATGGCCTTTCAATTATTTTGCATGAGCAGTTGCATGCATTTAGCTAATTAATTGGCTGCATGGCCAAGTATATTGGCTGGCCGCATGGATATATATATATTGGCCGCATGGCCAAGTATATTGGCTGGCCGCATGGGTATATATATATTTTAGTCACATGGACCCATTCCTGGCCGCATGAATATTCCAGAATCATGGCCGCATGAATATTTAAATATTATGGCCGCATAGGCCATTATTAATTGCATGACTTTTATTATTATTATCATTTATTTAATTGTATATTCCTGGCCGCATGCTACTAATGGGCCGCATGTATTTTGTTTACGTAAAAATTTGCATTGCATGCTAGTGTTTGCATGCTTTTGCATGCATAAGATTATTTAATCTACAATTATTAGCCTTAGCTAATATTATATGTTTATGGCCTAGCAAGCAGGTGCTTGCATTTAGCATGCATGCATGCATTTACTTCCATGCATATATTAATGCATTTTAGCTTGCATACGCAGCTTGCATGCATGGCTCCAAAATATATTATGGCCACTCCATTATGCTTGGCCACATGTAATTAGTATAGGCCGCATGGCCTGTGCATGGTTCCTTGCATGAAGATATATTATAGCCGCATGGTTGCTTGCCTGAACATATTTAGTGGCCGCATGGGCCACTATATTAATTCCTGGCTGCATAGCTATTTGCCATTTATTATTTGTCTGGGCGCATGGCCAATGCCATGCTGGCCGCATATGGCCTATTGTTTGCTGGTCGTATATGGCCCAATTTTTCCTGAACCGCATGAGTCCACGTCCTTGCCCCTGCTAATATTTAATTACTACATGAATGCTTGTGCCATATTAATTGTTCCCTGACACGATGGTGACCCGTTGTGGTGCGCTTTTGACAAATGATATGACATGATAGTGGTCCGTCATGGCGCACTCCTGACAGTGAACTTGACATGATGTACTTGACATGATATACCTGACATGATAGTAGCCCGCCGTGACGTACCCTGACATGATAACCCTGACATGATATTTCTCGAAATGCTGTTACGACGGCTAACATGACACGACAAGATTGAATGGCCTGAATACCGTGGACGATTGTGCTTGTACAAATGAACCAGTATTGTCTTGCATCTTGTCTAGGATGGGGACCCCTGAGTACCACGGTCAGGGGTACCTACTGAAAATGGTTAAGGCTAATAACTAGAAAATACAGTAGTCATGAGAGATTTTTCCAGTTACAAGCGATCACGTTATCCCGGCCACCATTGTTGGACTTGTAGCCTACCGCCGAGTAGGACACATTTCCAGCCCACTGTCATGTGGGGCACACCTAACAATTCTTGATAACTGCTTAATGAATCCAAGTCGCCTGGATAACCTGGATTAGCTGCAGGGCTTGTAGTTGGAGGAACATCTCATTGCATATTGCTAGTAACTAGGCCTGTGATAACCCTAGTTAGTTAAAGTATCAAGCCGTACTTATTGCTTGGCCGTGATTGTTGGATGAGGAATAATATGTCTAGTCTTGTCTTGATCCTGTACAAGATTGTTACATGACCTGATTTCTTATTTTATCTTGCCGATAAATGGTGGGAGAAACCAAGTTCTGTTCAGACGAAGGGTTAAAACCTCGGTCCTTGTTTGGTTTACGGGTTGTAACCTGGTTATCTGAATAGTCCCATGGCTATCTCATCGTATATCACCTGTCATGCTTTTCCTTAATTACTGTCTTTTATTATGTAATTATATTCTTGTGCTAATTGATGGTTTTAGTTCTTAAGTGAAGCCTCCTTTGTGGCACTTGCTCTTTCTGGGGTCTGACCCTGCTGGTTTTGTATGGCCAGATACCGAAGCAACTCCAGAGGATCTACCGGCCTTCCAGCCAGATGGTGACCACTAGAAGGAATCCTGGCGACGAGTAGGTTTATTTTGGCTCTTCCACTCTATTGTAAAAATATTCTTTTGAGGCGTTTAGCCGGCGAGCACCTGTTAGCTCGTATTGTACCTTTATTTACTGTCTGCCTACGGGCTGTAACATGATTGACAGATCCTAGGGTTGATCATGTATGACTAAAACTCTTGCTAGTCCTCACATTTTGTAACGACTAGCTTCATGATCAGCTGAATATGTAATGTTTGGGATGCCTTAATATTGTATATTTGGTGATCTTACATCTTGTAATATTTACTTATTTGCTTGTGATTGAGACACTAGACTTGTTCATGACCATAAGAGACTGATGGCTTGTAGTTAAATCCTTATATATCTAGACAGCTGTGACCGTATAGTGGGGTGGATTCTATTCTATTATACGTAGCTGGCTATGTCTGCCCCCGCTCTCCAGTGTTCGGGTTTTGGGGCATGACACTGGAAAATCTCACTGCATATTGCTAGTAACTAGGCTTGTGATAACCCTAGTTAGTTAATGTAGAAAGCCGTAGTCATTGATTGGCCGTGAACGTTTGGATGGAGTCCGATTCAGTCTTGTATAATGCAGATTCAGTGTACGAACATTTTCAGTATGATCGCATGATTGTTACCTCCAACAATAATGATCAGGGGCTAAGTTCTGTTCAGGCAAATGATTACAACCCCGGACCTTGTTTGGTTTAAGGGTTGTAACCTGGCTTCCGGAGCAGTTCGATGTCCTCTCTTCGTTTATTGTCTTATTGCACCCTACGTCATGCTCGTCATGTTTTACATTACCAACAAGAATTTAAGACATGATTCTATTCAAGTGAAGGGTTACAACCCCGGTCCTTGTTTGGTTTAAGGGTTACGACCTGGCTACTTGAATGGTTTCCTCGTACTCAATCTACTGTTGTTGTCTCTGTTATTATCAGGTTCTTTTATAATTATCTTTAATATTTATTTCTGATATGCTGGTTTTAGTTCTTAAGGAAGCCCCTTTGTGGCACTTGCTCTTTCTGGGATCTGATCCAGCTGGTTTTGTATGACCAGATTTCGGAGCAGCTCCAAAGGATCTACCGGCCTTCCAACCCGATGGTGACCACCAGGCGTAACCCTGGCATCGAGTAGGTTTCCCTTTTGTTCTTCCACTTTATTATAAAAGTATTCTTTTAAGACGTTTAGCCGACGAGCACGTGTTAGCTCGATTGTACCTTACTTATTGTCTGCCTACGGGCTGTAACATGATTGACGAATCCTAGGGTTGATCATGTATGACTAAAACTCTTGCTAGTCTTTACATTTTGTACGATTGGCTTCATGATCATCCAAATATGTAATGTATGGAACGCCTTACCATTGTATATTTGATGCTCTAACATCTTGTAACTGCTATTCCTTGCATGAGATTGAGACAATAGGCTTGTTGACCAATAGAGACTGATGGCTTGTAGTTAAACCCTCATGTATCTAGACAACCGTGACCATACAGCGAGGTGAGTTGCACTTCAATATACGTAGCTGGCTATGTCCGCCCCCGCTCTCCAGTATTCTGGTTCGGGGGTGTTACAGTAATCAAATCGCACGACTTGCGATCTCGATAGAAATGTTGGATGAGACAAAATATAATCGGATCGCACGATGTGCGACTACGGTGAAGAGTTAGTTGATGCAGATAAATAGTGCCCAAGAGATAGTTGGTTACGTTACGGCAAAACTCATTGAGTACGACTGGAACACGTAAAACTTTAGAGGGCGTGATCGTATAACTCGAGGGTTCGATGTTGGATAATCAGTAACTCAGTTACGCAATCAAAGTATAGCGAGATGCGACGAATCGGAGAACGAGTTGATGCATATGGAAAAGTTCGTTGCGAACTTGGATGTATGCGATGCGAGTTAAGTTGACGTTGGAACGGGTTCAAAGTTGACCCTTACGCTATCGAAATTGATATGGCGTATCGAGATCGATACATAAGAAAACGTAAGCACGATGTGAGAAAACAAAATAGAGTGTGCCTCGCGTTATCAAAATTTTGTAGATAACGATGCGAGGATGAACGAACTGGTTGGTCATGAACTTTGTGATTGATCAAGATGAGACTATAAGTCATCGACGATTGCTCGATGCGTATAGCATCTCGTGTGTCGACCACAAAATAAGATAGACTCGAACTCGGTACGAGTAGATGCGTTGTGAATAGCAGAATCATCGACGGTAGTGCATGAGTTAGTCGGAGGCTAGTTGCGCATCAGTTGCGCCGATAGAAATGGTTATGTACGAATTTGGGTAGTTGCATAGAAAATCGTCGGAACGTGATTTGGCTCCGAAATAAGATATAGCATGGTTCGTAGTAAACTTTCCTTCGGAGATGATCCACAATTATCGAGCGTAGCTTCGGGATAGATAACCCTAGAAGATTTGACCGCCAAATCAAATTTAATGTTGCAGACTGTAAGATGACCCATGCGATATCGCATATGAAATTGCATCAAGAAAGAAAATGTGGTGCACGTTGACGATAAGTCTAGGTGATCGAGAATTGTTGGAACAACTTTCGATTGAGAATGATGTGGCTAGATTTTGAGTATTCGTCGGATGAGTGCTTGAATGGTTATGTTGGTCGACGATCAAACTAGAAATTTACCAACGAACTTGGTAATTCAGATAGGCGATTGCGAGAATAGTGCTATACACGAGAGAGAATGATTAGAGAATGACTTGCGAGTTATATCATTAAATTTGATTCACCTTGCAATTGAGCTTGCATGAATTAAAATTATGTTCAATGTTACGAGACAGATAAGTTGGGAATTTGGCTAGTGAATTCCTACTCGTTAGAAATCGAACGTAAGGCGCATCGTAAAGACCTTCGTGTCAAGGCGATCGTTGTCTTGAGCACCATCGCCTTGATATAAACTTTTGAGTCGGATAGATTATGGCATTTGTGCATTGCCAATTTAAAGTTACGTCGGAAAGAAATCTAAGCACGTTGTCTAGGTAAATCACCTAACGGACGTAGTCCTGAATATTGATGCTTTTACAAGTCAATAAAAGAAAATCCTATCAAAATAAGATACAATGTGAAGTATCAGAAATAGTTGGATAGCGACGTCGAACGCAAGGCGTTGCGGAGACTCATTGTGATCGGATGCACGACAACTTGACGCGACGCGTAGAATTGATAGTTTCGATGAAACTTACGAAGTGAAAAATACGATTTTTGAATCGCATCATGTACCTTGACTTTTGTTGAATGATTGCATATGTATCAATATGCATGTGCGCTAAAATTGCGAGAACAAGTACTAGAGCCCAAGTCTAATCGATAGTACGAGATGGAAAATAATTGAGAATAAGAAGTTACATGTTTGCATTGTTCCGATATCTTACAACTGAGCTTGGCTGAAATACATATATTGGTGGGACGCCTAAAATATATGTATGATTCCAAACTAAGTTGTATGATCCAAACGATAGTGAGACGAGATCGTGAAACGATCTAGTGAAACCCTTGAAAAATTAGTATTGGTTTCGGTTCGAGGACGAACCTTATTTTGAGTGGTATATTATGTAATGCCCCGCTCCGCACGGTGCATTATGCTGAGTCATTGACTCGAAGAGTTGCATTGAACCGATTGCGTATCGATGCGAATCGATAAGAGAGTTACATTGTCCCGAGCAACGCATCAAACTAAGTCGATGCAAAGAGTTACCTTGTCCCAAAGAATGCATCGAGTTGAATCGATGCAAAGCGCCGCATTGCCCCGAAGGATAAGTGCGTTGAGACGGCTCGAATATTCTAAGAAATCGAATCGACCAAGGCGCAAGTCCGAATCGATGCAAGTGTTAACTTTAGTTGGTTTCTTGTGCAGGCTATATGTTTATGCTGAAATATTAGAGGTCGGCATTCTGCCTTATTCAGTAAGGGGTCCGCGAAAGCAAATCGTCGCCTTACGACGAACTGAGACTTTGGCACGGTAAGCCAAATCGGACGTATAATTCAATGAAGCACGAAGTGCTCAAATGGTTAAGTCAGGAGAGTGGGCCGTGTAACGAAGTTATGAAATCGAGCCGCATCGACTCGGCAAAACGAAAAAAAATATCGACTCAAGGTGGGGGGACATTGACTCTCTTTCCTACTCCTTCATGCCTAAGTAAAATATATATCATTGTATGCTGAGTTAACCTATCAACGCCACGGGCGTGGCTCGACAGAGAGATAAACATACTGCGTGTCGAACACTAGATAGAACAATTAAAATGAATCGTACATCAAATGTATGAGTCGCTATGGAATATTGAATAAACGGAAAGGCGAGCACCTCGGTGCGCAAGCCATAAGAACGTGGGATAACTGTATCGATGAGTGCCCCAGTACATAAGTCATTCCGTGCCCCCGCGTACGAGTTAGCATGCTAGAATATTGAAATACTATATCGGTGCGAGTGCCTCAGTGCACGAGCGATAGAACATTGAATACCTTATCGAGGCGTGCCTCAGTTGCACGAATTGAAAGAATGGAACATAAGTATAACACGTCGAATGCTAAGGCGTAGAATACGAAAACACGGCTCCGAGGCGTGCATTGAATGTATGATGCAAGGAAAGATGACAAATGTGTGCAGCTGCACAATACTTATAAAAGACGGCGTCGTTGCGACGAGGAGAACAGTTGTGGCCTGGATGTGGCATAACTGTCGATGCGGCATGTTGCCTCCGAAATGTTCGTGGCCTTCGGGCGTCCGTTGAGAACATTGGGGGCGTTGTGCCAATTGAAATAGATATAGACAAACTTGCTTGGTTGTATGAAAGATAAGATACGTTGCATGGTCAAATGGACTTAAAGATATAAAAGCTTGTGCATGGGTAATCCCTCGAATGCGGCACACCAGGGCGCTGGGACCGTTTGGCCTAGGAGGGACTGCGATAAATTCGGTATTGTTGGTGCACTTCATCTAGACGGGTAGCGACCTTCTAGTGAATGTGATAAGCCACTTACACGAGTATTTTGGGGGTCCTCTGATTGTTTGGTTAGCAACCGCAACAGAGTGATCGTCGTATTACATATTCGATTTCGATAAATATAAGTCCATTCTAGCCCGAAAAGCTAGTGACCTTCATATAGTTAAGGGCGATGGATTGGAAGTACAAGGTATACATATATCCTGCATGGATGGATCCTTGGTCGAAAGTGCAAGGTACACTTATATCGTGCACATATAGATCCACATAGAGGGTACTTATAACATGACAGGGAAAGCTGATAGGCGTATTCACCTTGCGTCGGTGCAAGGGCGAGTGCGTCGATGTTGGTAAGAAGTCAAAGAACAGTACGAGATTGCTTGCCTGTTTACTTATGCGAATTAAATAATATGCTTGCCATGCTTTACAGTCTTCGAATATGCCATGAACTCATCCTAAGGAGAACATAGAAAGAGAACTAAATTGTATGTTTGTATGAATCCATACAATACTAAATGTCGGTTTGTTAAGTGGATTTTTGATCAGTATAGCGAGGACGAAAGTACTAATCCCCTACTAGTTTGCTAGCAGGTTCAGGGATTGGTCTGCTCGAGACGGAGCTTCGCTTGAACGCGTTGATGCTTGAATGCCGAAGTATATTGAAGCGTGCGATCGCATTGACGCTCGGATGTTGTAACAAGATTGATGCGGCCGAGATATAGAAGGCATGATGTATGGAACGGTAAAATCTTTTGTGGGCAAGAGAGAACCTGAGTGTTGTAGCCAATCTGGCATATATTGTTGGGCTATCGAAGCCCATTGTAATCACATTTCGAATATCAATAAAGAGAATTGTTTCATATACTATGTTTTTCTTTCGTGGCTAATATCAATTCAAAGATATCCATTTGAGAAATTGTCATCTTGCCTTGCACGAGCGCAACTCCAGGCTCGTGCGGCATCACGCCCCCCGCGAGGACGATAATTCGGGTGATTCCGGAATAGGGCGTGACAAATTGGTATCAGAGCTCTAGGCTCAATTTCCTCTGGATGCTCGCTTCATTTCCATTCTAAAAGTTGCCCACCACCAATCGAATCACTCTTGACTCTACTCGATGCCGCATTGGATGTTCCATACAATAAGTCTAATACAAATTATTTAATTTTGCCGCGTGTTGTTTTGGAATTTACATAGTGTTGCTGGGAAAGTCATGAAAGGTTTGTTGCTGTAAGTGCAACAAGTTGTGAGATGTGAATTCAAGGAATTCTTGCTGCGGATGCAACACGTCGTGAATTGTAATTTGAGATATTCGTTGTTTGAAACGATCGTTATGAGAAATGTTGGTTGCATCGATACAATAAAAGTCGTAGAATGTTGCTGCAGCAATTGCCATGCGTTGATTGTAAATGATGCGTTGAAAAGAAAATAAAATTTGATATGGAATGTGTCAAACGGATTCACATATTGATTTTGAATGTGCGTTGCGATGAAAGTGATAAGTCAATATCGAATGTGTTGAACGGATTTGAGCATTGACTATAAATGTCGAAAATAAATTATTGCACAATATGCAATGCGTATCAAAAAAAGATTGTTGTACGAGGTGCAATAGATATCGAAAATAAATCGTTGCACGAGTGCAAGGAATGTCGAAAATAAGTCGGTGTATGATGTGCAACGTATATTGAAAGTAAATTATTGCACGTGGTGCAACGCATATCAATGTGAAATCGCTGCATGAAGTGCAAGGATATCGAGAATGAATTGTTGCACAAGATGCAACGGAAGAAAACAAAAGTTATAAATCGAGAAACGAAATCGGTTCGGTTGCACACCGAGCTTGTGTTGGCAAATAAAAACATTTGGCCGAGTTGTGTCATATTTTGATTAATCAAGAGTTACGATTGTGATCGGCACGATCACTGCAAAAATCGTGAGTCGGAAGAGATCGTTGGTTTGTAAAGAGTATGCGTGAGGGAAATGACTTGATTTTCGAGTGGCATATGGCATACCACCGATGCAATTAATGGCTCGATTCCGAGTGGTATATGCAATTCCACTTGTGCGATGGGTTGCATCGACACATTGTAAGAATTGTGGAAGATTTGTCCGCAATGGACGAGATAGCACCGAAACTCGATTGAGAATTTGTATGGCGACATGTTGATGCAAGTGTTCTTCGATGATCGGTTAGAACGGTAAGGCGGGACTTATATCATTGAATGATACGTCGATTGAAAATTTTTATGTGTCGGTCGAATGACGGGAACTAACGAAACAATTTTGCCTTGAGGCAACAATCGGATCGGCGGGATATGAGACTTGAAACGTCGTAATCGAACCGCCTAACTTGCGAGCTCGATGAAAATATTGGGCGATACAAAGTATAATCGAATCGCATGACATGCGATCTCAAGAAAAATGTTAGAATACGCGAATGGTAATCGAATCGCACGACTTGCGATCTCGATAGAAATGTTAGACGAGGCAAAATATAATCGGATCGCACGATGTGCGACTACAGTGAAGTGTTGGTTGATGCAGATAAATAGTGCCCAAGAGATAGTTGGTTATGTTACGACAAAACTCATTGAGTACGACTGGAACACGCAAAACCTTAGAGGGCGTGATCATATAACTCGAGGGTTCGATGTTGGATAATCGTAACTTAGTTACGCGATCAAAGTATAGCGAGATGCGGCGAATCGGAGAACGAGTTGATACGTATAGAAAAGTTTATTACAAACTTGGATGTATGCGATACGAGTTAAGTTGACGTTGAAACGGTTCAAAGTTGACCCTTACGCTATCAAAATTGATACGGCGTATCGAGATCGATACATAAGAAAATGTAAGCACGATGTGAGAATAGAAAATAGAGTACGCCTCGCGCTATCAAAATTTTGTAGATAACGATACGAGGATGAACGAACTGGTTGGTCATGAACTTTGTGATTGATCAAGACGAGACTATAAGTCATCGACGATTACTCGATGCGTATAGCATCTCGTGTGTCAACCGCAAAATAAGATAGACTCGAACTCGGTATGAGTAGATGCGTTATGAATAGCAGAATCATCGACGGTAGTGCATGAGTTAGTCGGAGGCTAGTTGCGCATTAGTTGCATCGATAGAAATGGTTATGTACGAATTTGGGTAGTTGCATAGAAAATCGTCGGAACATGATTTGGCACCGAAATAAGATATAGCATGGTTCGTAGTAAACTGTCCTTCGGTGATGATCCACAATTATCGAGCGTAGCTTCGGGACAGATGACCCTAGAAGACTTGACCGTCAAATCAAATTGAATGTTGCAGATCGTAAGATGAACCATGCGATATCGCATATAAAATTGAATCAAGAAAGAAAATGTGGTGCATGTTGACGATAAGTCTAGGCGATCGAGAATTGTTGGAACAACTTTTGATTGAGAATGATGTGGCTAGATTTTGAGTATTCGTCGGATGAGTGCTTGAATGGTTATGTTGGTCGACGATCAAACTAGAAATTCACCAACGAACTTGGTAATTCGGATAGGCGATTGCGAGAATAGTGCTATGTACGCGAGAGAACAATTAGAGAATGACTTGCGAGTTATGTCATTAAATTTGATTCACCTTGCAATTGAGCTTGCGTGAATCAAAATTATGTTCAATGTTGCAAGACGGATAAGTTGGAAATTTGGCTAGTGAATTCCTACTCGTTAGGAAATCGAACGTAAGGTGCATCGTAAAGACCTTCGTGTCAAGGCGATCGTTGTCTTGAGCACCATCGCCTTGATGTAAACTTTTGAGTCGGATAGATTGTGGCCTTTGAGCAATGTCAATTTAAAGTTACGTCGGGAAAAAATCTAAGCACGTTGTCTAGGTAAATCACCTAACGGACGTAGTCCTGAATGTTGATGCTTTTGTAAGTCAACAAAAGAAAATTATGTCAAAATAAGATACAATGTGAAGTATCAGAAATAGTTGGATAGCGACGTCGAACGCAAGGCGTTGCAGAGACTCATTGTGATCGGATGCGCGACGACTTGACGCGACGCGTAGAATTGATAGTTTCGATGAAACTTACGAAGTAGAAATACGATTTTTGAATCGCATCATGTACCTTAACTTTTGTTGAATGATCGCATATATATCAATATGCATGTGCGCTAGAATTGCGAGAACAAGTACTAGAGCCCAAGTCTAATCGATAGTACGAGATGACAAGTAACTGAGAATAAGAAGTTACATGTTTGCGTTGTTCCGATATCTTACAACTGAGATTGGCTAAAATTCATATATTAGTGGGACGCCTAAAATATATGTATGATTCCAAACTAAGTTGTATGATCCAAACGATAGTGAGACGAGATCATGGAACGATCTAGTGAAACCCTTGGAAAATTAGTATTGGTTTCGGTTCGAGGACGAACCTTGTTTTGAGTGGTATATTATGTAATGCCCCGTTCCGCACGGTGCATTATGCTGAGTCATTGACTCGAAGAGTTGCGTTGAACCGATTGCGTATCGATGCGAATCGATAAGAGAGTTACGTTGTCCCGAGCAACGCATCGAACTAAGTCGATGCGAAGAGTTGCCTTGTCCCAAAGAATGCATCGAGT
The DNA here is from genome assembly GCA_029216955.1 of Iris pallida. Classification (NCBI taxonomy): domain Eukaryota; kingdom Viridiplantae; phylum Streptophyta; class Magnoliopsida; order Asparagales; family Iridaceae; genus Iris; species Iris pallida. The sequence goes on from JANAVB010035020.1 coordinate 1,495,236, forward strand.
TAAATCGGTACAAAGCGCCGCATTGCCCTGAAGGATAAGTGCGTTGAGACGGCTCGAAGATTCTAAGAAATCGAATCGACCAAGGCGCAAGTCCGAATCGATGCAAGTGTTAACTTTAGTTGGTTTTTTGTGCAGGCTATACGTTTATGCTGAAATATTAGAGGTCGATATTCTGCCTTATTCAGTAAGGGGTCCGCGAAAGCAAATCGTCGCCTTGCGACGGACTGAGACTTTGGCACGGGAAGACAAATCGGACGTATAATTCAATGAAGCACGAAGTGTTCAAATGGATAAGTCAGAAGAGTGGGCCGTGCAACGAAGTTATGAAATCGAGCCGCATCGGCTCGGCAAAACGATAAGAAATATCGACTCAAGGTGGGGGGACATTGACTCTCTTTTCTACTCCTTCATGTCTAAGTAAAATATATATCATTGTATGCTGAGGTAACCTATCAACGCCACGGGAGTGGCTCGACAGAGAGATAAATATAGTACGTGTCGAACACTAGATAGAACAATTAAAATGAATCGTACATCAAATGTACGAGTCGCTATGAAATATTTAATAAATGCAAAGGCGAGCGCCTCGGTGCGCAAGCCATAAGAACATGGGATAACTGTATCGACGAGTGCCCCAGTGCATAAGTCATTCCGTGCCCCGTGCATGAGTTAGCATGCTAAAATATTGAAAGACTATATCGGTGCGAGGGCCTCAGTGCACGAGCGATAGAACATTGAATACCTTATCGAGGCGTGCCTCAGTTGCACGAATCGGAAGAATGGAACATAAGTATAACGCGTTGAATGCTAAGGCATAGAATACGAAAACACGGCTTCGAGGCGTGCATTGAATGCACGATGTAAGGAAAGACGACGAATGTGCGCAGCTGCACAATACTTATAAAAGACGGCGTCGTTACGACGAGGAGAACAGTTGTGGCCCGGATGTGGCATAACTGTCGATGCAGCATGTTGCCTTCGAAATGTCCGTGGCCTTCGGGCGTTCGTTGAGAACATTGGGGGCATTGTGCCAATTGAAATAGATATAGATAAACTTGCTTGGTTGTATGAAAGATAAGATACGTTGCATGATCAAATGGACTTAAAGATATAAAAGCATGTGCACGGGTAATCCCTCGAATGCGGTACACCAGGGTGCTGGGACCGTTCGGCCTAGGAGGGACTGCGATAAATTCGGTATTATTGGTGCACTTCATCTAGACGGGTAGCGACCTTCTAGTGAATGTGATAAGCCACTTACACGAGTATTTCGGGGGTCCTCTGATTGTTTGGTTAGCAACCGCAACAGAGTGATTATCGTCTTACATATTCGATTTCGATAAATATAAGTCCATTCTATCCCGAAAAGCTAGTGACCTTCATATAGTTAAGAGCGATGGATTGGAAGTGCAAGGTATACATATATCCTGCATAGACGGATCCTGGGTCGAAAGTGCAAGGTACACTTATATCGTGCACATATAGATCTGTATAGAGGGCACTTATAACATGATAGGGAAAGCTGATAGGCATATTCACCTTACGTCGGTGCAAGGGCGAGTGCGTCGATGTTGGTAAGAAGTCACGGAACAGTACGAGATTGCTTGCCTGTTTACTTATGCGAATTGAATAATATGCTTGCCATGCTTTACAGTCTTCGAACATGCCATGAACTCATCCTAAGGAGAACATAGAAAGAGAAATAAATTGTATGTTTGCATGAATCAATACAATACTAAATGTCAGTTTGTTAAGTGGGTTTTTGATCAGTACAGCGAGGACGAAAGTACTAATCCCCTACTAGTTTGCTAGCAGGTTCAGGGATTGGTCTGCTCGAGGCGAAGCTTCGCTTGAACGCGTTGAGACTTGAATGTCGAAGCATATTGAAGCGTGCGATCGCATTGACGCTCGGATGTTGCAACAAGATTGATGCGGCCGAGATATAGAAGGCATGATGTATGGAACAGTAAAATCCTTTGTGGGCAAGAGAGAATCTGAGTGTTGTAGCCAATCTGGCATATATTGTTGGGCTATCGAAAGCCTTTTGTAATCATATTTCGAATATCAATAAAGAGAATTGTTTCATATACTCTGTTTTCCTTTCGTGGCTAATATCAATTCAAAGATATCCATTTGAGAACTTGTCATCTTGCCTTGCACGAGCGCAACTTCAGGCTCATACGACATCACGCCCCCTGCGAGGATGATGATTCGGGTGATTCCGGAATAGGGCGTGACGACTAGGACTTGGGTTGAGTTCGGGCTAGTTTGGAACAACCGAGTCTTCTAAAAGTCAATAATCTTAATAATAAATAATTAATTTATTCCTAGGGTTATGTCACGAATTGGCCTGGTTTTCCTAGTTAGTACACACCTATGACTCGGCCTCCTATACCATGGCTAGAACACTAGTCAAGGCACTCGACCACACTCTCAGTACCAAAATTCTTGGTTATCTTGCACTCCAAAACTTAACCGTGATTAAGACCGTCTATACTAAATATTTATAAAATTCGAAAATCACATTTTAATTCAAAAATAAATAAAAGGATATTTTTCGAACTTTCGGAAAGAGGGGTTACGAATCTACTCACTTTAGAAATACTATTGAGTCAGAATACAATAGTGCATCCTTCAATGAAAATTATCTAATAGGATTTAGGATTCGATGAGGCCTATGTAGCAACCTTAACTACCCAACTGTCAAATTGAATATGGGACTCCTAGTCCTAGTCATCCTCCTAATTTTAATTATTCCTAATGTGAATGAGCATTTCCTAGTCGCAGGCTCGCAGTGGTACGACTAATATGGTACTACCATGAGTTCGCACAATTTGCGAAGACTGACCTGCATGGGCCACCACAAAAACTTGTTACGACCCGCACCCCGCTTTTTCGGATACGAGACGTGTCCAAGCCAGCCTACGTCGCAGATTCGGCGGTAGAACGCTGTCAAGCCCGCAAGAAATAAATGCTCAAATCATAAAAAAAACAATTTTATTGCTCATTCACATTTCTAAGATTTATTACAACAGTTACAATATTTATAATTAAAGAAAATACAAAGTTTTACAATTAATAAAAATGATACCACTTCTATCTAATTTCTAGGTTTCTGTCTGCAAGTACACCCGTATCTCCCAAAGCTAAGTGAAGCCACAGCTAACCTGAAAAATGTTAGTTTCCAGTCAGGAATGGAACAAGCACACTGTAATGTCCCAAATTCGTGATACGTATTTAGTGTACGTATACGTGTTTTGGACCCATATTTTATTTATTCATGGTTAGTTATCTTGGTTTATTTTGCATTGGCTTGGTTTTATTGGCATTGATAGTTTAATTGGTTTTAATAGATTATTGGTTTATTTGGGCTTGGTTTATTCCTTGGTTGGTTCGGCTTGGCTTGGTTTTGTCTTGGTTTATTATGAACCATAGGGGTGAACCCCCTACCTACTACCACCATCCCCCTTTATAACCCACCTAACTTTTCTCTTTCCTCCACTTTCTCATTAACTCTTCTTCCTTCTCCATTAAACCCACCACCAACCAAGAACACCCCTTAGGCAAGTACAACTTGCTTCCACAAGAAAACCCATTTTATTGTTCCATTAGCTTCTCCTCATGTTTCTAAGACACATTAGAACTTGTCATTTTCTATTTGAGGCTTTAATTTTTGTAGATCTAGAAATTAGTTATTTTCGAATTTTGGTAGTTTTGATCTATCAAACTTCTTTGTTTTCAAGTTTTGATGGTTCCATGTTGTAGAGAATTTTATTCTACCCAATTTTGACCTTTGAAATGTTGGATTTGGACTTATTTTGACCAAGTTATGGACTTTTGAAGCTTTGGGTTCAACCATGGAGTTCCTGCTGATTTGGAGAAGACAGTGAGCAGTGCACGAGCTTTTTAGCTTGTGCCACTGAGCTACGTGTGCTCTTTAGCGCAGCACAGTCGACCCCCATACGCTGCCTTTTGGGAGCGTATGTCTTGTATACGCTCACTTGGGTGACAAGGAGTCATATGGAGTTCATACGCTGCTTTTTGGAGCGTATGACTTGCATATGCTGACTTGGATAGCAAGAAGTCGTATGGAGTCCATACGCTGCCTTGATGAGGAGTCGTATGGACCTCATACGCTGCCTTTTGGAGGCGTATGACTGAGCGTAGCCTGACCTGAGCGTAGCCTGACCTGAGCGTAGCCTGACCTGAGCGTATGACTTTTGCACTGAGCGTATGGCCTTTGGCTGACTTGGTCTTATGTCAGCGTGCCAGTTTGGTTTTATTTTCCTTAAGCTTGGCTCTTCTATAGCCCTGTATATTGATATTTTATTAGATATTTTACGTCCATTTTATATCCTTATGCCTTTTGTTATGAACTTGATAATCACGAATTTACTTGATATATTTGGAATTGATAATTGAGCATGACGTGATAGTGACCCGTAGTGATGTACTCCTGACATAATAACCTGACATGACCTGATAGTGGCCCGTCGTGGCGCACTCCTGACAAGTACACTTGGTATGATAACCTGACATGATTATCTCGAATAGCTGTTGCGACGGCTACCTGACATGACATGACATGACATGTATAATTAATCTGGACACCATGGGCGATTGTGCTTGTACAAATAATCCAGTCCTGTCTTGCATCATGTCCAGGAGGGGACTCCTGAGTACCACGGTCAGGAGTACCTACTGAAATGGACTAAGGTTAATGATTAGTATAATTCACTAGTCATGAAGAGATGTTCCCCAGTTACAGGCGATCCCGTTATCCCGGCCGCAAATGTTTGGACTTGTAGCCTGCCGACGAGTAGGGCATATTTCCAGCCCACTGTTATGTGGGGCACCCATCATTGTCACTTAAATGATTGAATTCTATTGTCGCTCTAATGTATTGTACTCTCTAGATTGTCACTATAATGATTGCCTGGATAACCTGGATAGCTGCAGGGCCTGTGACTACTCGGAGCATCTCATTGCATCTTGCTAGTAACTAGGATTGTGATAACCCTAGTTAGTTAATGTAGAAAGCCGTAGGTAATGATTGGCCGTGATTGATTGGATGGAGTCTAGTCCAGTATAGTATTATCTAGAATTGATTGATTGTAAGATTGTACCAGAATAATTGAATGATTCACTATAATGATTGTCACTCCAGATTGTCACTATAATGATGGGCACTCCAGATTGTCACTATAACGATTGTACTCTATTGTCATTCTAGCGTATTACACTCTTCATTGTCACTTTTATCGTTGTACTCTCTCCTTTTCACCTTAATGATTGTCACCTATAGCAATAAATGATCAGAGACCAAGTTCTGTTCAGGCGAAGGGTTACAATCTCGGTCCTTGTTTGGTTTAAGGATTATAACCTGGCTTCCGGAATAGTACCTTCGTTTTCTCTTCATATATTGTCCAGTTATATTTTATTTAGCATGATTCTCCAGTTCTTTTCTGTCAATGATGCTTCGCTTAATTATTTTCTCTGATTGGGATAAGTGCATTGGTAGTGCACAAACCTCAATCTGTGTTATTTATTGTTGTTTTCTTATGTATTGAATGATAATGATTTGTTGGTTTTAGTTCTTAAGTGAAGCCTCCTTTGTGGCACTTGCTCTTTCTGGGGTCTGACCCAGCTGGTTTTGTATGGCCAGATACCGGAGCAGCACCAAAGGATCTCCCTGCATTTCAGCCCGATGGTGGTCACCAGGCGTAACCAGGGCATCGAGTGGGTTCTTTTTGTTCTCCCACTGTAATATTGTAAATTATTCTTTTAAGGCGTTTAGCCGACGAACAAGTGTTAGCTCGATTGTACTTACTTACTGTCTGCCTACGGGCTGTAACATGATTGACAAGCCCCGGGGGTTGATCATGTATGACTGAACTCTTGCTAGTCCTCACATTTTGTAACGACTAGCTTCATGATCATTCCGAATATATAATGTATGGGACGCCTTACTATTGTGTATTTGGTGGTCTGACATCTTGTAATTACTATTAGTTTGTTGAGATTGAGACAATAGGCTATTTTATAACCTTAAGAGACTGATGGATTGTAGTAAAACCCTTACATATCTAGACAGCCGTGACCGTATAGCGGTGTGGATTCCATTCCGTTATACGTAGCTGGCTATGTCTGCCCCCGCTCTCCAGTATTCTGGTTCTGGGGCGTGACATACACAAACCGACGACAATGCGAGAACACAATAAAATTAACAAGACATAAAAATAACATATGAGAGATGAAAACTAGAAAGTACTGATGACATGGCAGGTGGTGGAGAAGGCAAGGAAAACAAATAAAATACAACTACCTATGTGATTTGAAATATCCGTTTTGACATGTGAATGGCTAGGGGGTAAATCCGGTACCCTGCACGTGCCGTGTGCAGCTGCTATTCTCCATGAAAGATACGGGGGATAGTTCTGGGTAGTCCACATGTCTACTAAGATATTTTCCTCCCGACTACTCCGTGTGACGAGCGTGTCAACATGCAGCAAGACATATGTATAAACATGAAATAAAA
>JANAVB010035020.1:1509273-1666773 GCA_029216955.1 Iris pallida
ACGCCGCGCTCCGGCCGCCCCTGTCGCCGTGCGCCCGACCGTCCAGTCCTTCGCCGCCCTCCGGCCGGCTTCGCGTCCCTGGCCGCTGCCACTTGGCCGAGCCCCCTCTTTCCTCGCTGTCCCAGCGCTCGACCCTCTGGCCGAGCTCGACCAGCCTCCGCCAGCGCGCCCCGCGTGGCCGAGCCCCTTTTCTCCAGTGCACCCCGACCCCCTGTCGGCCTCCCCGCTTTCGCGTTGTCCCGACATGTTCTGATCCACTGTTCTGTGGCAGCGTCGCCGCTGTTCGCTGCTGTCCCAGCACCCCGATCCGTGTTCTGGGACTTTCGATTCCCGACCAGGAGCTGGATTTCACTTTCGGCGCTTGTCTCGGGATTATTTTGCTGTCTGGATCTCAAATTCTTCCTATTATTTTCATCTGAGAGCTCTAGCCGAGCAACCTGAGGTATAACCCCTGTCCCGTCTCTTTTTTATATAGTCTATGATGAGAAATAGTCCCCGATTCCCCTTGGGAATTCGGTTTTAGAGACGTCGTATTTTTTCGAAACCTTCGAAAAGGTTCTGTGGATTATTTTGGATTTTCGGAATATTTTGGGAATTGGTTTTTGGTATGTTTTGGCTTTCCAGATTTTTCCGGTAGCGTTCTGTGAGTTTTTGGGTTGGAATCGGACTGAAAATTATTCGGGTCGTTCCGAATTTATCCGTGGATTGGTTGTGTTTATTCTGTATATATATTTTGGGGATTCCCTGGTTTGGGATTTGCAGGAAAATTATCGGCGCTATTTTCCAGTTTTTGGGTTGACCAAAAACAGAGGAGATGCTGCCGGATTTTTCCGTAAATTCTAGATTATTTTAAAAATGAATTTAAAATGGATTTCGGAATTTTATTTAATATTTGGATTTGGGTGACGATCGTATCGGTCAATGGACCCGGCTAAGTGCAAACGAAACCGGCTCCACCCGGACGTTGAGGCATTAGCCCAGTTGAGGATTGGACCATATCTAAGACTCTATATTTTATCTTTATTTTTATTATTTAATTTTGTTCATATTTTATTCATATTTTAAGTTTAGGACTAACGGCAGTTTTGTCTTATTTCAATTTATGTAAATAAATTGTAATGGGCATAAGCCCAGCTGGCTGTGGTCTGTAACTGTAATTGGTAGCATAGATTTTAGTTATTTCTGGTTTTGCGAGTTTTTGTATTAAACGAGTAAATTAAATAAAAAGTATTTTCGTATAAAAAATAATTAAGATTTTCTCATCTAAAATTGACAAGTTTTTATTTAATTAAAAATCATGTATTTCTCACTAAATAAGAAAATTAGCTTTATATTTATATACTATGAAAATATCAAGTTTTAATAATTAATCTGGTATCGACGAAGTTTTTCCGAATTCAAAAGTTTAAAACGATCTTTTTTCCTCGTACTAAATCAACGCACTAATAATCGTATTTTTCGTGTTTGGTTAATTAAAGAATTAAAATTGGACTAGGACACAAATAGAGATTTCAACTAGCGTAGCTAGATTGGTAAACCTGAAATCTGAGTCAAATTCTCAATTGTAGGATTTCGAGGACTGTACTAGCATCACCCCTGAATCAACAAACGAATCCAGTCAATAAAACAAAGGCAAGTACATTTTGTGTTAGTTTACAGTTATTTAATAATCGCTTTACTGTAAATTTAAACCACGATGCAACACGGAACTCTCCCTGAGAGCATTGACTGTAACTACTGTAACTGTTTGGGGACTGGGGGAGTAGTGTAATGAGTATGACCACATCCAAACTACTGTAACTACTGTAACTATAGCTTACCCCGCATACACACGGGGATAAGCCGTATCTGAACTATAACAAACCCAAGCCGGTCATATTTTATTGTCTATTCACATCACAGAACTGTAACTGTTTTAAAACTATAACTGCTTAAATTGTGATTTCAAAACTGTTTAAAAGTACATAATTCTATTATTATTTTAACTGTTAAATTAGCATAAATTGTACTTTGCTTCCTCCTGACTGGAGACCCAATATTTTAGGTATCACTGATGATGCTTTGTTCTACGGTATTTTCCCGAGATCCCAACTAGAGGACGATGATCTCGAGACTGATGAGCTGGTTGCCCAGATTTTCTTCTTCTTCATGATGTTTATGGAAAAACATTGTAATTCAGATGTATCTTTCATTTTATTGTAAAAAAAGTTTTAAACTATTCAAATTATTAAAGTTGTGGCAATTAGACTGTGTTGTTTATTACCTGCATGAGTGATACAGCTTACTGCCGCCGTCTCAACAACGGTGCAGGCTGGGCATGATCCGATTCGACCCAAGAAATTGGGACCAGGTCGTGACATGTTTTTAGTGGTGGCCCATGCAGGTCTGAACAACAACTTAGGAAAATATATTTAGAAACAATTAGAACACTAGAACATCAATTTGTCACAACATAGGACCGAAATATATTATAAATAAATATTTTTGTTTGATTATAGACTGGTAGGATACCTTGCTTATGTTTGCATCCTAAACCTTCTAGAGAATGACCATTGACAAGACCAATCCTGCTGGCGATGAGGTGTCATCTCCGGATCATACCCCATCTCCTCAACCAAGTCCAGGGTTTATTCCCTCGCAGCTGATTGATCGTCCCCATAATGCATCCAGTGAAGTTTTTACTACACTGGCGATTCCTACCTCTTTTCAAACTGAGTTGCATTTCCTTGGTGGAGTACCCATTCCTGTTGCTTCACCAGTACCAGCAAATACCTCCCAAATGGTTGCCCTATTTCAAAAAATTCTGGAGTTCCAGAAAGCTCAAGCTGAAGCCCAGCAGGAACAGATGGATATCACGATAGAAGTCATGAAGAACGTCAATGATGTAGCCTTAGCTATCTTAAACCAAGTTGGAGCGGAACCTCACCCTAGGAGGGGTACCCCTGAAAATCTAGAAGACATTTTGAGCCCTATCCGGCAGTTATATCGTAAGAAGCTATTGGTTTGTGACTACTGTAAAAGGCCTGGTCACCACGCCAATATTTGTCGCAAGAGATTGAGGAAATGTTTGGTATGTGGATCTACTGAACATCGGGTAAAGGATTGCCCCTTATCTTTCCATCGTACCAGAGCACCTATCCCAGTTACACCTGTTATGTCGCAACCTAGGGACTCTCTTCCCATCCAGCAGATCTTGCCTCCTACATCCACTACAGGAAGGCATGATGTAGACTTGAGGATCATAGAAGATGAAGCAGTTGGAGACTGCTCATGCAAGAGCCAGAACCATGAAGAATAGTACCTAGGACTACTGAATAGCATTATCTATTTTTTTGGAAGTTGTAACAGGATGTCCTTAGATCAATCATAAGAGTTTTTGCTATAATTCTCCACATGAATAAAATTCTTAGTTACACCTTTATGGCAGATGTTTTTTTTTCTGATAGTCTTCCCGGATTACCCTAGATCAATACATAGAATTCATCATTGACCTAGTCTCCGGCTCCTTCTCTATTTCTAAAGGATGTTACCAAGTCAAACCGAAGGAGGCCAAGGAGATGAAGGATCAGATCAATGAACTGAAGGCTTTAGGAATTTATTTGAGACGGAGCTTCACCTTAGGAAACACTTATCTTGTTTGTGCCCAAGAAGGATGGAACAACGGATGTGCATCGATTACCAGACACTAAAGAACAAGTACCCTCTGCCCGGATCGAGGATCTGTTTGATCTGTTTGTGTGGAGTTAGGGTGTTTTCGAAGTTTGACTTAAGATCTGACTACCATCAAATCAAAGTCAGGAAGGAGGACATTTCCAAGACGGCGTTCAAACACCAAGTATGGGTAGTTTTCTTTGGTTATGATGTTAGACTGACAAATGCTCCTGCTGTGTTCATGAATCTCATGAACAGAGTTTTTCATGAGTATTTGAATTAGTTTATCTTCTCCATAGATAACATTCTGATATATTCGAAGACTGAAGAAGAGCATGAAGAACATCTGAGGAAAGTTCTGGAAACTTTGAAGAAAAAGAAGTTTTATGGTAAGATATCTGAACGTGGATTTTCTTTGACAAGGTGGATTTTTGGCCATGTTGTCAAGAGAAGAAATTTTGATGGAAGATAGCTGCTGTTGAAAAGTGGTATACCCCAAGTTCAATTCGAAAGTTTCTTGAACTTGGCTGGCTACTATCAGAAGTTCGTGAAGGATTTCGCCAAGATTGCTGAGCCGATGACGAAGCTCACTTGGAAGAATGAGGAGTTCATCTTGACGAAAGATTGCCAGGCGGCATTGAGGAGCTGAAGAAGAGACTTACCACTACACCAATCCTTGCGCTACCTGCAGGAACCGGTGGTTTCTCAATCTACTATGATGCCTCTGATAAAGGATTGGGTTGCGTTCTTCAATAACATGGGAAATTAATTGCTTACATATAGGCAATTACGGACTCATGAGAAGAACTACCTCACACGTGATCTGGAGCTTAATGCGATTATCTTTGCTTTGAAGCTATGGAAACATTATTTTTATAGAAAGGGAGTGGAAATATATACGGACCACAAAAATCTGAAATATATCTTCACTCAGAAGGAGCTGAGTAATTAGACAAGGAGATGGCTGGAGTTGATGAAGGATTTCAACATCGACTTACAGTATCATCAGGGTAAGGCTAATGTGGTCGCTGATGCACTTAGTCGATACCCTATGGCGATGTTTTGACCAAGGAGTAGCACCTGCTAGAGGACGTCGAGAAGCTTGGACTGGAGATTATACTGCCTGGAAGGAAGGAGCTGGATGCTGATCCATTGTTGATGAAGTTGCAAGTAAGCTCGAGTCTGATAGATAAAAATCAAGGAGACGTAGTTTCAAAACGAGGCACTTTGCAGGCTTAGAGATCAAGTGTTGGCAGGAACACTTGAGGGTTTCTAAATTGATCAGCAGTGGAACTCTGAAGAATGGTACGAGGCTTTGTGTACTATCTGGCGAACTGAGGAACAAACTAATGCAAGAAGCGCACCAGTATTCCATACATCCTAGCAAGACGTATCGGGATATGCGTACTATTGTTGGGTAGTATGGAATGAAGAATGATGTATTCAAAATTGAGGTTAGATGTTAACAAGTAAAGGCTAGCCGACAGAGACCCGCAGGACTTCTACAGTCGTTGGACATTCCGGACCGGAAGTAGGAGCACATAACGATGGACTATGTGTCAGGATTGCCTTGATTCCAAGGAGGAAAGAACAACATTTGGATTATTGTGGACCGACTAAGTCAGCTCACTTTATTTCCTTCAAAGATGGTTTATCCACTAAGAAGTTGGCAGCATTGTACGAGAGGCACATCTACCGGATTCATGGAGTACCGAGGGACGAGCAATCAGAGAGGTCAACCCAGACGCTTGAAGATATATTGAGATTTTGCATCTTGGAATTTGGAGGGTCTTGGGAAGACCAATTGCATTTGGTGGAGTTCTCTTGCAACAACAGCTACCAAGCTGGAATTGGTATAACACCATTTGAAGCACTCTATGGACGTCATTGTCGTACATCACTTGCATGGACGAAGTAGGAAAAAGAATATTGCTGGGACCCGAGATGGTGACTAATGCAGCAGAGAAGGTAAAGGTAATTAGAGACAAGCTCAGGATTGCCCAAGACAGACAGAAGCATGGGGCAGATAGCAGTCGTCGACCACTGGAGTTTGAAGAAGGAGATAGTGTCCTTGTAAAGATTTCTCATATCAGAGGAACGATCAGTTTTGACAGAGCAGGAAAATTGAGGTCAGGTACATTGGGCCATGTGAAGTTTTAAGACGAGTTGGAAAAGTAGTGTACCGGTTAGCTCTACCAGCTAATCTTGAGAGTATGCAACGTCTTCTACGTATCACAGCTCAGACGCTACATCCCGAATCTGAGTCATATTTTCTGGATCATTCAGAGCTGAAGATTGGACTCAACCCTTCAGTGCCAGAGAAACCAATAGCAAGCGTAGTCAGAGCTGAGAAGAAGATCAGAATTTGAACCATCACATAAACTCCTATTTCTTATCTTTTCGTTCTAAACTTGACTGATGCTGCTAAGTTAGCCTAGTTTTGCAAGCTATCTCTTTATCAAGCTTGATCATGACAGTATTTTATTGGGTGCACCCACTAATATATTGTCTAATCAGAACCGGTGCATGATGGTCTGATCAACCTCGTGTACTTTGGTTCGCTTTTTGTATTTTTCTGCATGGATAATATCATAAATGAAACTTGTCCCTAAATCGTCTCATCCACGACTGCCTTGAAAATTTTTATTAATTGGACCTGAGTTACGGGTGCAGTACTCGTACCAACTTAACCTGAAATAATTCCTACCCTACTCTTTAAATTTCGAGGACAAAATTTTCTAAGAAGGAAAGGTTGTGAAACCCGTAATTTAATTTAATTATTTTAGTGCTTATTACTATTATTTATTCTAGTTAGATTAAAATAAATATTTCAAAAATAAATAAATTGGATTTTTTGTTTGTCTGGCCAGTCCTGAACTCGAACCAGAATCCAAATATATTTTTAGATTATTTTTAGGAATTCTAAAATGTTGTGTTTTATAAGAGATTTAGAGATAAATAAATAAATAAATATATATATATATATATATATATATATATATATATATATATATATATATATATATATTAAAAAATATATATATATTAAAACAAAACTTTATTTTCTTATTTAACTCTCTCTCTCTCTCTCTCTTCTCTCTCTGCCTGGAGATATTTCTCACGCCGAGACTTCTCAGTCCCCTCCGTTCCCGAACGGCCGAGCCGTCGACCCTTCGGCTCCCCGTAATTTCGGCAAACCCTTCAGATCCGGAAACCCCCTCTCCTCCTACCTATAAAGAACCCTCTCCTCCCACAACTCTCCTCACGAGCACAGAACCCTCACCCCCTCTTCCTTTTCCCTTTTCCCCCATCACGTCGAGCCCTCACCGCGAGCCGGCCCCGGCCAACCACCGACCCGCGCCCCGCTTCCCGACGCAACCCCCGCCGGCCTCTTCCAGGCCGACGCCGCTCTCCGGCCGCCCCGGTCGCCGCGCGCCCGACCGTCCAGCCCCTTCGCCGCCCTCCGGCCGACTTTGCGTCCCTGGCCGCTGCCACTCGGCCGAGCCCCATCTTTCCTCGCTGTCCCAGCGCTCGACCCTCTGGCTGAGCTCGGCCAGCCTCCGCCAGCGCTTCCCGCGTGGCCGAGCCCCTTTTCTTCAGCGCGCCCCGACCCCCTGTCGGCCTCCCCGCTTCCGCGTTGTCCCGGCACGTTCTGATCCACTATTCTGTGGCAGCGTCGCCGCTGTTCGCTGCTGTTCCAGCACCCCGATCCGTGTTCTGGGACTTTCGATTCCCGACCAGGAGCTGGATTTCACTTTCGGCGCTGTCTCAGGATTATTTTGCTGTCTGGATCTCAAATTCTTCCTATTATTTTTATATGAGAGCTCTAGCCGAGCAACCTGAGGTATAACCCATGTCCCGTCTCTTTTTCATATAGTCTATGATGAGAAATGGTCCCCGATTCCCCTTGGGAATTCGGTTTTAGCGACGTCGTATTTTTTCGGAACCTTCGGAAAGGTTCTGTGGATTATTTTGGATTTCTAGAATATTTCGGGAATTGGTTTTTTTGTATGTTTTGGCTTTCCAGATTTTTTCGGTAGCGTTCTGTGAGTTTTTGGGTTGGAATCGGACTTCTGAAAATTATTCGGGTCGTTCCGAATTTATCCGTGGATTGGTTGTGTTTATTCTGTATATATATTTTGGGGATTTCCTGGTTTGGGATTTGCAGGAAAATTATCGGCGCTATTTCCTAGTTTTTGGGTTGACCAAAAACAGAGGAGATGCTGTCGGATTTTTCCGTAAATTCTAGATTATTTTAAAAATGAATTTAAAATAGATTTCGGAATTTTATTTAATATTTGGATTTGGGTGACGATCGTATCGGTCAATGGACCCGGCTAAGTGCAAACGAAACCGGCTCCACCCGGACGTTGAGGCATTAGCCCAGTTGAGGATTGGACCATATCTGAGACTCTATATTTTATCTTTATTTTTATTATTTAATTTTGTTCATATTTTATTCATATTTTAAGTTTAGGACTAACGGCGGTTTTGTCTTATTTCAATTTATGTAAATAAATTGTAATGGGCATAAGCCCAGCTGGCTGTGGTCTGTAACTGTAATTGGTAGCGTAGATTTAAGTTATTTCTGGTTTTGCAAGTTTTTGTATTAAACGAGTAAATTAAATAAAAGTATTTTCGTATAAAAAATAATTAAGATTTTCTCATCTAAAATTGACAAGTTTTTATTTAATTAAAAATCATGTATTTCTCACTAAATAAGAAAATTAGCTTTATATTTATATACTATGAAAATACCAAGTTTTTATAATTAATCTGGTATCGACGAAGTTTTTTCGAATTCAAAAGTTTAAAACGATCTTTTTCCCTCGTACTAAATCAATGCACTAATAATCGTATTTTTCGTGTTTGGTTAATTAAAGAATTAAAATTGGACTAGGACACAAATAGAGATTTCAACTAGCGTAGCTAGATTGGTAAACCTGAAATCTGAGTCAAATTCTCAATTGTAGGATTTCGAGGACTGTACTAGCATCACCCCGGAATCAACAAACGAATCCAGTCAATAAAACAAAGACAAGTACATTTTGTATTAGTTTACAGTTATTTAATAATCGCTTTACTGCAAGTTTAAACCACGATGCTACACGGAACTCTCCATGAGAGCATTGACTGTAACTACTGTAACTACTGTAACTGTTTGGGGACTGGGGGAGTAGTGTAATGAGTATGACCACATCCAAACTACTGTAACTACTGTAACTATAGCTTACCCCTCATACACACGGGGATAAGCCGTATCTGAACTGTAACAAACCCAAGCCGGTCATATTTCATTGTCTATTCACATCACAGAACTGTAACTGTTTTAAAACTGTAACTGCTTAAATTGTGATTTCAAAACTGTTTAAAAGTGCATAATTCTATTATTATTTCAACTGTTAAATTAGCATGAATTGTACTTTGCTCCCTCCTGACTGGAGACCCAATATTTTAGGTATCACTGATGATGCTTTGTTCCGCAGTATTTTCCCGAGATCCCAACTAGAGGACGATGATCTCGAGACTGATGAGCTGGTTGCCTAGATTTTCTTCTTCTTCTTCATGATGTTTGTGGAAAAACATTGTAATTCAGATGTATCTTTCATTTTATTGTAAAAAAAGTTTTAAACTATTCGAATTATTAAAGTTGTGGCAATTAGACTGTGTTGTTTATTACCTGCATGAGTGATACAGCTTACTGCCGCCGTCTCAACAACGGTGCAGGCTGGGCATGATCCGATTCGACCCAAGAAATTGGGACCGGGTCGTGACATAATCACTATAGACAATGCTAGGCCCTCTGGCTCACAAAATCTTCCGAGTTAATGATCACAGGCTATTAGCAACTAAGTCTTCCAACTACCGGGATGCAACAATAGTACCCGGACTTGGGCGCTTGGAAAGTCGAGTAAAAATCATATATCGATATCCTCGATATCTTTTTCGTTCCGCGAAACATTCGCACAATAATCAAACTCCAGGAATCCAATAAGTCTACCAATACATTATTCCAGATCAATCCTCCAATAATACGCAATCTAAATATTACCAAGGTCACAATTCCGATACATGAGACAGCTATCCGCCCTATCTGGCTATACTAGGATAACTCCTAGAATGAATGGTCAGGGTACAAGAGTTTATTAATTAATGCTGCCGAAAAAATGGCAAAGATTGCATGAACCACTCTGGAGCAGATCCACAACCCTTAAACCAAACAAGGACCAGGGTTGCAGACCGTCTCCCGAGTGGAACCGCGCTCCTCACGCTATCCGACAGACAAGACAGGTCATGGGCTAGGCGACTAGTCTAGTCAGGAGTCTACCTAGCAAGTACTGAAATCAGGTCACTATATCCAAAATAAGCAAGCACGAGTCTAGATCAGCAAACCAAAGGAATGGTTCTGCCTAATTCTTCGAAACAAATTCTTGATCGGGAATTCTGGAAAAATTCGGCAGAGTCTCCTCTGTATTCTGGACGGGAGCTCCCAGCGAATTGGGGCTAAATCCACTCGGTGCAACTCGCCGCAAAATCGCAGACTGAGGACAGTAAGTCTCAGCTTCCAGCAGTACTACGATGCGTACTGGGACTCAAGCCATAGCCGAGAACACTAAGTCTCGACCTCCAGCAGCGCTACGATGCGTACTGGACGCCAAGCCAACACATTCAACAAGAACCGCCATACAGGGCGCATCAAGACCCACAGTCATATCCAGGCCATAAGCAAAGTCATAAAAACAGTTAGCCAAGCCGTTACCCGACCACGAGTCGGACACGGGGCATATGGGGACAATCCATACATGTGAGTCGTGCTCGTGTCCTCGGAGGTGTGGATAACCCATCCGAGTTGTCCGATATGGTCGTAACTGGTGTCGAACCAAGCTATCCTAGGTTATCATCATGACAATTCTACTGCTAAGCTACACTAATCATGGTTATACATTTACAATTACAAATGAATTAAATACAATAAGTTCCAGAAGAGAGGGCAAGAGCCGTCAATGAGCAAGGAATACTTGCCTAGAGGGCTCGGCTAGGTAAGCAAGTCTTCGGCGTCCGGAATCCAAGCCTGCACACTAATCGAGGTCCTCAGAACACAAAATAAACAATCATTAGCATTAATAATAAAATAATGAATAAAATTACGGAGGATGGCAGGAGGATATATCGTGTGGGTCCCGCAAGTAGTGCATGGATCTGGCACAAGAATCGAGGTACGCGGGTCGACACGGACACGTAAACCGAGACGCACACAAGAGTCGAGATGATACGAAGATCGAGGCGAGCGAGAAACATAATGTGCACGTAATTCGAGACAAGCACGTAAATCGATACGGGCACGCAAACTGAGACGCACACGTAAATTGAGATGTGCACGCGAATCAAGATGGCACAAATATCGAGACGAACAGGAATAGGACGTCGTGCACGTAAATCGAAACATGCACGTAGATCGAGGGATCGCGAATATCGAGATGGCGCACGAATCATCGTGACACGCAAATCGAGGCATGCATACAAATCGAGGCGGTACAAGACTCAAGAAAGTACGCAATTCAATGCGACACGCAAATCGATGCGTGCACACAAATCAATGCGACACAGAGTCCAAAGTGGCATGCAACCGAGGCAGCACGCAAATCGGCGCGTCACGAAAATCGAGATGGGCACAAAGGCCGAGGCACAAAAAATGAGGCAATGCATAAATCGAGATGGCACGGTGCCCAAGGTAGCGTGGGGCTCGAGACGTCCCACTGCCCAAGGCAACACATGGATCCAGGTGGCACAAAAAAACGAGGAAACACGCACACCGAAGTGCATGTGTCCCGAGACGGCACAAAGAACGAGGGGCGCACCAACCGAGGGTGCGCTACTCAAGGCAGCGCACTGCACGAGACAGCGCGCTGGTCGAGACAGCACGCGGCCCGAGATGCACGACCCGAGGAAGAGAAAAGGAGGCGGAGGAGCTCGGGTCCTTGCCGGCGAAGAAGGAACCGCGACGGCACGGCCAGGTCGTGGCGGGGGAGCTCGGTCAAGCGGGTCGAGCTCCTGGTCGCGGAGGAAGGAAAACAGCAGCGGGGGCTGCGCCAGTGGCCGGGGAAGATTGCGGTGGCCATGGCGGAAGATGACGACGACGGAGAGGGGAGGCGGCTCGCAGCGACCGATCGTACGGCGACGAGAGGGAGGTTGAGGAGAGGAGAAGGGGACAGCTGGAAGTGGTGGCGGTGGTGGAGCTGGTCGTGGCGGCGGCCATGGTGAATGGGGTGGCTGCGGTGGAGATGGAGGCGGCCGCGGTGGTGCTGGGCCGGAGATGAGCGGAAGAGGAGGGGGAGAGGCTCTAGGAGAGGGAAGAGTGAGGGGAGAGAGAGAGCTCGAGGGGAGTGAGGGGGAAGAGAGGAGAGATGGTCGGGAGAGAGAGTGTTGAGTGAGGGAGAGAAGAAAGAGTGAGGGAGAGAAGAAAGAGTGGGGGGGGGGGGGGGGGGGGAGAGTGTGAGCTGGAGTGAGAGGGGGGGGGGGGGGTTTAGGTTAGAGTTTAGGGTTAAGGTTAGGAATTATATAAATAAATAAATAATAATGATAATAACAATAATAAGAATTGGATTAATCCTAACATATGAAGCTAACAACACTAACTCCAATAATAACAATAAAATAATACTAGTAGCAATTCAATAGCAGCAGCAATAACCAAATGTCAGGCTCAGTCAACTAAGGCCAACCCAAGTCCAGGAAAATAATTTTTTTTTAAACAAAATACGAAATTTAAAATCACCAAAATACCAAATACGATCATATACCTATTTTCAAAATAGGGATGTGACATTTTCACACTAATATCATGGCATTTTTAAAATTGGGGTTGCCATCTATTTAAAATTCAAGTATAGCATGATGGAAAGAAGTGCAATTTACTGATAAATTGTAGCATGCCAACTAAAAAAAATGATCATAAATATGAAGTATATCCTCCATGGATATAACCATTCAAACCAATAACAAAGGTCATGTCATTTATTTATAAATTTTCTATATTTTCTAGAACGACTATGATACTTCTTGTAAAAGATAAAAATAATAAAAAAAACTAATAGGTTTTGTTTTCCTTTCTGACTACTACTAGAAATTCTGCCTCTCACATATTATACCTTCAACCCCACAAGTAGTACATTATTCTACAATTAGTAAGAACCTCTAGTAAAAATAAAAACCTTAAACTTGAAATACTTCAGCACTCCACTAATCCTTAAAGTTTGATTTTTTTTAGATATTATACACAAATTTAGTAGATTTATACATTATTCTAAAACTTGAAATTATAATAAACTAAATCTCATAATTCCAGTTGCTAATCCCTTCAAGAACTATAAATCCAGTTTGAGTGTCCGATATATGTGCATATTATACAGATTTTTTTTGACCAAAATACAAACCATGAACATAAGTCTGCTTGCATGACAAAATACGTGATAAAATAAGCGACAAAATACGTGAGAAACCGAAGAAAGTAATAAAAAAACCAATTAATTCTCCAAAAAATTCAAAACTAGATCACTACTGTGCCAATCAAAATATCGAATGAATGCAATTAAATGGAAGGCTAAGCACGGGAACCGCCTGCCAAAACAAAAACATGAAGCATTTATTCAAAAAAAAAAACAGTCAATCCACGTGTGCACTGAACCTGCCACCCAAATGACCAAACCGCCCTCGTCCGTCAGCCCAACCACGGGCCCACCGAGGGCATTTCGGGGGAAAACAAAATCTAAGTTCACTCCTTCTCTGTAACCGGAAAAAAGGAAAGAAAAAAGAAAAAAGAAACATAAACTCTCTCTCTATAACAAATTCCCCCAATTTGTTATTCTCTCTATAGAAATCCTTGGAATTCTTTGGAATTTGATGCTAATCTCTCGAAATCTTCTGCTTGGTCGGGAATTTGGCGGGTGATCGAGCTTTTTGGCGGTAAAGTTGTGATTTTTAAGCTTATTTTTTCAATTGATCATTCATTTCCGCAGTGGATTGGAATGTGAAGCAATGACTGATTTGTTGATGCTTCTGGTGTATTTTTTTTTCGGTTATATTGATCGAATTTGTTGTTTTAGTTAGCAATGTGTGGTTTTGTTGAAGTGAAAAAAATGTTGTTATGGTTGATGTTGCTTAGTGAATGATGTAAAGTTAGGGTTTTTTTTTATAGAGTTTTATATATGGCCAATTGTTGTGATGGTATGCATATAGAGTATTGGGTAGCTTAGACTAGCTAAAATGTTTTTTTTTTTTTTTTTTTTTTTTTTTGCGAAATCAAGTTAATAAACATATAGATAAATCTGCAATGAAGTTGATGACAAAAGTTGTCAACAAAATATATGTTTATTGAAATGTTGCACAAATATGAAACGACAAAATACAAGCATTATGAAATGAACAAAACACAGATTGTGGCGTGGCCTAGAGTACTTGACTGTCTGGGTTATGCTGTGTCTAATATGCGTCCGACACAACGTGGCATGGACACCACACCGACGTTTGAGTGTCCATGCTGACTAGGTTTATTGTATTGATTTGATGGCTGTTAGATTGGGAAATAATAGTACATTCTGTTCTAAATTTAGTTTGTTTCAAAATTGGGGCTTCGATAGGGTTTTGTGTATGATTGATTGTTGCGCTGATATATAAGTTTGTCATTTATCTGTTTAGAAAAGTGGGTGGCTTGACTAGCAAAAGAAGGAATTTTTTCCAAAATCAAGTTTCGAGAAATAAAAATATGGTTTCGCCTATATAAATAAATCTGCACTGAAGTTGATGATACGAATTTCAGAAATACATCAGTATATTGTATTGATTTGGTGGTTTTAGATTGAGAAATAATAGTACGTATTCTAGTGCTAATTGTGATGCCATGCTGGATAGAGGAAATTTGATGTCCATAGTTCACGAGAACGTGTAACATGACACTGTTTGGACATGATGACATGGACAGGGCACTGATTTTGGCATGTTCTACAGTTCTAGTGTAGTTTGGAGTGTCTATTTCGTGTCTGCATGACGTGGACATGGATAAGTTTCGGACATGACATGAACACTGCACCAGCTTTTGGACCGTCTTTGCTTCCAAGGTTCAGTAGAATTAGTTAAGAGGAAGGTGGGTCACTGATTTTTGCAGTTTCAAGTATGAGCAAAGAAATGACACAAGGATTTACTTTTTTGTTTTTAGCTTTTTTTTAATTTTCATAAAAAAATTGTATGCTGAGAAAATCAACTACAAGGTTAATTAAACTAAGAAAAAAAATGGTAAAGAACAATCAAGACTTGTGATTTAAACTACTTGGAAATTGTATATCAGGAATTTTTTCAGAAGGATCACTAAGGTCAGTAGTTTAAATATTTAGTAATGTTAAGGTATATAATATGTTTATGCACAAAAGGAGTCATCACAATTACATGTGTTTAGAGTTTTGTGCCAAGAAATAACTGTCTGATGTCTCCCAAAATGTCACATGTATGATACGGTGCCTCAATGCATGTTGCTTGTGGACGAGTCGAGTAATTGAATCAAGTCAATGATGCTTGCATATATTGATTAGCAGGTTGACTGCAGAATTTATTTTTAATATACTGAGGATAGCTGAAAGATGAGATCCTGGATGTAATTTATGGTTAAGGATCCGCATTGTTTGCATACTTGGATTTTCATTACTTTAGGTATATCTAGTAGAATTCAAATCTGGTTGATGTATCGATTTGGTGCTTTCGTCTTTTGTTATTATTCAGTTCTTCAAGATTAAAAAGAAGCATCTTAATAAGCAACTAAATACCCACAATGTAATATGAATTAAACACCGCAACAACAAAAAGAATTAACAAGCATTAATATTTGTTGCTAATAAAGAATTACATAGATGACTGGTATAAGAAGGACACCTAGACTAGAGACAATACATTAATTTATTAGAGTCAGTATGCTGCAGGTTACTATTAAAGGGAACCTTAGATGAATTAATACAAATGATCCTTGCAAACACACAGGTGCAAGAACCTATACGAATCTATATATGGATCCTAAACAGAATACTACGTGCATGCAACTATTGTCAAGTGCAATAGACAACAAGTACAGATGCAATCCTAAATAATGATGTGATGGCAGACAAGACATCCACGTATATCAAGCAACAAAACCAACAATTATCAAAAGCCTAGCAATAAACAATATAGAAGAATTAAAGTTTGCAATCAAATAAAAAGATAGGTTAAGATTAGACATGAGGATTGATGTAGTAGATCAATACAGTTAAACTTGCCTAAATCTTTCCCTTGAAACATGTTCCTCTGTTTCGAACCCTCATTCCAAGATCCAACAATCGACCTCTAAACAACAAGTCAGATCTTGACATATGTAGATGGCACAAACATTTGGGCTTTTGGGTCTCCTCGGTTAAATGTAATCGAAGTGTGTGGATGATATTGCACTTGGAAAATGTTGTTAGTTTCATCAAAAGTCTCGATTTACATCTCAAATTAGTGGAATTAGTTGGCTTCTTCGAAGGTTAAAAATCAGTTTATGAAAGATGCCTTCTTACTATAGATACAAGGGTAACCTAAATATTTATTGTAGGATTCATCTGGGATTGATTGAGCTGAGACAGATCTGCTACCAGCCTATTTTTCCTTTTACATGAAAATTTAACCATCTAGCAAAATCGGTATGAAGGTTGCGTATAACAAAAGTTTGTTCTTATTTTATAATCACTGGAGATTAGTGACACATTTATTCTTATTGGATATGGATAGGATAGTCATCCCATGTAGCAATTGTTATTAGAACATATAAAATTGGAAGTTAGACATGCTGGTTGTAATGTTGTTGTTGCTGCATCCCTAGAATTCACATGAGAACCTGCTGAGGCTTAGAGTACTGAACGAGATATGAGAGCTAATCAGCTAAATGAAGAAATCGTATGTGTAGAAAATAATGTTTGGATAATTTTTATTGATGGACTACTTCACTACTTATAGGGAGTCTAGCTCCTCTACATACTCGATATTCCGATGTGGGACTAAAAGTCCCTTATTGATTCTCAACACTCCCCCTCAAGATGGGCGATAGATATTGATCATCCCCATCTTGTTACATAGCTTCGTCAGACTTAATGAACTAAGACCCTTAATCAGACAGTCTGCAACTTGTTCTTCTGAGCGGACATGGTCAATCTTCAGTATCTCTTGTTCTAGCTTCTCCTTGATGAAGAATCGATCAATCTCGATGTGCTTCGTTCTGTCGTGCTGAACTGGATTGTTAGCTATACTTATTGCAGCTTGACTATCGCTCAGAAGACGTAATGGTGCTCCCTTGTCCAGCTTCAACTCTGTCAGCAACGCTTTCACCCACAGCAACTCTGACACTCCCAGAGCCATTGCTCTGTATTCTGCTTCAGCTGTCGACCGTGCTACCACTGACTGTTTCTTGCTTCTCCATGAGACCAGATTTCCTCTACAAAAACACAGTATCCCGTGGTAGACCTTCTGTCGTCTATGCAGCTCGTCCAGTCTGCATCACAGTATCCCTCAACTTCTATGCGTCCATTCTTCTTGAACCATAGCCCCTTTTCCGGCGTTCCTTTCAGATATCTCAAGATCTGAAATACTGCTTCCATATGACCCTTTCTTGGATTATGCATGTAGCGACTCACTACACTCACCGCAAATGAGATATCAGGGCGAGTGTGTCCCAGATAAATCAATCTTCCTACAAGTCTTTGATATCTTTTACGATCAACAGGCTCTCCTGCTTCTGCTCCAAACTTACACTTCTGGTCAATTGGAGTGACGGCTGCTTTGCATCCCAGCATCCCTGTCTCCTTCAGCAGATCTAGTGCGTATTTTCTTTGTGATAGAACAATTTCCTGTTCGCCTTCACACACTTCGATACCTAGAAAGTACCTCATCGCTCCTAAATCCTTCACCTCAAACTCCTTCGCGAGTTTTGACTTCAGCTTAGTGATCTCGACTTCATCATCACCTGTGATCACTATATCATCCACATATACAGCAAGTATAGTGATGTGGCCTCTTGCATGCTGGAGGAAGACCGTATGATCTGCATTTGTTTGACGGTATCCCATACCTGTAACAGCCTTTCTGAATCTGTCAAACCAGGCTCGAGGAGATTGCTTGAGCCCGTATAGCGACTTCTTCAGTTTACACACCTTTCCTTGCGACGTTCCTCCGTCTGATTCCGTCGCGTAGCACCCTGGCGGGAGCTCCATGTATACTTCTTCTTGCAGGTCCCTATGAAAAAAGGCATTCTTCACATCCAGCTGGTATAGCTTCCACCCATAGTTCGCTGCAATGGAGACCGGAGTTCTCACGGTGCTCATTTTTGCTACTGGGGCAAACGTCTCATCATAGTCTATGCCATATGACTGTGTGAATTCTTTTGCAACCAACCTCGCCTTGTACCGCTCTACTTTTCCTTCTGGCGTCTCTTTCACTGTGTACACCCATTTGCATCCCACAGCTTTCTTCCCTTTGGGTAATGGAACCAGCTCCCATGTCTTATTTTTCTCCAGTGTCCCAAGTTCTTCCATCATTGCAGCTTTCCACCTTGGATCTTTCTTTGCTTCATGCCAACACTTGGGCAACGAAGTAGAGTCTAACGATGCAATGAAGGCTCGATAATTCGAAGAAATGTTAGAATAAGACAAGAAGTTGGCAATGTCATGTTCGTAATCATCAAAACGAGCAGGAGCCTTACCCGCATTGATGCGAGAAGATCTCCTTAAGGGAGCAATAGGTGGTGGAGAGATCATACCATCCGAGTCGGAGAGATCCGCATCAGAATCCGAGTAATTCAGTGCGGGAGCAACATCTTCAAGAGTTGGAGCAGGAGTAGACGAGGGACTTGGTACAGTAGGCACAGGGCACGGCATAGGCACAGTACTGGACTTCTGTTGTCTCCTTCTGTAGACTTGAAGCTCATTTTCCCTTGTCTGCTGCTCCCCCTGCGTAACATATGTATCTTCTTCTTCATTCTTTGTATCTGAGTCACTGTGCTCTCCCCCTTTCGTCCAGTTTTCTACAACCGGACACGGAACTGATCCGACAACTACATTTGGGCTTATTATCTCCCCCTCACATCTAACACCATCTGTGTTAGGTATGTCACCAAATGCTGAACCTTCATCCGAACCATAGTATGGTTCGAGTTCTCTGAATGTAACGTCCATGCTTACAAACATCTTCCGCTCGACTGGACTCCAACAGGCATATCCCTTCTGAGTTGCCGTGTAACCGACAAAGACACATTTAACTGCTCTAGGATCCAGTTTGCCAACGCCAGGCCTATTATCTTGGACAAAGCACACACATCCAAAAACTTTCGGTGGAACAGTGTATGTAGTTGTCCCAGTAAGCATCTCCAACGGTGTCTTCCAGTCCAATACTTGAGATGGCATTCTGTTGATGAGATAAGAGGCCGTTAATATAGCCTGCCCCCATAAGTGTTTCGGGATATTCATAGCCAGCATCATCGTCCGTGCGACTTCCAGCAACACCATTTTGTGCCGGAGTATAAGCACATGAAGTTTGATGTAGTATTCCATGAGTGGAAAAATACTCAGCAAAATACTCAGCAACCCTCTTATTAGTATACTCCGTCCCATTGTCAGACCAAAAACACTTAATTTTAGCGCCATATTGTGTTTCCACCTGGCGATAAAAGTCTCGAAAGGCCTCAAGGACGTCACTTTTATTCTTCATAAGTGTCACGACCCGTTACCCAAATTGTTGGGCCGGGCCGAGTCATGTCCAGCCTGTGCTTGAGATAAAACACAGTAAGCTGTTCTAGAAATAATAAGATGAGACTAAATGTGCTAACAGTTCTATAAGTGAATAAAAGTCAGAGATGCTCCAAACACAAAAGTCGTCATATATAGTAAAATGTCCAAAGTACAAATGATCTGAAATATAAAACTGGATACATGTCCAGTTACAAAATACGTAGTCTACTACATGACTACTCTCAAAAGTCTAAAGTAAAAATGATAACTAGGCGAGGTTCCCTGCAGGAACATCCTCGTAAAGCAAGGCCGGGTCCTCGGCAGTATCTCCATAATATGTATCGCAGAGTAACTCCTCCTCAGTAAGGATACCTACAACGTTATCCTGTCAGGACGGGAGCAAGTACTGATTCTAGCAAACTAAATATACGAAGCATGAACATGAATGTAATAAACTGGAATCATGGCATATCATGGGTTAATTAGTTCTTTTTAGAATTAACAACATGTAGTTTAAAAGTTTAAAACCGTAGCATGTACGTGAATCGGTCAATAGGTGTATAGGATGTACAGCGGCACATATCAAGTTTTTCTGGTGTGCACATACGTGCACGAACGGCATCGGTGTATATCCATACACAAACGCGGGATCAGAACATACGGCAAGGTCACATATAGAATGTCACCGAGCGCGGGTAAATACATACGGAGAAGGGGGTCATGTTCACGTACAATACTAACAGTTTCCCCTTAACCCGTTATTTAAACATGTGAGAGATATGAGATACGGTATAAACATGGTAGAGACTGAAAGTAATACAACATGTAAAGTTCTAACTTGCTACCCCAAGGATCAGCATTTAACATGGTTGGTAAATCACAGTTTATTGTTATAGCAGTATGTAAAGTTCGTAGAAAGTACTTGCCTCTAGCAAAGCAAAGCAAAACAAGCTGCGATAAAAGTACTATAGATGTCCGGTAACTCGTCACTGTAGAAATAAATGCAATAACTTAGTTTTTACACTAAGCTAAAACGCTAAGACACTAATTGGTGCAACACGACTTGTGACTGGACACCTAGCCAAAATGATGACTTTAGCATAGGAGACCAATGTGGGGTGACACACTACTTTAACTAACTTTTCAGGATCTTTACACTAGTGAGGGGTGAGGTCCAATACGGCTAAAACTCAAAATAACACAAAAAGTTACAAGTCGTAATTAATCAATAAATAAATTAAATGATCATTGTGTTTTAACAATTTTTAAGATAGACAAAAAGCTTAATTTTACATAAAACAAAGTACCAAAATGATCATTGCTAATTGTAGAAATTTATTATAATTTTTCTGGAATTTATTAACCAGTACAAGTATTTTATAAAAAATCAGTTTTCCTAAGTATACAGAAAATGAGTTTTGGTTTCATATGCCAAACTAGTGGCAAAACTGTAAATTAAATACTATAAAAATTATACTAAATTAGCTAAATTAACATAGTATCTAAATACTATTTTTCCAGAATTTTAACAGTACTTTAAGTATTTTTAGAAATCCAAAAACAACATTGCACACAATTAAAATAATTAATTATCTGCGTATTTTGTCCATGTATATAATTTGAACCAAAGTTCAAATACAGGACCCAAGGCCATGAATCAAGTCCAATATGACTTGTACAGGTCTTGAATGTGTGAAAACACATTTGGGCCCAAAAACTCATGCTAGGCTTGGACACCAAATGGTTGCAGTAATTTAAATAAACTAAAATACAAATTTGGTGAAAGTGCAAATTAAATATTAATATTTTAATAAGGAAAAATTATACAAAATGATTGTATACATACATATGTTAAAAATACATATATATATATAAGAAAATACTTAATTATAAAGTATATATACATATACAAATATTGTATACATATATATAATTGTATATATATAATAATATATATACACATGAAAATATATACATATATACATATATGTATATAAATACAAATATATATATAAAATTTACTAACTATAAAAATATAAATACATATATAAAAATACTACCAATATACAGTGTATATATATATATATATATATACATATATATATATATATAAATATATATATAAATAACAAAAAAAAAGAAAAAGAAAAAGAAATAAACACAGCAGTAAAAGGGGGGCTCGAACCCGAGCCAGAGCGCTGGGGGGGGGGGGGGGGTTAGGCTAGGTCGGGCTGGCCAGGGGGTCAGCCCACTGGTTGTGTTAGGGTTAGGATTTTAGTTAGTTTTAATTAGTTTTGAATTAATAAACACATAAAAAAAATAATAAACTCGATCCTGTGTCCGGACAGTTAAGGACACAGGATTTTACGTGTCTGGGTCGATTTCGACACGCACGACACGAGTTTTACGTGTCCAGTTCTTCACTCGATCTTGTTAGGACACGGCGAACAACCCGCGCCTAACACGAGACACGTACGACACGAAGAGACACTGTCACTTACGTGTCCGGCTAGTCGGGGGGGTTTTTAGACGTGCTGGCCGGCGGAGTAGGTGTCGGGGCGGTGGCGGAGTGGTGGCGCTCGTCGCGTCTCAGCGTGGCGAACCCTTCGGTGGTGGTGGTAGGGGGTGGCGTTCGTCGTGGGAGCGGCGCTGGGGGTTAGCCGGAGTTAGGGTTCCGGTGATGGGTTTTGGGGAAGAACAGGGCGGTTGTGGGTGGCTGGGGAGGATTTAGGGTTAGGGTTTGGTCTGGGGGAAAGAGGGGGGTTTAAATAGGGGGTCGAGGCGGTCGGGGGCTGTCGCGCTGGCCGGAAATGGCGGGGGCAGCCCGGTCGTCGGTCGTCGGGCAGGGAGTGGGTAGGAATTTTGCACTAGGGTCCCTAGGGTTTAGGTTATTACATAATGGTCCTAGCAGTGTCTAAGTGCAAATTTAAATTTGCATAACCCATCCCGCACTGTTTATGTGCAAAAGAAATTTGCACATAACAATTGGGAAATTGCAAATCAATGTATTAACAATTCTAATAATTACAAAACTATATTAAAACAATTCTAATCATTACAAAATGATATTAAAACATTTTAGAAAATTGCAAATTGATGTTTTAGTATTAAAAACTCATTTAAAAATCATTTAAAAATTCTAGAAAAATTCCTAAAAATTATAAGAAATATTTTAAGGCTAAAAATGACATTAGAAATTAATTAACACTTAATTAACTAAAATTTGAAAAACATGGACTTACAAGTCTTCCCTCCTTGAAAAATTTCGTCCTCGAAATTCACAAGGATTGAAGACCCTACAATATTCTAACATAGCAAGCAATGCAATAAATGACTAAGGCTATGACCGAAACTAACCTCTAAGGTATCAAGCGGGAACGGGTGGTTCCCTCGCAGCGGTTGGATCGAACAAGTAAGGGTATCTCTCCCTCATGTCCGACTCCCTCTTCCAAGTAGATTCACCTGGAGAGTGACGGCTCCAAGCTACTCGTACTAAGGGTATAACCTTGTTCCTCAGCCTCTTCTCTCTCCTGTCTAATATCTCCACTGGCTGCTCAGAAACTGTAAGGCTCGGTCCGACCTCCAACTCTGAATGATCTAGCACATGACTGGGGTCTGGAACATATCTCCTCAGCTGAGATACGTGAAAGACATCGTGAACTCCTGCTAGGTTGGGTGGGAGTGCAACCCTGTAAGCTACCTCTCCGATCCTGCCAAGTACCTCGAACGGCCCGATGTATCTGGGGCTCAGCTTCCCTCCTCGTCCGAACCGGATTGTCCCTCTAGTAGGTGATATCTTCACTAGCACCATATCACCGTCTGCGAACTCCATCGGTCTGCGACTAGCATCAGTCCGGTGTTTCTGCCTATCCTGAGCTACTCGGAGCCTGTCTCTGATCATCCCGACTTTCTCTGCTGCATCCGTGATCATCTCTGGCCCAAGCATAACTCTGTCTCCAACATCTTCCCAAAAGAGCGGTGTGCGGCATCGTCGTCTATATAGCGCCTCGAAAGGAGACATACCGATATTGGCTTGGTAGCTGTTGTTGTATGAAAACTCTACCAAGTGCAGATGGCTCTCCCATGATCCTTCGAAGTCCAGCACGCAGGTCCTCAGCATATCCTCCAGTGTCTGTATCGTCCTCTCGGACTACCCATCTGTCTGCGGGTGGTACGCCGTACTGAACTTGAGCCTACTGCCCAACTCCTTCTGCAAGCTCCTCCAGTAGTGGGATGTGAATCTGCTGTCACTGTCCGACACGATGCTCACCGGCACTCCGTGTAGGCGAACTATCTGCTGCATGTATAGCTCCGCCAACTTCTCGGTGGAAAGCCCCACCTTGAAGGGTATGAAGTGCGCACACTTCGTCAGCCTGTCCACGATGACCCAAATGGCATCCTTCCCTCCTTGGGAACGAGGAAGCCCTGAGACGAAGTCCATCGTAACATGTTCCCACTTCCACTCGGGAATGGGTAACGGCTGCAACAAACCAGCTGGCCTCTGGCACTCCGCCTTGACCTGCTGGCAAATTAGGCATCTCGAGATAAAACGTGATACATCCCTCTTCATCCCGTGCCACCAAAGATGTTCCCGCAAGTCACGGTACATCTTGCTAGCACCATGGTGAATAGAATATCTCGATCGGTGCGCCTCCTGCAAGACTGCCTCTACCAGCTCTCCCTTCGGCACGCACAATCGGCTGCCATGCCTCAAGGATCCATCCTCTGCTATAGTGAAGTCATCCAGCAATCCTGCTAACGCCTGGGCTCGAAGTCTGCGAAGGCTCTCATCTGTAGACTGTGCCTCCCGGATCTGCTCCATCAAATCTGACTGAATGTCAAGCGCCATCATCTGTATCACTGATCCTGGCCGAACTAGTTCGATACCGAGCTTCTCCAGATCCTCCCGCAAATGCCGATCAATCATCAGGTACCATGCCATCGGATGCCTGCTCAGCGCATCTGCCACCACATTTGCCTTCCCGGGGTGATACTGTAAATCGATGTCGAAGTCTTTCATCAACTCCAACCATCGTCTTTGCCTCATGTTCAGCTCTTTCTGCGTGAACACATACTTCAAGCTTTTGTGGTCAGTAAAGATCTCCATACGCTCTCCGTATAAGTAATGTTTTCATAACTTGAGTGCAAAGATCACCGCAGCTAACTCTAGGTCATGGGTAGGATAATTTCGCTCATGAGTCCGCAATTGCCTAGATGCATAAGCAATTACTTTTCCATGTTGCTGTAGGACACATCCTAGCCCCTTCCTAGAAGCATCGCTGTAAATGGTGAAACCTCCAGAACCTGAAGGTAAAGTCAGAACTGGAGCGGTCGTCAGCCTCCTCTTCAGCTCCTCAAACGCTGCCTGGCAGTCCTTTGACCAGATGTACTCTGCGTCCTTCCGCGTCAGCTTCGTCATGGGTTCAGCTATCCTAGCAAAGTTCTGGACGAACTTTCTATAATAGCCTGCTAAACCCAGAAAGCTCCTGATCTCTGAAACTGACGTCGGAGCCTTCCATGTCTCAACTGCAACAATCTTCCTGGGATCCACCGAGATTCCATCTCCTGTAACTACATGGCCGAGAAACTCCACTCGGTCTAAAAAGAACTCGCATTTCGGCAATTTGGCAAACAATCTCTCCCGCCTCTGAATCCCCAAAACTATTCGCAAGTGCTCTGCATGCTCCTCTGGCGTCTTCGAGTATATCAGGATGTCGTCGATAAACACTACGACGAACTTATCCAGATACTGGTGAAATGTCTTATTCATCAAGTTCATAAAGACAGCTGGCGCATTTGTGAGACCAAATGGCATCACCAGAAACTCGTACTGCCCATACTTCGTGTTGAACGCCGTCTTCTGGATGTCTGCTGCCCTAACCTTCACCTGGTGGTACCCGGATCTCAAGTCTATCCTGGAAAACACCTTCGCCCCGCTCAACTGGTCGAACAAATCATCTATCCTGGGCAGAGGATATTTGTTCTTGATGGTGATGGCATTCAAGGCCCGGTAGTCAATACACAACCGGACTGTACCATCCTTCTTAGGCACAAAGAGCACTGGCGCTCCCCATGGAGAAGCACTGGATCGAATGAAACCCTTTTTCAACAGGTCATCAATCTGCTCTTTCATCTCTACTGCCTCCTTGGGATTCACTCTATAGCAAGTCCGGGATACTGGTGATGAACCCGGCACTAAATCTATAGTGAACTCCACATCTCTGTCAGGCGGAAGCCCTGGAAGATCCTCTGGGAATACATCCATAAACTCCCTAATGATAGGGTGTGGCGGTGCTGCGTCCCCAACTGTCGCACAACAGTTCGGCTCTAGGCTGATCTCCGGCCCTGTCCTCCTGACACTGAATGGTGCTGTGCCTGGGAGACTGAACAAAATACTACCCTCATGACAATCTATAGATGCATGGGCATAGCTAAGCCAGTCCATCCCCAATATGATATCATAACCGGGGAGTGGCATCACAAAGAATCGTCCCCTGAACTCTCTCCCGGCTATAAAAATAGAACATCTATAGATAGATCTAATAGGCACTGGTCCTCCTCTCGTCATCACTCTACTAATCTCCGCAGTAGGTGTAGCTACTAGATGGTGTTTATGCATAAACTCTAATGATAGGAAGCTATGAGATGCACCAGAATCAAACAAACATACAGCTGGAAAAGTATGCAAATAAACATGACCTGTGATGACGTCAGCTAAGTAATCTGGCTCCGAAACCTGCTCCGGCTCCGGCTCAAGGGCTAGACTATAGACCTTCCCCTGAGGTCCCTTCTGCTGCTGCAGATGCTGCCCAAATCTCTGCTGCTGAGTCGGAAGCGGTCCTCTAGTCTTCGCTACTGGGCACTCTCGAAGCTGATGGGTGGCAGACCCACAAGCCAAACACTGACCCAACCTCTTCCTGCAGACGAAAGAGTCGTGGCCTGGCCTCTTGCAGTATACACACAAAGCTCCCTTCGGCTGCTGCTGCTGCTGTCGGGGTCCCGGGGCTCTAACTGGCGGGGTCGGGTGCTGTGATATAGGGGGACGGTAAGTCTGCTGGTGCGGCGTCGGTGCTCTCTGCTGGAAAGCCTGACGTTTGGACAGTCCCTCGAGGTGTACAGAAGCCGGCCTCTTGCATGACAGAAGACGCTCCTCGATGCTCCGGGCCAACTCTAGGCTCTGGTAGTAGTCAGTCGTACCGTTCGCCACTATAAGAATGCCGATGTCTGGAACTAGACCATGGCAAAACCTACGGGTCATCTCCTCTGGATCTGCAACCAGACTAGGAGCGAAACGGCTCAGGCGACTAAACTCTGCCGCATACTCATCAACAGAACGGTTTCCCTGCTGGATGTTCTGGAATCGTAGCCCCATGGCTACTCTAGCAGTGGTCGAGAAGAATTTCTTCTTGAACTGGGTCTTGAACTGATTCCAAGTGGCTCTCCCTCTCGCAAATAACGGCTCATTCCGGAACCAGACTCCTGCCAAGTCTATCAGCAGAAATTCCGCCGCCTCGACCTGGAGGTCACCCGGCATCCTGACTCCTAGGAGCTTCCTCTCTACCGAATCTAGCCAGTCATCTGCTACTACAATGCCCTCAGTCCCTGAGAACTCCTTGGGATTCAGACCCATGAAGTCCTTGATCGTCCCCGCTCTTTGCCGTGGCTCTACAGGTGGTGGGACCACGGGACGTTCCTCAGAACGCTCCATGCTCTGGCGGAGTAGGGCAGTCTGCTCCTGATGGGTTGTTAGGAACCCCTGGATCATAGTGAGCAGCTGGTTCCCGTCGAGTGTGACGGAAGCCTGGGTAGGTATGATGATAGGGGGTGGTGGAAGTATCGGGGCCTGTTGGGACTGGGATGTGGAACATGGTGGAGGCATCTGGGTCTGTGGATCTGTGGAGTGGGGGAGTGTGGTAGGTGGAGGTGGGGGAGTATCAGTCAACTGGTCAGCTGACTGGATAGGGAGTGCACCATTCTCAGGTGTAACATACTGGGACGAACGAGTAAGCACCATCTAATAAAAAGTAAAAAGGACTTATAAGGACTTGTTAAAGTAAACAATCATAGACAAGAAAATCTAATTATAATAGCAAGCATGTGATGTTTTCCTATGTTGCGATCCTAGCATTCCTCTAGGTGTTCTAAGCGTCATTCCTAATGTTGTCTAATTACCTTAAGTTCCTAATTGCAGGCATGCTTGGTACAATAACGTAACCAAACAATTTATTCAAGACCTGCATGGGCCACCACTAAAAATATGTCACGACCCGTTACCCAAATTGTTGGGCCGGGCCGAGTCATGTCCAGCCTGTGCTTGAGATAAAACACAGTAAACTGTTCTAGAAATAATAAGATAAGACTAAATGTGCTAACAGTTCTATAAGTGAATAAAAGTCAGAGATGCTCCAAACACAAAAGTCGTCATATATAGTAAAATGTCCAAAGTACAAATGATCTGAAATGTAAAACTGGATACATGTCCAGTTACAAAATACGTAGTCTAATACATGACTACTCTCAAAAGTCTAAAGTAAAAATGATAACTAGGCGAGGTTCCCTGCAGGAACATCCTCGTAAAGCAAGGCCGGGTCCTCGGCAGTATCTCCATAATATGTATCGCAGAGTAACTCCTCCTCAGTAAGGATACCTACAACGTTATCCTGTCAGGACGGGAGCAAGTACTGATTCTAGCAAACTAAATATATGAAGCATGAACATGAATGTAATAAACTGGAATCATGGCATATCATGGGTTAATTAGTTCTTTTTAGAATTAACAACATGTAGTTTAAAAGTTTAAAATCGTAGCATGTACGTGAATCGGTCAATAGGTGTATAGGATGTACAGCGGCACATATCAAGTTTTTCTGGTGTGCACATACGTGCACGAACGGCATCGGTGTATATCCATACACAAACGCGGGATCAGAACATACGGCAAGGTCACATATAGAATGTCACCGAGCGCAGTAAATACATACGGAGAAGGGGGTCATGTTCACGTACAATACTAACAGTTTTCCCTTAACCCGTTATTTAAACATGTGAGAGATATGAGATACGGTATAAACATGGTAGAAACTGAAAGTAATACAACATGTAAAGTTCTAACTTGCTACCCCAAGGATCAGCATTTAACATGGTTGGTAAATCACAGTTTATTGTTATAGCAGTATGTAAAGTTCGTAGAAAGTACTTGCCTCTAGCAAAGCAAAGCAAAACAAGCTGCGATAAAAGTGCTATAGATGTCCGGTAACTCGTCACTGTAGAAATAAATGCAATAACTTAGTTTTTACACTAAGCTAAAACGCTAAGACACTAATTGGTGCAACACGACTTGTGACTGGGCACCTAGCCAAAATGATGACTTTAGCATAGGAGACCAATGTGGGGTGACACACTACTTTAACTAACTTTCCAGGGTCTTTACACTAGTGAGGGGTGAGGTCCAATACGGCTAAAACTCAAAATAACACAAAAAGTTACAAGTCGTAATTAATCAATAAATAAATCAAATGATCATTGTATTTTAACAATTTTTAAGATAGACAAAAAGTTTAATTTTACATAAAACAAAGTACCAAAATGATCCTTGCTAATTGTAGAAATTTATTATAATTTTTTGGAATTTATTAACCAGTACAAGTATTTTATAAAAAAATCAGTTTTCCTAAGTATACAGAAAATGAGTTTTGGTTTCATATGCCAAACTAGTGGCAAAACTGTAAATTAAATACTATAAAAATTATACTAAATTAGCTAAATTAACATAGTATCTAAATACTATTTTTTCAGAATTTTAACAGTACTTTAAGTATTTTTTAGAAATCCAAAAACAACATTGCACACAATTAAAATAATTAATTATCTGCGTATTTTGTCCATGTATATAATTTGAACCAAAGTTCAAATACAGGACCCAAGGCCATGAATCAAGTCCAATATGACTTGTACAGGTCTTGAATGTGTGAAAACACATTTGGGCCCAAAAACCCATGCTAGACTTGGACACCAAATGGTTGCAGTAATTTAAATAAACTAAAATACAAATTTGGTGAAAGTGCAAATTAAATATTAATATTTTAATAAGGAAAAATTATACAAAATGATTGTATACATACATATGTTAAAAATACATATATATATATATATATATATATATATATATATATATATATATATATATAAGAAAATACTTAATTATAAAGTATATATACATATACAAATATTGTATACATATATATAATTGTATATATATAATAATATATATGCACATGAAAATATATACATATATACATATATGTATATAAATACAAATATATATATAAAATTTACTAACTATAAAAATATAAATACATATATAAAAATACTACCAATATACAATATATATATATATATATATATATATATATATATATATATATATATATATATATATATATATATATATATAAAACAAAAAAAACAGAAAAAGAAAAAGGAAAAGAAAAAGAAATAAACACAGCAGTAAAAGGGGGGCTTGAACCCGAGCCAGAGCGCTGGGGGGGGGTTTAGGCTAGGTCGGGCTGGCCAGGGGGTCAGCCCACTGGTTGTGTTAGGGTTAGGATTTTAGTTAGTTTTAATTAGGTTTGAATTAATAAACACATAAAAAAATAATAAACTCGATCCTGTGTCCGGACAGTTAAGGACACAGGATTTTACGTGTCCGGGTCGATTTCGACACGCACGACACGAGTTTTACGTGTCCAGTTCTACACTCGAGCTCTTTAGGACACGGCGAACAACCCGCGCCCAACACGAGACACGTACGACACGAAGAGACACTGTCACTTACGTGTCCGGCTAGTCGGGGGGGTTTTTAGACGTGCTGGCTGGCGGAGTAGGCGTCGGGGCGGTGGCGGAGTGGTGGCGCTCGTCGCGTCTCAGCGTGGCGAACCCTTCGGTGGTGGTGGTAGGGGGTGGCGTTCGTCGTGGGAGCGGCGCTGGGGGTTAGCCGGAGTTAGGGTTCCGGTGATGGATTTGGGGGAAGAACAGGGCGGTTGTGGGTGGCTGGGGAGGATTTAGGGTTAGGGTTTGGTCTGGGGGAAAGAGGGGGGTTTAAATAGGGGTCGAGGCGGTCGGGGGGCTGTCGCGCTGGCCGGAAATGGCAGGGGCAGCCCGGACGTCGGTCGTCGGTCGTCGGGCAGGGAGTGGGTCGGAATTTTGCACTAGGGTCCCTAGGGTTTAGGTTATTACATAATGGTCCTAGCAGTGTCTAAGTGCAAAATTAAATTTGCATAACCCATCCCGCACTGTTTATGTGCAAAAGAAATTTGCACATAACAATTGGAAAATTGCAAATCAATGTATTAACAATTCTAATAATTACAAAACTATATTAAAACAATTCTAATCATTACAAAATGATATTAAAACATTTTAGAAAATTGCAAATTGATATTTTAGTATTAAAAACTCATTTAAAACTCATTTAAAAATTCTAGAAAAATTTCTAAAAATCATAATAAATATTTTAAGGCTAAAATGACATTAGAAATTAATTAACACTTAATTAACTAAAATTTGAAAAATAGGGGCTTACAATAAGGTAGACCCATGTCACGCGGGTATAACAGTCAATAAAGGTGACAAACCATCGAAAACCGTTAATTTCGGTTGTAGGACAAGGGCCCCATACGTCCGAATGTATCATGTCAAAAGCAGCTGAACTTCTATTCCCCGAGCTCACATACGAGCTTCTGGTATGTTTTTCCAACTCACAAGCATTACAAAATAACTTCGCTTTATTAGCCCTTTGATATAAGGACGGATACATTCGACTAATAACTTTAAAAGAGGAATGACCGACACGCTGGTTGTGGAGTAGCAAGTCGGCTTCAACACTGTGATAGGAAGCATCTGGTTGTGCGTCTGCTACCAAGGATGCCAATGCGTTGTCCAGTCCAGTCCTGTCTAAATACCACAGCCCCTTATGTCATGTGCCAGTCCCAAGTCGTCGTCCTGTCCCCTTCTCCTGAAAAGTCACCGTAGGAATGTCAAAGGAAACAGTACAGTTAAGATCAAGTATAATGGCACTAATTGATAGAAGATTGACAGGAAAAGACGGAACATGTAAGACATTGGTTAGAGTGATGGAAGGGGTGCATGCGACAGTGCCTTTACCCATTACAGGGCTGGATGTACTATCAGCGGTCTGAATACTCTCCGGCAATGGTAGGTGAGTATAGTCCTGAAACGCACCACGGGATCCCGTGACATGGCGAGATGCCCCAGAGTCCATAATCCATCCTGGCTGATGGACAGATGCAAGAGCACGTGCAGGATTACCGGTGCTGGTTTGGGCAAAGCAAGTGATGTGATCCTCCGAGGTAGAAGACGCCCTAGGTCTGTCGGCCGAACCCAGCTTTGTGCCTCGCAACTTCTCAAGGAACTCCCGCTCAAGCGGGGTTATTTCAGCCAGTTGATTCTCTCCCCCTTCCTCCGTCAGATTTGCTTTGTGTCCTCCCCTTCTACCAGCATATTCTCCTCTACTACCACGTCGGCCTCCACGATCCCGTCCTCGATCATTAGACTGATTTCGCAAGGGTTTTGGACAAAATCGGATGTAATGTCCGGAGTCACCACAATTGTGGCAAACACCACCCACAGATGGAGGTTGATTGAAGGCAGCAAGGACAGACTTTTCAACCTCGGCTTGCTCCCCCTGGTAGGAGTCCTTGTTGGGCATCAACTTCAGTCGAGCTTCTTTTTGTGTCATGACGGCTATAGCTTCTTCCAAGGTCAGAAGCGTGGGTTGGGATAGGAGGATATTCCGTCTCTGCTCAAACACAGGGTGTAGTCCCTTCAGGAATTTCATCATACGCTGTCGCGAAATATAAGCCAGAAACGTCTGAAAGTACTTTGCGAATGCCGGTTCGACTTGTGCATCTTCCATCCCAAGAGGATCATAATGATCCAGATCAGACCAGTACTTCTTCAACAGGGCTGCGTACTCAGAGATGGTACGGTCGTCTTGGGCCACCCTATCGAGTTCATCTTGCAGTTGAAAGACCCGCATAGGGTTGCCCGAGCCGGAGTACATATCTTTTAGAGTCCGCCATATATCAGCAGCAGCCTCCATTGTCTCGACATTGTCCGACACCTGGTCGGTTAATGAGGCAGTCAACCACCCAGTCACTACGTTGTTGACAATCTTCCAAACAGCAAACTCCTTTGCGGAGTGATCGGCTGGCGCCTTGGCTTGGCCAGTGACATAGCCAACCAAGCCACGTCCCTTCAGCGTCCGCATCGCCTGCCGCGACCACTTCAAGTAGTTGGACGTTCCTTCCAACTTCGTCTCCAGCTTCTCCAGCTTCCCCATTTTGTAAGGTGACGGATCCACATCAGTATGGATCACACGTGGGGTTGTCTCGGTTAATCTCTTTGATAAGATATCATCAACCAAGGCCTTCATCTCTTCGGCCGTCAGTTTGCCACTGATCGAATCCATGGCGTCTTCAACTGTGAACCCTATTCGTCGTCTTCTTCGTCGTCTTCGACGTCGGAGGCTGCAACTTCGGAGTCTGCAACTTACCCAACTACGTCGTCTTCGTCGTCTTCGTCGTTTTTTTCGACGCCAGAGACTTTACGAATGCGCTACTAACTTGGCCAGCACCGGCGCGCACATATAAAGTGAACACGTCAGGACACCAGAGAAGACATGATCAGTCTCTGTATAGATCCCGATGTGAAGAAGGAATAACAAAGATAGCATTTGTTAGTTCCAAACGGCGAAAGCGAGGAACAGAGTTGGTGCAAATAAAGCATTTGGCAGCCGTCTGTCTTCGAAATACGCCGTTCTTTTTTTTTGCAGAAAAAAAAGAGGACGGCTAGGGTTTGTAGGAGATGGAAAGGCGAGGGTTAGACATGGTGGTGGCTAGGGTTAGGGTTTGGGAAGGGGGGGCTGCTGGAGGTCGGGAAGGGGGGGGGTGCTGCTGCTGGTGGTCGGAGGGGGGGGGGGCTGCTGGTGGTCGGGGGGGGTCGGCGAGGGGGGGGGGGGGGTTCGGCAAGTGGGGGGTGGCCGCTGGTGTAGGTCGGCGAGGGGGTGCCGGCGAGGGGGGGGGTCGGCGAGGGGGGGGGGGGGTCGGCAAGGGGGGGCGGGTGGGGGGAAAAAATTTTGTTTTTTTTTTTTTTTTTTTTTGTGGAGAGAGAGGGTTATGGCTCTGATACCATGTAGAAAATAATGTTTGGATAATTTTTATTGATGGACTACTTCACTACTTATAGGGAGTCTAGTTCCTCTACATACTCGATATTCCGATGTGGGACTAAAAGTCCCTTATTGATTCTCAACAGTATGTAATGCCCAGAAAACCGAAGCAATCAAATTGCGAGATTTGTTGATCCTAGGACCATTTTTACGTGTGCACTTTAAATTCATAGAGGGTTGATGTCAGGTTGATAGTCGGTTATAAAATTTTATCAAATCTTGTATATAGCTTTCTTATGCTCCATAGCTGACTCTAGTCTGATGGGAGAAGGCTCGGATGACGACGACGACGTTAAATTCATAAATTCACAATTTAGTAACAGATCTCCACATGGCTAGGGAGGGATTTGCTTGGCATGGCGGTAAAGCATGGCGCTTGCATCATGATGGATAGGGTTTGAGTCACAAAAACAACCTCCATAAATTGGGGGTAAGGCTGCTTACATCTTGACCATGCCAAGATCTTACATTAGCGGGAGTCTCATGGCCCTGGGATGCCCCATTTTGTCAAGGCTCGGAATTTTGTTTTTGTATGAGTATCATCCCTTGTTACAAGTTTTGGTTTCAACACTTTCAATGGTTTCAACATTCCTTGGTCAAAGTATTAAGTTTATGGGCTTCGGTAATTTAAAATTAAAAAAAATATAATCATACAAATAAATTGATATGTTTAGAGATAAACTTATGTATTAGTTGTATATTTCATTTTCATGTCACTATTACAAGAGACATGGCCCTTAACAGAGTCGAATGGAAGAAGGGGATTCAAACATGATACTTCAAAATTTTGGGAGGCTTTGTTCTTGTTGCTGTAGTTATATATTTCATGTTAATTCGAATGATATGATGATCAACATTGTTGAAGTGCATACCAACAATAAAGAATATGTTTATTGACTTATTCTTAGAACAAGAAAGTATTATTGTTTATTGGCTCCCTTTACCATATATAATAACATTGTTGAATCCGTTACATCTTCAAATTTGCTAGTTGTCGAGCAACTAATATGGTACAACAATAGAAACAAAAATAAAAACAAAGCCTTTACCAAAAATTTGTAGAGCAACTAATATCATACACCAAAACAAGAACAAAGTGAGGGGTCGTCCAGTGGTAGCCTGGTAAGGGAGGGGAGGAGTGAGCATGAGTTCAAATCCCAGCCCACACAATTATTTAATTAAATAGGAGGGGGTCTTGGTACAAGTAGTCCAGGACAAGGACGATCGTTTGATTAGCCTCATCTCCAAGGAAAAAGGCTAGTGACATAAATGCTTGGGCAAGACAAAAGAAGACACGGACACCGGAACTTCTTTCTCTCCTTACCACAAATTTTACTTCTTCCCTCAAATCCTAGGTTCATCCTCATGCTCAAATCCTAGGTTCATCCTCATGCTCAAAAGACTCCAAGATAAATCTTCCATAAAACCGAATCGATTTTATGAGAAACTTGTTTCATTTCTTAGTCCTTACTCAATTATTGTCCCAAAGTTTCATGGCAGGAATCATAAGCGGTTTCCCGATAATTGTTACAACTTGCATATGTTTCTTGTTTTTATATATAGGTACTATAACATTTTTCCTGTCATTGGACTTTTTTTGAGTCCTTAGGATTCGGTTAAATAAATTAGTTAATCATACTAAAAATTTCTCTTGTAAATTTCAAACCTCAATATAAATATCATCAAGTTATACACCTTTTTCAATTTTCATTTTCTTGAAAACCTCCTTAACTTCAAATTTTCTAATTTTATAGCACTAGCAATACGACCTATCAAACTAACTTATTTTTTTCCATATTACAACTTTCTAGGTTGTTCTTGTTAAATAACTTGTGAAATAAATTTTCCACCTCTCCTTAATATAATTTTCTTTTACTAACTTTTTGGTCTTCACTCTAGACACTTAAATTACCAAGGTCTCTACCCCTGGGTAATATTATAGATAACTAAATTAATTTATTATTAATACCAACCACAACTTACTAAGTTATCCAAGTAATTATCTACACCTATATCTTCATAATACTATTTTATATACCTCCACATAGGGCTGCAAATGAACGGAGTAGCTCGTGAGCTCGACTCTACTAGGCTCAACAAAAGGTATACTCGGCTAGGCTCAGGTAGACTCAGGTTTCTTAACGAGCGGAGCTTGAACAAAAAAATTAAGCTTGATTCCCTTAACGAGCTAAGCTTGGACATAGGAAAACTCGGCTTGAAAGCTCGACTCTCTAAGTTCAAAGAGTACTCAGCTCCACTCAACTATTCTGACTCGATTCGGTTATGACT
This sequence comes from Iris pallida, assembly GCA_029216955.1. Classification (NCBI taxonomy): domain Eukaryota; kingdom Viridiplantae; phylum Streptophyta; class Magnoliopsida; order Asparagales; family Iridaceae; genus Iris; species Iris pallida. The sequence goes on from JANAVB010035020.1 coordinate 1,545,238, forward strand.
CAACTCCACTTAGTGTAGCTCGAGTTGGTTACTAGTATTTGAACACGTTGTCAGTGGTCCAAATCCAACAATCTACGCCCATAATGGTAGAGAGACGAGCTCTATAATCAAGCTTAGTACTAACAAGTCATTTCTTAGTGCTTGGGAGTCGAGGTGTATAATTGAGCTCGAGCAGCTCGTGAGCTCTTATCGAGTCGAGCCGAGTTGTTCGTGAGCTAATTCGAGCTCGAGCTTGAAAATGACTTTGAAGCTCAAGCCTTAGTTTTTTCGTAAACCAACTGAGCTTGTTGTGGAAGCCATCTATTTACTAAAAGATCAATGGAAAATTTTAGAGAGGAGGGATATGCATATCGCTTCTATTGACTTAAAAGGTTTATGACAGGGTACATGTATGAAGATAATGTGGTGGATTTTGTTGAAGAAACAATCGTTAGTAGCTTCTTCTTTCTTCTTCTTTTTTGAAAAGGATATATACAATGGAGTTATGACTACTTTGGGAACCACTAGAGGAGATATCATACCATTTCCCATCACAGATGGCTAGCGTGGGATCGGCATTAAGTCTTTACTTATTTGCGCTACTAATGCATAATACTACTATGCATATTCAGAATGTTCCGTAATATATGTTGTTTATTGATGTTTTACTATGTTTATTGATGTTGTACTAGTTGATGAGACTATAGAACCGATAAAACTAAAATATAATTGTGGGGAACTTTGGAATCTTAAAGTTATAAAATTAGTAGAACGAAAAAAAAAGTTTACAAAATGTAACCTCAACCAAAGGTCAAAGAGGAACTAAGGAGTACACATTGATAGAGAAGAGAGAACTAAGAGTGAAAGTTTTCGGTCTTTCAGATCAATCATCCACCATAATGGAGAGATTAAGATGGATGTCATTCACAATGGTTTTTATTAGTTTGGGGTGAGAATCAGCCAGAAACAAGATTCAGATCGGTTTTTTTGATCGGACAATACCAACAGATGCTCCTGTAAGAAGGAGCGATAATATAGTAGTTAATGGAGCCAATAGAACTAGAGGTAGGCCTAGACGAACATGAAAGTTTTAAAGGATATGGTTTTTGTTAGCGTTACAGACACGGCAACATGGACACACTACCAGTGTTGGTGTGTCCAAGTGTATATTGGAGCATCTGCCACAGCAGAGTCGTAAGCAAATTTGAGTCTGGGCTTCCTAGACATTGAGTCTTTGTTTTTCCGTGTTCTGCATTCATTTGAATTTAATGTCTTTCCTGATCCTCCGGCTAGCATTTCGCCTATGAAATGGCATGTTAAATAGTATGTTTTCAACTACTTATTTTTCCTAATTTTACATATTTCTATAGTCATCTTTGTACCTCATTAGTAATTATCTGCTCATAAACTAGCAAACCATGCACTTGCTTTTCAGGGTGTAAGAAAAATTGATACCTAATAGGTAAACAAGTTTCATATGATCAGCTATTACTGTGCAAAAGGATTTATTAAATTGATGAATATATCTTAATGAGTGAATTTTTTTGAGTTCGTAAATCTATGGTTAGCAGATACAAACACGAGTGCCATAATTTGACATGGGATGGTGAGGCAACTCTCCAATCCAGACACAAGGATACAGCTATATGTTTATTATCGTAAACATACATGCACAAGATAAAAATTTATGTGATTATGTTTGTTTATCCTCGTAAATATACATATATGTTAAGTACATTTTATACAGAATTGAAATTAAGTTTCTTATAGTAGTAACCTCTAAGAACATGCATGTTAGACTGATAGCCTACCAATTAATTTGCGGATCGTTGGTACGTCCTAAGGTGCACCGATGCAAAAATGGAAATTGATTGCAGAAACTTGCATCTTAGCTTGCTGCCATACGAGTCTGGCCTAATATTGCCACCCACTCCTAGACTCAAATAATTACTCCCCTTTGGTGCATTTGCGAATCAGATGTTTTATATTTGGTGCATTAGCAAATCGCGTCTTTTATAGATACTATTTAAAGTCATTATCTTGAAGTGTAATAAAATTATTATATTGTACTAATAAAGTTCTTTGCATTTGATTTGTGATGATTCCAGGTACTCATGACAATCTCTTGACTGCTAGGATATTGAGGATCTGTTGGATGAGATAGATTAATTGACTGCAGAATGGTGAACAACAAGGTGCTATTGACATACAAGCGGAAGCGTTTCTCTCAACGCAGTCTTCCTCAGGGCGCCAAAGCTCCAGATTTGTCTTCAAAGTCTCCTGTTGGGATACCTTCAAGGATACTAAACCCAAATTATGAGTCCAATGCCTCCAATGAAAAGCTGAAGGAAAATTCGGTTTGTTTGCTAAACCCACTCATAATTTTAGATGCGTTTTAATATTGCATTCCTAAACAGAGATTCTGTTAGCAATTATGTTTTATTCATCATTGAAGGTACCATCAGCAATTCTTGTCTAGGTAGTTCTAAGACAATTCTACTTTTTTACAAGAAAGTCCATAATAGTTCCTATGTTTTCCCTTTTTTCTTTCATTCATAAACCGTCATGACACATGGTTAGACAAAATGTCCATACACCACTACAGTTTCTTATTGAATGTATTGATCCCCATAACAAATTGAATATTATTCAAACAGCACTATGGTTTCAAGATAACCCATTGATAGAACTTTAGTTGTGCAATATGACATTAGTGAGTGCTATTCCTTATCATTTAGTCTCTCATTGTAGCATTACTTTCGGTGTGGGGTTTTTCATGCTGATAAAAATTTAGCCAGCAGTGAATGCTATTCGAGAACATGTCATATTCAATGCACTTATTCTGCTCAAAAGGTTAATGCTATCATGTAGAAGTCCTTGATGATGAATGGAAGTTCTTGTATTGGAAAATGTTTAATCCTCAAACTGATGATTTATCTCCTTGTTTTTTCAATGAAGTATACTCCACAAGAAAAATGGCGATGCTCTACTTGTCATGGTATAAATAATTGTGAAGAGTCTGCTGGCGATCAGGATCAAGCTTCAAAAAGAACTAGAACAAATAAAACTAAGGACTCAGAGATGGGACCACTGGAACTTCGTTCACACGAAGTATTATCAGGTATAAAGCTTGCTGAGGGAAGCTCAAAGGAGAGCACCTTCTCAACTGCAGATTCTTCTGTTAGCAAAGCAAAACTGTCAGTTCAGATGGGAAACTCATATGCAAACTCTGGTTCAAGGTCTAAATTTACAGATCTGGATAATATAAGAGACATAACTCCAGTATGTGGGGATTCAAGCGACATAGAATACAGTTCTCGATACGTTGAGGATTCTTTCATGATGACACACAATTCAGACAAAACCATCAACCAATTAGGTAATGATGGACATCTAAAAGAAAATTGCAGAACTCCATTGATTACATTTTACAGAAGAGTAAAAAAGACACATGATGAAAGTGAGAAATCTACAGAAAACAATTCAAAGACATCTGCCACTGAAAGCAGTCATGCGATAGAAGTATCAACTAGTGCTGCTGTATCACTAGAACAGTCTAATTATGTATGTTCATTCTCTCCATCTCGGTATATTTTTTTTCATTTACATCATTGTTACATGGTCTCCTGTGCTCATATACTGCAATTAAGTACAGATAACACATGAATACAGATATTATATTATTTTGATAGCTGTTCAACATTCCTATCAATAGTTATACACTAGTTGGCAATAAAATGTGTGAAGGGATCAAGAATGCAATTGACAAAAACAAGTAGTCATCAATAACAAAAAAAAAATGAAAATTGTACAAAATACTATGTGATACGTGCCAAGTCAAAACATAAGGTGCAAGGGAAATGTTATACTGGCATGAAGTTTTGCCCGAATATTTACTAATTGTCATAAGACTTGGTTACCAAATAGACAAGAAGCACTAGTGAGGCTACCCATGATGATCAGTGTTCCCTTTCTTTGAGGTACCATTAATACGTAGCTTTAGGTTACTGCATATGACAAGCCCACTGCCTTCCTCCGGCTACAACACATAGAACATCTAATTCACTCTAATTGTCACTTGTCGATTTGTACTTCCCTACCCATAACCACAGCTTACACCAAACACTCACCAGTATAGCTCACAATTCACATTATTGTAATTAGCATCACCACTGCAAAGGGCCAGGACTATTTTCTTTCAGTTCCATCTCCACTCGAACTCCCTTCCAATTTTGACATTGTCACTGTCAAATTTTCGAATTCCATAAACTGGTCACCTGGGTACTTGGCATTGTCAGTCTTCATCCTTACCATCTGTTACTCAATTTCTGTTATTAGTACTACTAACTTTATCATTGTCAATTCTCCAAAGCCGTTAATGCTAGGAAATGCTTGTGTTATTCGTATCTTTGTTTATGAGCTCACTGGACCAGTCACTTTCTTAGGTATCATGAACTGGATCTTAAAGTTGACATTTTACTCACTTAGGTCACTATTATTTGATATGGTTTAGTTGGGTAAAGTACAAAAAACCCCTCGTTAAATATACGCCTTTTGCGTAGAAAGTCCTTTTAGAATTTTTTGACAGTTTGCCCCTCCTTAGATTACAAATCCGCTCGATTAGACCCCTCCAGCCAAATTTTAAAAATTTTATACCTAAAATGCCCCTGCCCCCTCTAACCTAACACCCACCCCCGACGGCGCCGGCGAGCCCCAAACCACCCCCCCCCCCCCGACCCCCCCCCCCCCCCCCCGGGATCCCCCCCCTCGCCGGCGAGCCCCCAGCCCCACCCTCCTCACCGGCGAGCGCCTCCCCCCCCCCTCGACCCCCCCCTCCTCCCTCGCCGCGAGCGCACCCCCTGCTCCTCCTCGCCGACGAGCGTCCCCACCCCGACCCCCCCCCCCCCCCCCCCCCCCCCCCCCCCCCCCGCCCGACCCCCCACCCCCCCTCCTCCCTCGCCGGCGAGCGCACCCCCCTCCTCCTCCCTCGCCGGCCCCGACCCCCCACCCCCCCCTCCACCTCCCTCGCCGGCCCCGACCACCCCCCCTCCTCCCTCGCCGCCTCCTCGCCGGCGAACGCAGCTCAAACAGCCGAGGAAGGAGGGGGGAGGGGTAAAATTGTCATTTGGGGGCAAAATGAGCATATTTTATACTTTTAGGAATTTTAAGAGCACGGGGTCTTTTAGTGCAAAAAGCGGGAATCTAACGAGGAGTTTTTTGCAATTTATCCGGTTTAGTTTTGTGGTTCAATATTATTTGGTATCCTGTTTCTTGGATATCATGGACTGAATCTTTGAGTTGTCATTCTTCTGAAGATCAATGCCCTTTAGGCAGGGACCCAGGGTTGAGATTGCTTATCACCGCTGCTTCTGCTTTCTTTTTCTTTCTTTTTTTTTTTTTTTTGAAAAATCAGTCCTGAAATCTGTTTGGTGACAGCAGCTTATCAAGTTCTTTTTTTTTGTTTTTTTGAAAAGCTAATTCAATTTTGGGGCAGCTACATAGGAGGTTTTTTCAAAAGCTGCTCTTGCTGTTGCTTTTTGAGAAGCAGCAGCTATCTCAAACCAGGCCTTAGCCTTTATATAATGCACTTTTTTTCTTGAAAAAGCGTTATATAATTGTGCTTGCACAGGCTGCACTTTATCAACATCAGTTGATAACATGATGAGGCACGTTTTCTCAGAATATCCATTTTGTCTTTTAAAATTCCAGATAATTGTTGTGCCTATGTTGTATCTCAAATTCAGTCGAGAAGATCAATGGAGGAGAGTTCCCTCGACTCGCACGACGATCTATGTTTAAGTGCCTGTATTACCCAGACAGTAGTTCTAAATAGCGCCGAACCAGAAACTTGAAAACTATGACATGCACCCATGGTGATACACGCTAGAGACACATCCAGTTAGAACGTCGATCCTATTCATGTAACTACAAGGAAAACGACAAACTAATGAAAAGTAGGATATCATACCTTTGACATCGGGATCATCCCGCTGTCTCCCCCTATTATAACTCGGAATCTTTCTTCCCTTCTTTGTCGGGTTTCAATCGAAATTTCTCCATCTGATAAAGAGAGTGTAAACTTAATGCTCATTGGGTAGTGGTTTTGACTTTTGACCAATTGAATACAGAACTCAATTTTTTTGTATAAGTTTAGGTTGCAGGGCTCCAAAGGGCCTTATAGTCTCTGACACATACGACTAGCTGAAAATTACATACCGGCTAACATATAGGTTCCGAACTCCAAAAGGCCGCAAAGCATGTTAAGCATGGGCCAACTATTGCTGGGCATCATGAAGACGTGTGAAAAATGGTTTTACAATATATCCGTTTTAAGTTATATTTTGAATATATATAATGCCTTCTGATCCAGGCACTCAGAGAGCTCTCCCTGGAGGCTCCTCCGATCCATATCTAGGGCTCTCTCCCTGGCGCCCCGATCCATATCTAGGGCTTGCGCACCCGCTGTATGGCGATGGAGACCCTCCGTCGGAGCCCGACCAAGTGGGTTAACGTCCTTCTTGTGTTCGTGAAAGTAAAGGCGGGTGGGTCCATGTCTTTCGGCGCCAAAACAAGGGGCGTCAAAATCCGGATAGGGTTGCGAGGAAGCTCATCCCGTATGTTGTGCACGTTCCGAGGAGAGGGGATAGGCTGAGGACCACCCACCTTGGTGCTACGCGTTGGGTCGGCCAACAGAAGGAGATGGTGTGGCAGGCTGCCCCATCTCGAGGTAGGACGGGCAAGACCCATGTTTTATTGGGGCACTCGGAAAGCAGCCCAGAGGGATCTCGAAAACCTCTTATAAATCCACCGGCGGAGGTTTTCTCTAACTCCAAACCCATCCCCTGGGCTGCGATCTGTTCACCCTCCATTGTTCAACAAGCGGCTCGTCATCATTAAGCGATGGGATCCTATGATTTTTATGGAGTAAGACCTCATGGCTTCTATTTCCATCTGGGTGCAGTTGCCTTAGCTTTCGCTTCAGCTATGTAATGAGCCCTCAATTCGAAAGATTGTCAACATCATTGGTGTCCCGATCATCATGGACTCAACCACAGTCCACCGCAAGTGGCTAACCTTTGTCCATGTCCTGATTGAGATTATTTTCTGCTGGACACTCTCCTCTTTTGTTCATGTTCAGCTTCCGGACGGACGTCAGTTCGAGCAACCAGTCTCCTTCGAATGGCCACCACAGTCGTGCTCTGCTTGCCGTTGCATCGGGCATGTCGAGGAATTGTGTCCGGCCCTATCTAGTGAGGGGCTTAGAGAGGTGCTTATGGAAGTATTATGTGATAATGTAGAGCCTCATTTTGTCCACTTACCTAAGGATTCGACATCGGGATGTTTACTCGACCCTGCTCCCCTGGTTGCGTGGATAAGCTGAGCCGAGTTGAGACCAGAGTCGACACTATATTCGAGGCCAACTCACCCTATCCACTTGTAGGGCTGTAAAACAATTGAAACCGTTCGCATTCGGCTCGTGTTCGGCTCGGTCCAAGCTCGGTTTAAGTTCGTTCGTGGACTAATCGATACCGAGTTCGACCATAGGTTGTTCGACTCGATCTTGTTCGCAAACAGGCTTGAGCTCGGCTCGGTTTCTCATATTAGGACTTTTTCTATATGTTATGCCTTTTTTAATAGATAGAAATAATTTTGTATTAGAACTTTTACTCATTTTTTTTGTTTTTTATATGATGGTAAATTTATGATGTAAAGAACACGAGTAATTCAATAAAAAATATATTTAAAACTTGAGAGAAATAGTGTGATAGTCTATACAACATGTCCTATAAATACTCACTAATAGGGCTATAAAACGATTCAAACCGTTCGCATTCGGCTCGGTCCAAACTCGGCTCGAATCAAACTCGTTCGATAGTTAAGCCAAACCAAGCTTGAACACTCTTTGTTCGAGCTCGTTCGTCCGATTTTCAGCCCTATCCACTTGCCTAATATGGGTAGGGAGCAGGGTGGGGATGGGTAGGCGCTCGTAGGACTAATAAGCTCTATGTCTGTTGGTCCAACTAAGGAAGAGCAACTTGCTCCATTCAGAACCATCCTTGAGACCTCTTCTGGCCATGGAGCAGACCAATCTCTGATTAGAGAAGTTATTATGGGGGAGGAGCTTCCTTCAAGGATTGGTGTGCAACCCACCTCCAAAGGTTGGAATCCAACTGATAGCTGTACGATTGTACTAAGACTTGCGCCGATGAGGTAGCAGAATTGGAGAGGAATCTATCTAAACGCGAAAAAAGACGACCTCCAATTGACCAAAAAAAGAGAAATGGCTCGAACTTCTGAAACAAGGACTTCAAGATGGAGAAGTGGGACTTTGAAACGCCGAGACATAGGATTAGTAGAAAGCTGCAGAATACTAGATTACTAGTCCCAAGCTCAGGGTCAGTACTAGGGCTACCAAGAGTCAAACCAGTAGGCTACTATGAGTAGCAGAGTTTATAAGGGCCAGTTGTGTTGATGCAGTGTATCAAAAGTGTTGGGCTTCATGAGTCATAACACTTTTTGTATCATTCTTATTTTTATTCAATAAAATTACCATTTCAAATATATATATATATTTTTTTTGGAATAAGGGTGAATTTATTCCTCGCATAAAGCGGAAAAGGTATTAAAGTACAACATCACAACATCCATGCCCCAGTAAGCTATTGTGGGGCCATTACAGATACATCGAATTCTATATTATGTAGAATTCCAATAGGGGGGGTAGTCAAGCCCTCAAAGATACGTCTGTTCCGCTCCTTCCAGATGTGCCAAACAGACGCAGCAAGGCGGACTCTGGCTCGTCTAGCCCACCCCGGATCCCGGCCTCTGTGATCTCGGCTCCAACTGAGGATGCTCCGAATGTCACGGTCCATCCCCACTCCTCCTCTCAGCTGCGCACATTGCTCAGTCCAGATGTGCCAGGACACCGAGCAACGAAAGAAGAGATGCTCCATGGATTCATTATCATCAGTACATAGCACACATTTGGCATCCGGGATCAGCATCCCGAACCGAATGAGTCTATCTCTCGTCATCAATCTACCCCGGAGGAGACGATAAGCGCAAAGTTGCATTTTTCTTGCAACTCCCTTGCCCCAGATGAAGTCCACCTCCTCAGCTTGGTCGTGGTGGGTCCGAACCAGCTCATAGCAGCTACGAAAGCAGAAAAGACCTGCACCTCCCCCCGTACCTGGGCCGGCCCAGTTCCAAGAATCCTCCGTCTGGCTAGCGTCAATGGGAATAAGGAGAATCTCGGCTGCCAGCTGACCAGTAAAAGGGTAACCCTCTGGCCTCCAAACCCCGTCTCTAATGATCCGGCTGCATGTGAGGCCCCTTCTTGCTTCCCTGTCCAGCTGTCCTCCCAAAATCTCGAGGAGGGATCTGGAACCCAACCATGGGTCTAGCCAAAGGTCGGTAGTCGTCCCATCCTTCATGCGCCTGCAGATCGCCGTCTGGAGCACCGGTCTACATCTCAGGATGGCCTTGAATGTGACCGAGAAATTGTTGTCAATCCTGCAGGCCCAGAAGTTGGTCCTCCGTAGGTATCTGCTAGCCATCCAGTCCGCCCAGAGCGACCCCCCCTTGATGAATTTCCAAGCCATCTTCACACAAGCTGCCTTCCGAACTGCATGAAGAGGCCTCAACCCAACTCCTCCTTCCTCCCGAGGCCGACATAACTGATCCCATGATATCGCATGGATCCCTCCTCTCCAGATAAAGTTAGCGCAAATAGCCTCCACCTTCCGAATAGTAGCTGTGGGGATCTGGATAGACTGGAGCCAGAACATAGTGATACCCGCAATGACCGACCGCACCAACTCAATCCGTCCCCCAAATGAAAGCCCCGCCGCTTGCCAGCCCTCCACTCTCTTCTGAGCAAAGTCAACCAAGCTATGACAATCCTGCTCTCGGGCATAGTTGACCGTAAGCGGGATCCCCAGGTATTTTACTGGAAGCTCGCCTCTGTCCACCCCTAAGGCGAAGGCTCTCTCCTCCTGGAGTGTGCACCGGGAGCTGAAGTAGACTCTGCTCTTCTCCCGGTTTAACTGGAGCCCAGATAGCCGTCCGAACTCCTCCATAATGTCAGAGAGCGCTCTCATTCCCCTCATGGAAGGCTGAAGAAGCACCAATAAATCATCAGCATAAATCAAATGGGATACAGCAGGACGCACCAACCGGAAGAGGGGAACAATCCTCCCGCTATGAACTGCAATATCCATCATACTCGTGAAATACTCCATCACCAAGGTAAAGAGGTACGGGGAGAGGGGGTTGCCCTGCCTCAACCCCCTGTTGCTACTAAAATAGCCATGTGGCGTGCCCTGAATGAGGACAGAGAAGGTAGGGGAGCATATGCACTCCCTCACCCTCGCCACCCATCTCTCGTCAAACCCCATGGCAAGCATCAAGTGGAAAAGGAAGTCCCGATTGACCGTGTCATAAGCTTTCCGAAGATCAAGCTTCACACAGGCCTTCATCCCCCCCGGTTTGCTGAACTCCCGCACCATCTCGTGAGCAAGCAGACTGTGCTCCGCAATCGACCGACCTTTGATGAACGCTGCTTGGTTCTGGGACACGAGACCCTGCATAATACCCTCCATACGCCTGCACATAAGATGAGTGATAATCTTGTAAAGGAAATTACAGCAAGCTATGGGTCTGAAGTCTGCAAGAGATGTCGCTCCTTCCTTCTTAGGAACCAGCGTCAGGAACGTATAGTTCATCTCCTTCAACAGCCGGCCCTCAACAAAGAACTCCTGGACAGCAGCCAGAACAGGTGCCTTAAGCACACCCCAGTGTCGCTTAAAGAATCCTGCGGAGAAACCATCAGGCCCAGAAGCTTTGTCGGGATGGGCCTTCTTCACAATATCTTCCACCTCCTCCATCCTCACCGGAGCCAAAAGAAGACTGTTCCCATGCCGGGACACCAGTCTCTTCGTAACCAGGGCCGAAAACGTGCTGGAGTAGTTCGTCTGCTGGTATAAGGCAGTGTAGAATCTGACAGCCTCCTCCTGGATCTCCACCGGGTCTCCAACCAGCCGTCCCTCAGCATTCAGAAGTCTGGGAATGCTGTTCCGATGCTGACGGGTGCGGATCACATCATAAAAGAATTTGGTGCATCGGTCTCCATCCCTGAGCCAGGAGCATTTAGCCCTCTGAGCCGCACTGATCTCCTCCTGAAGTCTCATGATGCTAACTTCCTCAATCAGTGTCTTCTCCTTAGCTGCCAGATCCCCATTTAAAATGTCAGATTGGAGGGCAACCTGAGTGACCCGCAACTCTTCTTCCTTCTCAGCCAGGGTAGACCGCGGTCTCGTCTTCACCCACCCCCTGATAGCCCTCTTGAGCTGTTTGAGCTTGTGAACCATGCGAAATTGGGCCGTGCCATCCCGAGAGTGCTGCATCTCCCTCATAACAACCTCCTCATATCCTGGTGAGAGGTACCAGCTGTTGTTGTACCGGAACGGCCTCGTCCGTGGAGCAGGTCTCTCACAAAGGCCTACCCGGATAGGAGAATGATCGCTAGTACCCGTAGCCAGACCTTCCGCCACCGAGTTCGGGAAACACCTGAACCACTCGCTGTTGCCCAAGGCCCGGTCCAACTGACAAGCAATACGGTTCTGAGTAGCCTTGTTGTGCCAAGTCCAAATATGTCCCGACCGCTCCAGCCCCCGCATACCTGACATCAGGAGGCACCTCTGGAAGTCATATAAAATCGGATCCGGGACTGGCCGGCCCCCAACCTTCTCTTGACGAAGCAACATAGCATTGAAGTCCCCCATGATGAGTAGGGGGAGCTGCATGTTGTCCGCCATGCGACCCAAAAGCACAATATCCCCCCACAGAGCCTCCCGGAGTCTACGATCGTTGTGCCCATACACAGCACCCAGGATGAATCTGAATCCACCTTTATTCTCAAAAGTGACACCGATGAGTTGCTCAGACTTGTGAATCTGAACCCCCACCCAACTACCTGTTTTCCACCTAACCCAGATCCTTGCCATACCACAAAGATCTAAGTTATGGATGTGATCCCAGGTTGCCGGAGTCCGACGTGAGAGCATAGCGGCCCCTCGAATCTTCGTTTCCAGAAGAATAGCACTATCACAAGCCTCTCTCCTCAGCACCCCTCTGATCTCCCTCCACCGACCAATGGAACACCCCCCTCTAATGTTCCATGCAAGGACCGACATCTAAATAAAAGAAGATGGGTCCCCCTGTAACTCCTCTGGATCGACACTCGAGGGAAGTGTCTCATCCGTCTGCTCAAGAACCGCATCCACCATAGAGGAAGGGGCAAGGTGAGCCTGAATCCGGCTAAGAGTGAGAGTCCAGTCGGGATTGGGCTCGGTCTGATCATCCGTCGCCCTCAACTGAGGAATGTCCTCCAGGGTGGCCGGGGCGTGTCTCTTCCTGCTGGTGTAAACCATAAGTGCTGTAGAGGCCTCCTCCCCCCCTGACTACTCTCCGCCGCACTCATCCCCCTGGTCATCATAGTCCTCCTAGGCCTGAACGGGACCAGCGCACCCTGCATGTTCTCCTGTCTCGATGTCAAATCTGTCTCCAGTCTCCTGTCAATCTCCATAACTGTATCGTCCTCCATGTGTCTCACAGACGCCGTCTCCTCAGGTGAGAGACTAGGGGCCGCCTCCCTCTCAAGTGCCTCCGCCGGAACCGTCTCTGGCCGAGATGTCTCTGCCTGGCCCTCCATATGCCTGGCGTGCTCCGTCCCCTTATAATTGCATGCACTAGTAATGTGCCCAAAGCACTCGCAATGCGAACACATGGGTGGGACCCAATCATACTCTACAGCCTGCGTCATAACCTCTCCAGAAGGAACCTGATACTCAAGCATGCTCGGCAGATCCGAGCCTGCCTTGATCTCCACAAAGACTCTGGCGTACATTATTCTGGATCGGAAAGTAGTGGCCTCGTCTGCCTTGATCGGCTTCCCCACGAGGCTGGCAAGACGCATGAGAAGTGGGATGCTCCAATACTGAACAGGGAATTCTGGGAACCGGATCCAGACAGGAATGGCATTCAACACTTCCTTCTCACACCTCAGCTCAGGTGTCCATTATTTCAGAATGATGAGCCTCCCATCAAACGACCATGGCCCTCCCTGCACAATCCTGGTCACATCTTCCGCCAGACCAAACTTGACATAGTAGAATCTATTCTTCCTGGAGAAGAATTCCATGCTGCCCTTGGGCCTCCAGACTCTCTCCGCGTAGCCCCTGATTTGGCCAAAGAACGGCTTATTCCCCAACACATATAGCACTAAGGTGTTCTTCCAGAACTCAGCGACCTTTGCTATTTCCTCAGCGGGGAAGTAAGCCCTGTGTCCTCCACCAACCTTCATCGGGGAAACATATTCCATAGACATCGGACTTTTCGACTCCACTGGGGTGCAGACCTTCTTCCATGACCGAGGCCTCTGCTCCACCGATGGAGGCCTGGTTGTGGGACACACAGCAACCGGGTCCTGCCTAACAGTATCAACTGCAACCCCCTTCCCCTTCTCCGCCGCCGTCGCCTTAGGTCTCCAACCCGGAACAGTTCGCACCATACCGCTCCCACGGCGTCGGTGATCTAGATCGCCGTTCGAGGGTCGAGGCCCTTGATTTCCTGTCCTCGCCCTTCCCGAAACTTGGGATTGAGCCCCTCTGCGTCCACCCGTCCGCCTTCTCGTCACGGTCTGCCAGCCCGCATCTCCCGAAGTATCTCCTCCGGAACCGAACTCGAAGACGGGTGCTTCACCGGGATGGCCGCCACCTCCTCCACCCGTCTCCCCCCCGTGTGTGGGACCCACACCGCCGCCGCCCGGACGGGGGCTGCTGCCCCCGATTCCAGCCGTCCCCCCCCGCCTGGGGGGATCACTCCCCTGCCTCCCGACCCCCCCCCCCCGCCTGGGAGGGGCCCGCCCCCGCGCCCGTCACTGTCTCCCGACCCCCCCCTCCTGGGGGGGCTCCGCCCAAGCCTCCCGACCCCCCCCGCCTGGGAGGGGCCCGCCGCCGCGCCCGCCTCTGTCTCCCGACCCCCCCCCGCCTGGGGGGGTCCCGCCTCCGCCACCGCCCTTGCCGCGGCCGCCTCCGCCCCCGCCGCCCAGCCGGCGCAGCCCCCTCCCCGCGAGCGGGTCGGGGGGGAGGGAACGGTGGCAGCCCAGGAACCCTAGGGTTCGTGCTCGCAGGGGTCGCCCGATCGCCTGGCATCGGGAGCAAAAAAAAAAAAAATTGTGATGAGATCTGCTAGGGTTTTCTCCACGTTGGCGACGACACCCCCCCGCCCCCTGACCCTCTCGAGGGAGGGGTCCGGCGGAAAGGAGGGAAGCGGGGGGGGGGGGGGGGCGGCTCACCCAAGCGGGCGGCGGCGACAAGGGGACCCCCCCAGGCGGGGGGGGGGGGGGGCGTCGGGCGCCGGGCGCAGGGGGTCCCCCCCGGGGGGGTCGGGCGGCGGCAGGAACCACCAAGGCGTGGGGGGGGGGTCGGCCGGATCCAGTTGGACCCTCCCAGGCGGGGGTTCAGGTGTGGGTGGGGCCCCCTTCGAGGCGGGTCGGGGCTGGGCGTGGGGCCCGGCAAAGGCGGGGGAGAGCCGGGGGCTACGGCACCGGTTTTTGAATTCGGGTCGGGTTCTACGCCGGAGGTGGACGGGACTGGAGAGGCCGGCTGGCAGACGGTGGTGAGACGACGGGCCGGAGGGCGACGAGGGGACCAAAACCAAGGGAATTATGGGAGTCGGCCTTCGAGAGGCACAGTCGATCCCCATCGCCGAGGGGGAGGTACGGTGCGTACTCTGCCTGGATGGCGGCCAAAGGCGACGGCGACAGAGAAGGCAAAGGGTATTGTTGTCGATACTGGTTGGCAAGGCCCGGGATCTGCGAACCCTCCAACCAGGACCTCCTCTGAGAAGCAGAAGCCTCGGTCATGGAAGGAGGTGTGCATGCCAGTGGAGACGAAAAGCCCGCTGTCGATAAAATTTGTTACACCGATGGCGGTTGGAGGAGGGCTCAGGACATATTTCCCCGCAGAGGAAATAGCGGAGGTTTCTTGTAGTGCCCCGCTCCGCGAAGGCACTAGATAAACAGAAAGATCGGATTGCTGGCTCTGCAACAGAAGACGATTGATCTGGGTGAGTGGACAAAGTCTCATTTTATGATTCGCTTGCGCTTAATAAGAATCTGAGCTTTTGAATGAATGTTGTTGCTAATAACAAGATGCTAGACTTTGAGTATGCTTATAAGAGAATCCGCACATTGTCTGCTAAGAAAGAGAACGGTTTCCTGCTTGAGAAGAAGATGGAATTGTTTATGAGTTGCTCGATTGATGCATGATAGTTTCATTTGATATTGCATTTGCATTGGGGTATCTACTTAGCGACGAGCTGAACCCTTGCGAGTCACAGCGGCTAGCGACGAGCTGAACCCGTGCGAGTTACAGCGGTTAGCGACGAGCTGAACCCAAGAGAGTCACAGCGGCTAGCGACGAGCTGAACCCATGCGAGTCACAGCGGTTAGCGACGAGCTGAATCCAAGGGAGGCACAGCGGCTAATATGGAAATGATATGTTGGTTTTTCAAAGATGTTTTCAAAGAATGTAAACAGACTCTGTATGCATGAAATGTACATAGGTAAAAAGTAGCAAGATCACATCACAAGAAAATATTTTCTCACTAAATAAACAGTGATCGTTTCAGACAAATGTAGCTCTTTGTTCACAATCACCAGTATGCTGATATACTGACCCACCATCAGTCTGCATGCAGGTGCACCATGCATCGAGAAGGATAGTCCGAAACGATAGCCCGAGCCTCATCCTCAAGAGCCAGAAATCAGAAGAGATGCCAATAGATGACATCTGTTGCAAGAGTTGATTTTGTATATAAAGGGATGTAATGTATGGGAACGGGATCATTGTAATCTGTAAAGTTCTGAGAGATTATAACATTGTATCAGAGAGAATCGAGAGCTTGTAATCTGTTCAAATGAAATCAATAAAGAGAGTTGTTTCTTGTTACCATTGTGTTCATTGCATGAATTCTGAAATATGTCCGCTGCTGCTTCAATTATCTGCAATATGTTCCGCTGCGTATTGTCAATCTTGTCTTGCTTCAGGTCTTGGCCTTGTGCAAGTGCAACTTAGGCTTGCACGGCATCACGTCTTAGCGAGGACGATCGGTCTCAAAGAGTCCGAAGCGAGGACGAAAGGACTCTGCGGGATCGGGGCGTGACATTTCTGACTTCTGGAAGAACACCTTGGTGCTATACGTGTTAGGGAACAAGCCGTTCTATGGCCAAATCCGGGGGTATGCGGAGAGAGTCTGGAGACCCAAAGGCAGCATGGAATTCTTTTCCCGGGAGAATGGGTTTTACTATGTCAAGTTTGGGCTAGCGGAGGATGTGACCAGGATTTTGCAGGGAGGGCCATGGTCATTTGATGGGAGACTCATCATATTGAAGGAATGGACACCGGAGTTGAGATGTCAGAAGGAGGTGCTGAATGCTATCCCCATCTGGATCCGATTCCCAGTGAAGTATTGGAGCATCCCGCTCCTCATGAGACTCGCCAGCCTCGTGGGGAAACCGATCAAAGCAGATGAGGCCACTGCTTTCCGCACCAGACTGATGTATGCCAAGGTCTTTGTGGAGATCAAGGCGGGTTCGGAACTACCGAGTATGCTTGAATACCAGGTTCCGTCCGGGGAGGTTCTAACACAGTCGGTGGAGTATGACTGGGTTCCTTCCATGTGCTCCTTCTGTGAGTGCTTTGGGCATGCTACTAGTGCGTGTAAGTATAAGGGGACGGAGGCTGTCAGGCCACCGGCGGCTCAGACGGAGGCACCCGGGATAGAGACTCACTTACCTGGGGAGACGTCGACAGACAGACACATGGAGGAGGACACGGTGATGGAGGTCGACAGGAGGCTGGAGACTGGCTCACAGCAGAGACAGGAGAGTACGCATGGCGCGCTGGTTCCGTTCCGACCTCAGAGGAGCATGGTGACCAGGGGTATGAGTGCAGTTGGCAGTAGTCAAAAGGAGACGGAAACCTCCAAGGCGATCATGGTTTATACCAGCAGGAAAAGATATGCACCGGCCACGCGGGAGGATATCCCACAGGCACGGGATCAGGACGACCAAACAGAGGCCAATCCTGACTGGGCTCTTACACTCAGCAGGATTCAGGCACATCTGGCTCCGTCCTCCATGGTGGATGCAGACATTGATCAGGCGGATGAGGCACTCCCCCCGAGTGTTGATCCAGTAGAGTTTCAGGGGGACCCGACATCTATTAATTAATGTCGGTCCTAGCATGGAACATTAGGGGGGGTATTCCATTGGGCGCTGGAGAGATTGGAGGAGTGCTGTGGAGAGAGGCTTGTGACATTGCTATTTTGCTGGAGACGAAGATCAGAGGGGCCGCGATGCTCTCGCGTAGGACTCCGGCAAATTGGGACCACATTCACAACTTAGATCTATGCGATATGGCTAGGATCTGGGTTAGGTGGAACCGAGATAGCTGGGAGGGGGTGCTGCTTCAGAAATCGGAAAAACTTATTGGCATTTCTTTTGAGAACAATGGTGGGTTCCGTTTCATCTTGGGTGCTGTATGCGGGCATAATGATCGTAGACTCCGGGAGTCCTTGTGGGAGGACATTGTGCGCCTGGGTCATATGGCGGACAACATGCATCTTCCTCTGCTTATCATGGAGGATTTCAATGCTATGCTGCTTCGCCAAGAGAAGGTGGGAGGTCGACCTGTCCCGGATTCGATTTTATATGACTTTCAGAGATGTCTGCTCCTGTCTGGGTTGAGGGGGCTGGAGAGAGCTGGCCATATATGGACCTGGCACAACAAGGCCACAAATAATCGAATTGCTTGTCAGTTGGATCGGGCCTTGGGCAATAGTGATTGGTTCCGGTGCTTCCCTAATTCGGTGGCGGAAGGTCTTGCGGCTGGTACTAGCGACCACTCTCCTATCCGAGTTGGCCTTTGTGAGAGACCTACTTTGCGGTCAAGGCCGTTTCGGTATAACAATAGCTGGTACCTGTCGGCTGGATATGAGGAGATGGTTATGGAGGAGATGCAGCACTTCCGGGATGGCACGGCTCAGTTCCGTATGGTTCATAAACTCAAGCAGATCAAGCGAGCGCTCAGGGGTTGGGTGAAGATGAGACCGCAGACCTCTCTGGCGGAAAAGGAAGCTGAGCTTCGGGACACTCAGGTGGCTCTACAGGCTGACATTCTGGACGGGGAGTTGGCGGCTAGGGAGAAGACTCTGATAGAGGAGGTCAGCATCATGAGGTTACAGGAGGAGATCAGTGCGGCACAGAGGGCTAAATGTACCTGGCTCAAGGATGGTGACCGATGCACCAAGTTCTTCTATGATGTGATCCGCACTCGTCAGCACCGGAACAGCATCCCCAGACTTCTAAATGGCGAGGGGCGCCTGGTAGGGGACCCGGTGGAGATCCAGGAGGAGGCCGTCAGATTTTATTCGGACTTATACCAGCAGACGGATTACACCAGTACGTTCTCCGGCCTTGTCACGAAAAGGCTGGTGACGCACCATGGTAATAGCCTGCTATTGGCCCCTGTGAGATTGGAGGAGGTGGAAGACATTGTGATGAAGGCCAATCCTAACAAAGCTCCCGGGCCTGATGGCTTCTCTTCAGGGTTCTTTAAGCGACACTGGGGTGTGCTTAAGTACCCTGTTTTGGAGGCGGTCCAGGAGTTCTTCGCGGAGGGCAGGTTTCTGAAGGAGATGAACCACACGTTCTTGACTCTGGTTCCTAAGAAGGAGGGCGCTACCTCGCTTGCAGACTTTAGACCCATTGCTTGTTGTAACTTTCTTTATAAGATTATTACACATCTTATGTGCAGGCGTATGAAGGGGATTATGCAGGGATTGGTGTCCCAGAATCAGACAGCGTTCATCAAGGGACGATCGATAGCGGAGCACAGCTTACTTGCACATGAGATGGTGAGGGAGTTCAACAAACCTGGGGGGATGAAGGCGTGTGTGAAGCTTGATCTACGGAAAGCCTATGATACGGTCAACCGGGACTTTCTTTGCCACTTGATGCTCGCCATGGGGTTCGACGAGAGGTGGGTTGCGAGGGTGAGGGAGTGCATCTGCTCCCCTACCTTCTCTGTCCTCATCCAGGGCACGCCTCATGGCTACTTCAGGAGCAATCGGGGGCTGAGGCAGGGTGATCCCCTCTCTCCGTACTTATTTACCTTGGTGATGGAGTATTTCACCTGCATGATTGACACGACGGTGCATAGCAAGAAGATCGTTCCCTTTTTTCGGTTGGTGAGACCGGTGGTCCCACATCTGATTTATGCTGATGACTTATTGGTGCTCCTCCAGCCTTCCATGCGGGGCATGAGAGCGCTATCAGACATCATGGAGGAGTTCGGGAGGCTATCCGGGCTACAGTTAAATAGGAAGAAAAGCAGAGTCTACTTCAGTTCCCGATGCACGTTTCAGGAGGAGAGAGCCTTCGCTCTGGGAGTAGAAAAATGTGAGCTTCCAGTGAAATACCTGGGGGTCCCGTTGACGGTCAACTACTCCAGAGAGCAGGATTGTCACAGCTTAGTGGATTTTGCTCAGAGGAGAGTGGAGGGCTGGCAGGCTGCGGGTCTATCTTTTGGAGGTTGGATTGAGTTGGTGAGATCAGTTATTGCTGGCATCACGATGTTCTGGCTCCAGTCTATCCAGATCCCGTCGGCCACTATTCGAAAAGTGGAGTCCATCTGTGCGGACTTCATCTGGAGGGGAGGGATGCATGCGATCTCCTGGGACCAGTTATGTCGTCCTAGGGAGGAGGGGGGAGTGGGGCTGCGGCCTCTACATGCGGTCAGGAAGGCAGCTTGTGTGAAGATGGCATGGAGATTCATCAAGGGGGGTTCGCTCTGGGCGGAATGGATGGCGAACAGATACCTCAGGCGGACAAACTTCTGGGCCTGCAGGATAGACAATAATTTTTCGGTCACATTTAAGGCCATTCTGAGGTGTCGGTCGGTGCTCAAGACCGCTATATGCAGGAACATGAAAGATGGGACGACCACTGATCTATGGTTTGATCCTTGGTTGGGTTCCAGATCCTTACTGGAGATACTGGGAGGACAGCTGTACAAAGAGGCGGACAGGGGGCTCACATGCAGTCGGATCATCAGAGATGGGATATGGAGGCCAGAAGGATATCCTTACACAGCTCAGCTAGCCGAGGAGATTCGTCTTATTACTATAGATGATAGCCAGCATGAGGACTCGTGGAGCTGGCCGGCCCTGGGTCGGGGGCGGGTCAGATCTATTCTGCTTCCGTAGCTGCTATGACTTGGTTCAGACTCACCTTGACCGGGCTGAGGAGGTGGACTTTATTTGGGGCAAGGGGATTGTCCAAAAAATGCAACTATGTGTATACCGACTTCTGCGAGGCAGACTGATGACGAGAGACAGACTCCTCAGGTTTGGGTTGCAGATCCCAGATGCCAAGTGTGTGCTTTGTCATGGGAAGGACGAATCTATGGGGCATCTCTTCTTTGTTTGTCCGACGACCTGTCACATTTGGACTGAGCAGTGCGTGCAGCTAAGAGGGGGTGTTGGTGTGGATAGAGACATCAGGAGCATACTTAGCTGGATTCGAGACCACAGAGGCCGGGATCCGGGGTGGGCCAGAAGAGCCAGAGTTCGTCTGGCCGCTTCCATTTGGCACGTCTGGAAGGAGCGGAACATGCGTATTTTCGAAGGCCTGACTACCCCTACTATTGAAATTCTACATAAAATAGAATTCGATGTATCAGTATTGGCTCCATAATATTATAATATGGGGCATGAGATGATGTGATATTATGTATTGTAATACCTTTACCGCTATGTGCAAGGAATAAATTCACCCTTATTCCAAAAAAAATAAAAATATATATATATAGATCCAAAAAGGGTACACGATGGGCCACTCCAAGCACCTCTCTTATTACAATCACAACAGAAAACTTGCTCCACCAACCCTAACTTTAGCGAACAAGGTACTTGTTCATTCCTTTGGTCGTCCGCGAACTTGACTGAATAGATGAGCTCAGAATTTTCTCGCAGATGGTCTTGTTATTCCATTTACTCTTTGCTAGTTCTTTCTCAACATTCTGGATGAACTCCATCCACTGCAGCGTTATCATAAAGGTTTAGTCCATCCTCCAATGCGGCTTCCCCCTCTTCCTCTATTCCATCCTCCGCTGCATTATGTATCTCCGGCTTGCCTTATATGGTAGCTGGATGATCTACTATCCCTTGATTAGGCTCTCCGTCTATCTTGACATCCGCCGCCTTCTGCCTTTCCACTGCACCTACCGTCCAACTAGCCATATTCCCCATGTAGGGTAAGAGTATATCTATCTGGGGATGGAGGCACACTCTGCTGCACTGCTTACCGCGCCATCCAACTCGTTGATATGGCTAGATGACAAGGCTAGTCCCGAATATCGCTCATCTCGATTGCGCATATTAGGCAACGAATTTGGGTGAACGACCTTCGGAGGAACCTTTGGCTCATCTCGTTCCAGGCCAGCCCCAAGGACACTAAAGGTGGGGATGGGGTCTGCTCGGGCAACAAGACCTAGGCAACTCATTTGGGTGAACTTGATCGACATCCGCAATGTCAATAGGAACCGTTGCAGTAACCTTCGCTGCGGATACTATCTCCAAGGAAACCCCCCTGCTCTTTATCATGCAGCTTCCTCCAACTCTTTTTGTATAAAGTCTACTGTCAGATCTGGACAATTCTCTGCCAAGTGGCCAAAACACTTGCACATCGAGCTCGCATGGAGAATCAATACATATTCACCGACTGCTCGATCCTTGTTTCATGCGGTAACCTTACCGTGATTACCTTCGAGAGCGGCTATAACACACGGATCTCTACGGTAGCCCGGGAATAGGACAACCTTTGTCGCTTAGCTGTCACAAAATCCATACGAATCGGATGACCCACTACACTCACAAGTTTGCACATGGACGCAACATTCCAAAGTTGTGACAATAACTGCGGCAGTCATATCCAGGTAGGTAGAGTCGCCAACAAGTCATGTTCAAACGTAATACACGGATCCCATCTCATGAGCACTAACAGCCGACTATCAAAGGATCACGACCTGTTCTCTAGCACCATTTTGAGATTTTTCTAACAGAGATAACTTGACGAAAAATAATCCATTCTCTCTCGAATAGATTTCCATTAGTCCTTTCGGCTTCCAGGCCCTTCTCGCGAACGCCTTGATGTTGGAGTAAAACGACTTCGAACACACGGCATAAAGAAGCAAGGTGTTCTGCCAGGACACTATCGTTGCCGCCACATTGTCCGCAGTAGTGCTCATCGTTCCTTCTCAGTCAATCACCTCCGGCACTGAGTATTGCAGTAGCACCTCCTCCATCACTGGGGATGATGAACACAAGGTCGCCCATGATTTTGGTTGCGATGAGGCAACCCGAACTTCTTCAGAGTAAATAGGAACCCTCCTAACCTCCTTCGTGATCTGTTATGCCGCATTGACTCGGACTCGTCACCTCTTTCCTCGCTCCCGAGGTAGATAAGACTACACCTCTGCGCTTCTTACTGATAGGACCATTCCCTAATGTGTCCACCACTTCTTGGACACCAAGCCGCTTCCTGAGGGGGCCAGTAGTCCCATCACACGGTCCATTCTAATGCGTCGAAGGCCTCGAAACTCTAGCTCGAACCCCTTCTCGACTCCCCAAAATCAATGTTGAAAGTTGTCGAGACCTACGTCGGTTCACTGAAGTCTTTCCTTCCTCGTTGGCCTCCAACAAGGGATCGGTCGGAATAACATCCGTCTCCCATGGAGGATCGCTGCTGTTTCCTTATATATATATATATATATATATATATATATATATATATAGGGAGGAAGAAGCAGCCGCGATAGAAAAATATACAGAGAGAAGAGAATAGCGTCTCCTCTCATATCATCATCATCTTCATAATCATCATCGTTGAGATGGCGAATTAGGAGCGATCGGGAGAGGCGTCCCTTGCGAACCCTAGGGGGTCCCTCACCTGGGACCCTGGTGCTGTCGGAGGCGGCGCGCCCAGCGGTGGCCTGGCCGGGGGCAGGCCGCACCAGGGCGGAGCGGCGAGTGGTGGAGACGGCGGCGCCGGCTCGGGAAGCGGATGCGGGAAGTCTGAGTTGCCGCGTGGCCGGGGCAGCGGCGAGGTAGCTGCCGGGGCTGGCGTTCAGGCCGACGCCAGCGACCAGGCGGCGAGCGTCGGTGGCAGGTCGGTAGTCAGGCGGTGGGAGGTCTGGGCGGATCCGGCGATGTCAGCATATTCCCGGGATTCCAATTTGGATCTGGGTCCAGTTCTCAGGGGAGACAGATGGACGATGGTTTCGAGACGTCGAGAGACCAAGGCGGGAGGCAAGGTGGGGGGCACGCAGAGCCTCCAAAAGTTGCGACCCATGGCGGGGAGAAGGCCGGGGGAGGGATTGGTGCATAGAACATCGTCCCGTGGACCTGTGGTGTCTACTGGGAGACTAGCGCCCCAAGCCGATCGCGGTGGAAAAAGGAAAGGGCAAAGTGGTGGACACGGGAGGCCAGGGTACAGGGGCATCCAGCCTGGAATTGGAGTCGCCCAGGGAACGGCTCCCCGGCCAGCAGCACGCTCCTGGGCAGATGTCTGTAAACCGGTGGAGACGAAAAGTCCAACATCTATGGAGTATGTTCCGCCGAAGAAGGTAGGGAGCGGTTTCCGAACTTTGTTCCCGGTTGAGGAGATTGAGAAGGTGTCTGCCTTCTGGGAGAACACGCTGGTCCTGTACGTTCTGGGGAGCAAGCCGTTCTACGGACAGATCCGGGGGTATGCGGCGCGAGTCTGGCATCCAAAAGGCAGCATAGAGTTCTTTGCTAGAGAAATGGATTCTTCTATGTGAAGTTTGGGCTCGCTGAAGATGTCACCAGGATTCTACAAGGTGGACCGTGGACGTTTGATGGCAGACTGATCATTCTGAAGGAGTGGACCCCAGATCTGAGATGTGATCGGGAAGTCCTGAATGCCATCTCCGTTTGGATTCGCTTTCCGGAGTTCCCCGTTCGATTTTGGAGCATTCCTCTGTTGATGCGACTGGCCAGTTTGGTAGGCACCCCGATCAAGGCTGATGAAGCTATAGCCTTTCGATCGAGGTTGATGTATGTCCGAATTTTTGTTGAGATTCGGGCTGGAGGGGAGTTACCGAGTCTACTGGAGTATGAGGTGCCTTCTGGAGAGGTTCTAACCCAGAAGGTGGAGTATGAATGGGTTCCCCCTTCGTGTTCGAAGTGTGTTTGTTTTGGGCATCTAGACAGCACATGCCCGTCCAGAGGAGCACAGTCGGGGCCGATTACGCCCCCTACTGAGGTGCCGGGCCCATCTCGGGTGAGGGAGCCTCTTTCGGGGGAAGGTAGAACGAAGGATTATATGTAGGAGGGTGACCGACCGGGGAAGGAGCCCGGGGGGCTGAGTCTCACTATCACGCCTCAGCCGATCTCCCCTAGTGGGACTATGATCACCTTCTCGGCACAGAGTATGGTTACTAGAGGCATGGCGGCCTTGGGGAGAGAGGAGAGGGGCGTTGGCGGGTCTTCTAAGGAGCAGGTATATAGTAGGAAGAGACGAGCTGGACCACTACGTGAGAGACCTCCAAGTGAGGTGCTCTGTGTAGAGAACCCGGCATGGGCGCTTGTGCTCTCCCAGACAGCTCCCCAGCTGGACCCCTCCGCGGGGAGGGAGGAGGATATGACAGCGACGGATGTGGTACTGCCCCCAGGTACCAGTCCAGGTGATGTCCAGGGGACCCTTTCCAGTAATAATTAATAGCGATCATCGCCTGGAATGTGAGGGGGGCGTGTTTGTTAGGGAGATGGAGGGAGATTTGTGCGGTCTTGCACAGAGAGGTGCGACATCTCTATCCTGCTGGAGACTAAGATTAAAGGGAAGAAGACACATACTCGGTGGACCCCATCTCATTGGGCTCAACTCCACAACTTGGCCATCTGTAACATGGCTCGGATCTAGGTCAGATGGAATGCAAAGTCTTGGGATGGAGACTTGATCTTCATGACGGAGCAGTTGATAGCCGTCTCCTTCACTAATAAGGGTGGCTTTCGGTTCTTACTGGGAGCGGTGCATGGTCACAACGACAGACGGCGGCAGGAGACCTTGTGGAGCGACATTTCCAGGGTAGCTGCTGCTGCTGATGCCTCGCACCTGCCGTTTCGTTTGCTGGGCGACTTCAACGTCCTGCTCCACAGAGGGGAGAAGACGGGAGGCAGACCGGTACCTGATCCGATCCTTTATGACTTTCAGAGATGTCTTCTTCAGGCGGGGCTCAAGGGGCTGTTTCGCTCGGGGTTCATATGGACTTGGCATAACAAAGCAATCCGTAATAGGGTTGCTTGCCAGCTGGATAGAGCCATAGGCAACGGGAAATGGTTCAGGCATTTCCCCAATTCGTCGGCTGAGGGCCTGGCCGCTGGGACGAGCGACCATTTCCTATCAGAGTCGGCTTCACTATTCGGCCTCCCGTGAAGTCTCGCCCCTTCAGGTACAACAACAGCTGGTATCTTTCGGAGGGTTATTTGGAGGCTGTTACGGAGGGGCTCACTAGCCATCAGGAGGGGACGACCCAGTATCGCATAGCGCATCGGCTCAAGGCTACGAAGAAGGCTTTACGGAGCTAGGTGAAGGGTCTGCCCAAGTCTACCTTAGAAGATAGGCGGAGCTTCGGACCATCTAGCAGGACATGCAATCTGATATGCTGAATGGAGACCTGGCGGCGAGAGAGAAGGAGCTGATCGGAGAAGTCAACATCTTGCGTCTGGAGAAGGAGATTAGCACGGCCCAGCTTGCTAAATGCTCATGGCTTAAGGATGGTGACCGATGTACCAAGTTCTTCTATGACGTCATCCGGACCAGACAGCATAGGAACCATATTTCCCAGCTTCTTGATGTGGATGGCAACCTGGTGGGAGAGCCGGCAAAGATACATGGCGAGGCAGTCAGGTACTACTCTGAGTTATATTTTCAGACTGACTACCTGTCTGTGTTTCCAGATGTAGTTACGAAGAGAGTGGTGACTCCGTATGTGTCACTCCCCGATCCCGATATACGTATTTTTCATGGATTCCGTATACGGTATCCGAATTTAGCATGTGTATTTTCTGTATGTTATTTATTAAAGGTTGCATGTAGCTCTTAGGTTTGTCATTAGTGGAATGGATAGAGATTAGGGATTTGGGTTTCCATTAACCAACCCTATTTATAACCTCTTCCTCATTCTCTCTCCTCATTCACTCCTCCATTTATTTCCCTCAAACCCCCACTCCATAGGCAAGTACACCTTGCTCAGAAGTGGAGATTAGCAAATTTTCCATTCTTGATTTTTCTTGTTATTATTTATCTATAATGTTCTTCTCTTCATTCTCTACAAGTTTAGTTCTTGAAGTCTTTGATTTTAATGGAAAGATTTGTGTAGATCTAAGTTCCTAAGATCTAGGGTTTCATGGGTTTGATCTATCAAACTTGGCTATTTTCGAAAACCAATGGTCCTATGTTGTAGGAATTTTGATTCTACACAGTTTTGACCTTTGTAAAGTTAGATTCCGACCTGTTTGGAGTAAGTTATGGCCGAAACAACATTTGGGTTCTCCGTGGTTCGCCTACGCAGGCTCTGGCAGGGAAGATGAGCAGTTCCCAGCCGCAGGAGCAAAGCAGCCGCATAGCGTTGGGCAGTTTCGGCCGCATGGCACTTCACAGCCGCACAAGAAAGGTAGCCACATAAGTATTTGAGCCGCAGAAGTCTACGTTAGAATGCTGCCGCAGGGACTTTTGTTCTCCTCCAGCCGCATGAGATATCACCCTCCATCCGCATGCGCTTTGACCATTTTTCCAGCCGCATGGCGCTGGCAGTTCCAGCCGCAGAGGCCCAGCGACTCTCTAGCCGCATGGGACGTAGCTCCCTGAGCCGCATGCGCCCCTTTCTTTCGGGCCACATATGCATGACTCTTTTCCAGCCGCATGCGCCTGCATTTTTCAGCCGCATGAGTCATGGCCGCATGTTCCCTCGTGTATTAGTCTTCATTTCTAGTCTGACTACCTATGTGAAGGCTGGATGATCCTATGTGTGTACAACGGTACAACCTATGTGAGCACCGAGGTGCTATCCTACGCGCTAAGGGTTCCTTCGTGATACCTTTCAGTACTCCCAAGAGTCCAGCATTTACATAGTAATGGTCGTTGGCAATGACGTGGTATGTGTTGTGTGTTGCATTACACCAAGAAGGGGAAAATATACGTATGAATCCTTGAGCCAGTACGGATCCCTTCTTGGAGTACTCGTACGATGTACGACATCTAAGGGAGTGAACATATGACAACGACATGTGAACTCTGAGGATAACCTAGGGATTAACTAGGCAACTAACTTAGTAGATGCATTGGGTGGGAAGAATCCCGAGATCGTGCCATACTAGCCACCCCAGGTCCCGTCCTGACGTGCCGGATTGGCCGCCACGGATATGGTTTCATTCGCCTATAGCGAATAGCTATATCCGACTCCTACGAGCTATGTGTTAAATGTTTTAGCACGGTAGCCCTTCAGGGGACTGGTGCATAATCAAAGTGTTATAAGTCTTATGGTTTGGCTAGCCCTGCTGGGTTGACACGATCTGAGGATTCCTTTTTAATCAGTATAACGGGGATAACTCCGCCAAATATAGAAAGCCGCAGGAATGAATCGCCGCTTGAAAAACGACTTGACTGTGCTTGGGCCTTCCGCTAGTAGCCGAGGGACACGGACTGTCATGGTGCGTGGTCCAACCCATGTCCTTGTTTGGTTGTTGGGTTGGTCTATCGTGCTAGGACAGGCTGTGAACCGAGGTTACGACCGAAGCTTACTATTATTATTATTTTATGACTGGGTTTTATCTCACTCTTTTGTGCTCCCTTGTGGTACTTGCTATTTCGGGGCTGACCCGGCTGGTTTTGTTTGGCCAGATCGCGTAGCAGAGCCTGAGGATCCGACTTTCTTCCCTGACGTCAATGGTGCATACTAGGAGCATGACTGGCGGGGGACTCGAGTGGGTTTCTTCTCCACCACTCTTGTATCTTTATTTATGTCCTGACGTTTAGCCACCGGCACCTGTTTAGCCGGCTAATCTAGACATTTTGTCTTTTGCACAATTGTAATTAAATCAGACTGCAGCTGAATACAATTATGTAACTTTGACTCTCTGGGCTAGCTACCTTATAAAGCTAGAACCTCGTGACCATTTTGATGAAGCGTCGGGGACGCCTTACTGCTTTATCTTATATGTTCATTAATTGATGTTTTCTTGCTTTGAATGATTGAGACGTAGATGTTCTGTGTGACCATAGGTGACTTGAATGTAGCATACACCCCCTTGTCTCTTGACAGCCACGATCGCCGTATGACGTTGATTACCTCATATGGAGTAGCTGGCCTAGTCCGCCTCCGTATTTTGGTACTGGGGCGTGACAGTATGAGAATAGCCTTCTACTTACCCCAGTTACTCTGGAGGAGGTGGAATCTATTGTCAAGACGGCGGATCCCAACAAGGCACATGGGCCGGATGGGTTTAGCAGTGGGTTCTACAAACGCCACTGGGATACTCTGAAGTATCAGGTCCTTGAGGTGGTGCATGAGTTCTTCTCCAAAGGAAAACTGTTGAAGGAGCTGAACCACACCTTCCTGACACTTGTGCCAAATAAGGAGGGAGCGACATCGCTGGCAGATTTCAGGCCTATTGCATGCTGCAATTATTTTTACAAGATAATTACACACCTTATGTGCCGGCAGATGGAGGGGATCATGCATGACTTAGTCTCTCCGAACCAGGCGGCTTTCATCAAGGGGAGGTCGATCGCGGAGCACAGCCTTCTGGCGCATGAGATGGTGAGAGGATTCAGTAAACCTGGCGGGGAGAAAGCTTGTGTGAAGTTGGATCTGAGGAAGGCCCATGACATGGTCAATAGGGATTTCCTCTGTCATCTGATGACTACTATGGATTTCGAGGACCGATGGGTTGCGAGGATCCGGGAGTGCATCACGTCTCCCACTTTCTCTGTCCTCATCCAGGGCACCCTATATGGATATTTTCAGAGCAACCGTGGGCTTAGGCAAGGTGACCCTCTGTCCCCTTACCTATTCACGCTTGTCATGGAATACTTTACATGCTTGATGGATATGGCAGTGCATTCCATTGTTCAGGCGGGTTGACCCCCCGGTTACCCACCTTATTTATGCAGATAATCTCTTGGTGTTCATCCAACCATCTACGGAGGGTATGCACACGATTGCAGAGATTATGGGAGAGCTGGAATCCCTCTCAGGCCTTCAGATGAACATAGAGAAGAGCATGGTGTATTTCAGCTCCCTCTGCCCCCAGAAGGAGGAGCGGGCCGACGCGCTGGGAGTTGAGAGAAGTGAGCTTCCGGTGAAATATTTTGGGGTTCCTCTCACAGTCAACTATGCGCGGGACCAGGACTGCCATAGTCTGGTGGAGTACGTCCAGAGGAGGGTTGAAGGCTGGCAAGCCGCCGGTTTATCATTTGGAGGACGCATTGAGCTGGTTAGATCGGTGATATCGACTGTGGCCCATTTTTGGCTGCAATCCATTCTACTCCCTATTACCACTATCACGAAAGTGGAGCGGTTGTGTGCAGACTTCATATGGAGGGGTGGTATGCAGGCGATCTCCTGGGAGCAGCTCTGTAGACCCAGGAAGGAGGGTGGAGTGGGGTTAAGGCCGTTGTTGGAGATCAGGGAGGCCTCTGCGCTGAAGCTGGCATAGAGATTCATCAATAGGGGGTCCCTCTGGGCTGACTGGATGCATAGCAGATATGTGAAACATGACAACTTCTGGACCTGTACTACTGACAACAATCATTCAGTCTCTTTCAAGATTGTCTTGAGACACAGGGGAGTTCTCAAATCTGCTATCCGAAGGGTCATGAAGGATGGGTCTGGAACGGACCTCTGGCGGGATTCTTGGATAGATCGGCAATCTCTATTAGAAATCAGGGGAGCCACGTCGCATCAGGAGGACAGCCGGGGGCTGACTTATCGACGCATTATCCGCGATGGAGAGTGGAGGCCTGAGTCCTATCGTTATACTGCGGAGCTGGGTGAGAGTATCAGTTCTGTAGTCATTGATCCCGATTTGCCTGCTGATCGGTGGATTTGGGAGCCGCCAGGAGATTCTTCGGGGACTGGAATATTCCAGTTTCGGAGCTGCTACAACCTCATTCGGCGCACTTATCCTCAGAGTACTGACTATGAGTTCGTATAGTACAAGGGTCTCGTCCGGAAGATGCAACTTTGTATTTACAAGCTTCTTCTGGGCCGCCTATTGACGATGGATCGACTTAGTGCTTTTGGGGTACCGGTTCCATACCCTAAGTGTGTGCTATGCAGTGTGGAGAATGAATCTATAGGGCGCATTTTCTTTGAGTGTACCCTGTTATAGCAGATCTGATCTGAACAAAGTAGGGTGCTGGGTGGTCGTGACTCCGGAAAGGGGATTGGGGACATCATCACCGTGCTCCGGGATAACAGAGGAAGAGGGGAGGACTAGTTCCGGACCGCCAGAGTTCGACTGGCAGCCGCTGTTTGGCATGTATGGAGGGAACGGAACCGTCGCATCTTCGAGGGGCTAGTCACCCTCCGGTAGGCATCCTCCATAACATAGAGTTTGATGTTAATGCTATGGGAAACTGAAGAGTGGGAGTCCCACTCTGATTGTATGTTGTAAGATTATTGCGTTGCTTTTCGAATAAAATTTACCCTTTTTCCAATATATATATATATATATATATATATATATATATATATATATATATGTAGGAACCAGGTAAATTGTTTCTGGAATCGCTCCCACTGGGATTCAAACTCCTGACCACTCGGGCCGCATGCATCTCTCTTAACCACTAGGCTAGAGGTCAACTGCAAAACCGTCCCCTTAGACCAAATCAACCAGCTTAACTTTATATATATATATATATGTGTGGAATAAGGTAATTGTGTTACAGACTCTTGGCCCGAAGGTCACACTCTCAGTCCGAAGGCCCGCATCCGCACCGCACTTGAATCACACCGCACCCGCATCCACATCCGGTCCGCACTCACATTTATTCCTCCACAGAGAATTAAATGTGCTTCCCCCGTTGCTCGAACCTGCAACCTTCTCAACATCCTACTCGACGACGTCCCGTCCGTCCTCCACTTTCTGCTAGCCTAGTCATCACCTCTAGTCTTGGTAGGATCACTGCAACGTGGTTGCACACCGGCACATCTACGAGCTAGGCAACCCAAGGCCCACCAACTTCCTGCAATAATCCACAGACATGTCTTGGAAATTTCTCATAAATAATGTCTCTCCCTGGAATCGAACTCGTCTGGCTTGGAAACTTATGTCTCTATCTCCTTGTCAGTTGATCTAGGAGGCTTTGACTATGTTATAACCTTTTCAGTGGATTATGTATAAGAAAGGGTTACTATTTCTTCCGTTCCATTGAAAATAACATGAGAATTATGTTCGTAAGAACAAAGAGAAGCAAATCTATTCTGTACCCGATAACTACCAATACACAATGGAAGGATTGGTCCCTTTTTAGGGGAAGGAATGCATATATACTTACTCATTATTCGAACGATCGACGGGCATGTTCGTTCAAATGTTTCTTTATTTTGTCTTCCTATATGAACCTTCAATCTATGTATAAAATAAAATAAATAGAAAAAGGCTTAATTTCAACTTGATACCCTCAACTTTTTCAGTTTTTCAACTTGATACATTAAACTTTAAAATTAGACAACTTAATACCTCAACTATAATTGTACCGACTTAATACCCTAACAGTGTTAACGAGAAACATTAAATAACAAAAGTACACCCATTATCTTCCCCTCTCCTCGGCAATAGCATTGGAGGCGGCAGAGGTTTCAACAACGTCAATAGTAGCAGCAACAACGTGGGGTGCGAGAGGGGGGGGGGCACAGTGGTCGAACGACAACGTTGGGGGGCAAGGGGGGGTGCAGCAGGGGAGGGGGGTTGCGGTGGAGGGACATCAGGGGTGGAGATAGGATTAGTGATGGGGATGGGGATGACAACGAGGGAGTGGGGTAGGAGGGTAAGTTGGTCAATATTTTTAACGAAAAAATTAATCGCTGACTGACGGAAGGTATCAACTTGAAAATAGTCAATATTTAATGGCGAAGTTGTCTTAGTTTTAAAGTTTAAAGTATCAAGTTGAAAAATTGTAATAGTTGAGGGTATTAAGTTGAAATTTTGCCAAAGAATAATGATAATAATAAACCCATTCTTACATTTCCATATTAAAGTGAAGTATAGTGCGGTTCGAATATATATATATATATATATATATATATATATATATATATATATATATACTAGTCATAACCCGTGCCCATAGGACATGGTTCATTTAAGGTATATTCCCCCTCAAAATCTTGGACCCCCAATTTTAAACGAACAATAATAATTATGAGGCCCCCATCAAAATATTAAATCCCAACCACTGCTGGATGTGAATTTTCTTTGGATTCCCCATAAAACTCAACTCTCAATAATGCTCATCCACAACCATTATGAGTGCAAACCCCACTCTTTGGATTCTCCATAAAACCCCACTCTCAATAATGCTCATTCCCCATAAAATCCCACTCTCAATAATGCTCATCCACAACCATTATGAGTGCAAACCCCACTCTTTGGATTCCCCATAAAATTCCACTCTCAATAATGCTCATCCACAACCGTTGATTCACCAAGATTAAATCCCAACCACTCTTTATCTTGGCACAGTCAGCCCTAGGATTCAAAAACCTTTGTGTTTTGTATATATATATATATATATATATATTTTTTTTTTTTTGAAAGAAGGTAATTGTGGCGAACGCTCCCACCGGGAATCGATCCCCTGACCACTCGGGTCGCATGCATCTCTTAACCACTAGGCTAGAGGTCATTTGTATATATATATATATATATATATATATATATATATATATATTCGAACCGCACTCGGACTACACCGCACCGCACTACACCCTCGTATAATTCTTCCACAAGGAAATTAATGCGCTTATATATATATATATATATATATATATATATATATATATATATATAGAAGCATGAAATTTTAGGCGCATCCAAGGATCAAAGTTTCTATGCGCCACACACATCATGCGCCAAAGACACAAGACAAATGTCAGCGCATCAGTCAAAGACGGCAAGAATAAAAGCGCATGAAAAAGGATTTTTATTTATATGAAAATCTATTACATGGCTTTTTCCATTTACAAAATCTATTACAAAGAAGCCTAGTCTAAAGCTCTGCAGCTAGGCGCATCACTCTGACGTCTCAGTCTAGGCGCATCACTCTGGTGTCTCAGCATAGGGCGCATCATTCCTCTTCATCAGAGCGAATCACTTCCTCGTCAACGCACGAGTGCTTGGGGCTAATGAAACAGTTATTGAGCAGAACGTGGGTTTGCAATTAATCCAAATCCGGTGGTACTTCAAGCATAACGAAAGTCAGGGCACGACGACCCCGATCTTTGCATGCAACAGGCACCCAACGCCATCTCGTAGAAGAACACTGTCGACAAGGGGCACGAACACGAACTGTTCTGTCCATAGCTTTCTGAGTACATCTCAGTCTTGTGAAGGAGTTCATCGTCAAGATCAAAGCTTCTTTGAATGAAGAGATCTACAACCCACAGAGGAGGATCGGTTAAGTTCATTTCTATAGAAGAAGTGGGGGAAATGAGAATTCTCTTCACCACGAACACATTTATTTATAAGCCAAAGCTTGGACATCCATGCGCCAAGTGGCAACTTCCTCGAAGTTAGTGCAATGAATCTAGCATTAATGGCGATGAATCTGCCACCTCAAACTCAGCTAAGTCAAAGAGTCATCAATTCGCCTAGAAAGACTCAACAAAGCTGACCAAAGAAGATGCGCCACGCAGATGATGCGTTTCTCAGCTCCATGCGCTGCACGTCTGATGTGCCCACTTAAGCTCATCTCCCATCTAGCATTTAATGCCAAGTGACAGAAATGACAACGACACGTATCTCGAAGTCTGAACAGACAACTTTTTTAGAAAACGAAGAGCCACTGACGTCAGCGTCATCGTTACTTGTTGTGCTCTGCCACGTGGCCGATTAAAACACTTGTATGCGCCTCCACAACCATGCGCCCAAACTTTGCATGCGCCTCTACGGTCATGCGCTCAAAACTTCGCATGCGTCTCTACAGCCATGCGCCTAGACTTGCTATTGATCCCAAAAGTCATATGCAAAGTCTCCTCATGCGTCAGATCCTAGGCGCATCTAAGTAAATCAACCTGCAACAGATCGAAGATCTTTAAGCAATGAGCACGCGCCACGTGCCATTGACTTAGTTCTGCCTAGAAACGGGTGCTAATCACCCAAGATCACAGCAACAACCGAATCTCAACATCTGCCACGTGTTAGCTCCTCCGCAGTCCAACGGTGCAGTCTCAAACAGATTCAGTTAAAGCTTCTTGACGCAGCTCCATGCGCCTAATAAAGTCAGACACGTGGCGTCCCTACGTGCAAAGTCTCCATGCGCACATCGCATATGCGCGCATAGACGGATCATTCCGTCATCTATAAATAGATTCAATCCTCTTCTCCAAACCCGCATCAAATCCTCTAAGCTATTTAACAGCTTTGACTCATTGTCTTTCAGGGCAACTCAGACCTTCAGAGAGTTCGAGATCATCGTCAGATTGCCAACAAAGTAAAGAATCACCTCTCCATCGCCACGGTTCCCAGATAAAAA
The DNA here is from genome assembly GCA_029216955.1 of Iris pallida. Taxonomy (NCBI): domain Eukaryota; kingdom Viridiplantae; phylum Streptophyta; class Magnoliopsida; order Asparagales; family Iridaceae; genus Iris; species Iris pallida. The sequence continues at coordinate 1,580,123 of JANAVB010035020.1, forward strand.
ACAATAGTGTACTAGAAAGATTTTATCGAGATCCTACGTTGTACTATGTTCTGTTTGTGATTATATATAAAGTTTATTTAAAACTTTTTAATGGCAAACAATATATATATATATATATATATATATATATATATATATATATATATATATATATATATATATGGAACTTTGAAGGAGGAGCGGGCCTTGGAGCTTGGGGTGGAAAAGGGGGACCTACCGGTGAAATATCTGGGGGTGCCCCTTTCCGTCAACTACGCGAAGGATCGTGATTGTCAGAGTCTGGTGGATTTTGCACAGAGGAGGGTTGAGGGTTGGCAGGCGGCTGGCCTATCGTTTGGAGGGCGTATTGAGCTGGTGCGCTCAGTTATCTCTGCTATTACTCTGTTCTGGCTCCAATCGATTATGGTTCCTTTGGCTACTATCAGAAAGATAGAGGGCATATGTGCCAAGTTCATTTGGCATGGGGGGATCCATGCCATCTCTTGGGAGCAGCTCTGTCGGCCCAGGAAAGAGGGAGGTGTGGGTCTGCGCTCACTTGTTTCTGTCCGGGAGGCGGCGGGGATCAAGCTGGCATGGAGGTTCCTTCAGGGTGATTCTCTATGGTCGGCCTGGATGACTAGTCGGTATCTCCGGGGCAGGAACTTCTGGGTATGTGAAATTGACAACAACTTCTCTGTGTCTTTCAAGCATATCCTGAGGAACCGACCTGTTCTTCGGACGGCTATGCGGAGGAGGATGAGGGAGGGAGGGGAGACGGATCTATGGCTCGATCCGTGGATCTCAGGCCAGTCTCTCCTGGAGATTCTGGGTCCCCAGAGGGACGGCGTGGCATACAGAGGTCTGACTTGTAGACACATCATCCGTGGTGGGGTCTGGAGGCCAGAGGCGTATCGTTTCACTGCTCCGTTAGGGGAGGAGATCAGACAGGTGCAGATCACTCCGACGGCACTGTCTGATGTCTGGATTTGGGCCCCTCCCGGCCGCTCGGAGGGTGCAGGAGAGTTCCGATTTAGCAGCTGCTACGACCTTGTCCGCACTCACTTCGATGATATTGAGGAGTACGACTTTGTCTGGGGGAAAGGGCTTGCCAGGAAAATGCAATTGTCTGCATACAAACTGGTGCTGGGCCGGTTACTTACTCGGGACAGATTGCTTCGGTTCGGGGTTTCTGTCCCTGACCCTAAGTGTGTTTTATGTGAGACAGAGACTGAATCCATTGGGCACCTGTTCTTTCAGTGCCATGTGGCGTGGAGCATCTGGGCAGAGCAGAGCCGGAGACACTTGGGAGGGGTTGGAAGGGAGCGTGACTTCAGAGAAATCCTTAAGTGGATTGGTGATTGCAGGGGCAAGGAGCAGAGCTGGGCTAGGCGTGCTAGATTGAGACTTGCTGCATCAGTTTGGCATGTCTGGCGGGAGAGGAACCGGCGCATCTATGAGGGACTATCCACCCCACTGGTGGGCATACTTCATAACATTGAGTCGGATGTACTAGTAATGTCCCCCTGAGCCGGGATTGTATCTCTATGTTGTAACCTTATTGAGATGATGGAATAAAATTTACCCTTTTTCCAAAAAAAAATATATATATATGGAACTGATATTTGGTTTTTATTTGACGTATATGCTCATAACTTGGTGCAAACTCACTCAAATGCGGCCTTGAAGGACCCACTCGGACAACTCTGCCCCAATGACCCTCAAATCGGCCCCAACGGACTTACAACTCGGCTCGTAGGCCCGCAACCTGAACACAAAGGCATGCTCCTGCCCAGCCCTGATTATATATAAAGTTCATTTCAAACTTTTTAATGGCAAACAATATATATATATATATATATATATATATATATGGAACTGATATTTGGTTTTTTATTCGACGTATATGCTCATAACTTGGTGCAAACTCACTCGAATGCGGCCCCGAAGGACCCACTCGGACAACTCTGCCCCAATGACCCTCAAATTGGCCCCAAATGACTTACAACTCGGCCCGTAGGCTCGCAACCTAAACACGAAGGCATGCTGCGGCCCGGCCCTGAAGGCCCGTAACTCCACTCCTACCATTTATTTAGAATATAAACCCCCCCCCCTCTCGAACTCATGCGGGATAATGCCTCCCACCTTAGCCAGTTTATATATATATATATTGCTTCAATATATATATATATATATATATATATATATATATATATATATATATATATATATTTGGAAAAAGGGTAAATTTTATTCCAAAAGTAAAGCAATAATCTTACAACATACAATCAAAGTGGGACTCCCACTCATCAATTCTCCATAGTATTTACATCAAACTCGATGTTATGGAGAATGCCTACCGGAGGGGTGACTAGTCCCTCAAATATTCGACGATTTCGTTTCCGCCATACATGCCAAACTGAAGGAGCCAGACGAACTCTGGCGGTCCGGAACCAGTCATGCCCTCGACCCCTGCTATCCCGGAGCACCGTGATGATGTATCCCCAATTCCCTTTCCGGAGGCACACACTCCCAACGCTCTACTCTGCTCCGACCAGATCTGCCATGCCAGAGCACACTCGAAGAAAATGTGCTTTATAGATTCATGCTCCAGACTGCAAAGCACACACTTGGGATCCGGAACCGGCACTCCAAACGAACTCAGACGATCCCTAGTCAAAAGACGGCCCAGAAGAAACTTGTAGACACAAAGCTGCATCTTCCTGGCCAGACCCTTGCACCATACGAACTCGTAGTCAGAACTTTGAGGTAAGGTGCGCCGGATGAGGTTGTAGCAGCTCCGGAATTGGAACTCCCCAGTTCCCGGAGTTGCTCCTGTCGGCTCCCAAATCCACCGATCACCAGGTAAAGCCGGATCAATGACAATAGTACTAATGATCCTACCCAGCTCCTCGGTAAACCGGTAAGCCTCCGGCCTCCACTCCCCATCGCGAATGATGCGACTACACGTCAGACCACGTCTGTCCTCCTGATGTGTCGGGGCTCCCCTGATGTCCAATAGCGAATGCCGATCTATCCAAGGATCCCGCCAGAGGTCCGTTCCAGACCCATCCTTCATGACCTTCCGAATTGCAGATTTGAGCACCCCCTGTGTCTCAAGACAGTTTTGAACGTGACTGAGTGATTGTTGTCAGTAACACACGTCCAAAAGTTGCCATGTTTCACGTATCTGCTGTGCATCCAGTCCGCCCAGAGAGATCCCCCGTTGATGAATCTCCAAGTCAGCTTAAGCGCGGAGGCCTCCCTAATCTCCAGCAACGGCCTGAGTCCCATTCCTCCCTCCTTCCTGGGTCGACATAGCTGCTTCCAGGAGATCGCATGTATACCCCCCTCCAAATGAAATCTGCACAAAGCCGCTCCACTTTCCTAATAGTAGCAACAGGGAGGAGGATGGACTGCAGCCAGAAATGAGCCACAGCCGAGATCACCGATCTGACCAGCTCGATGCGACCGCCAAATGACAAACCGACGGCTTGCCAACCTTCCACTCTCCTCTGGACGTACTCCACCAGACTATGGCAGTCCTGATCCCGCGCATAGTTGACTGTGAGAGGCACTCCTAAGTATCGCACCGGAAGATCACTCCTTTCGATACCCAGCACATCGGCTCGCTCCTTCTTCTGGGGACATAGGGAGCTGAAGTAAACCTTGCTCTTTTTCCTGTTCATCTGAAGGCCCGAGAGGGAATTCAATTCTCCCATAATCTCCGCAAGCGTCTGCAAACCCTCCATCGATGGCTGGATGAACACCAAGAGATCATCTGCATATATAAGGTGGGTAACTGGGAGATCCACCATCCGAAACAAAGGGACCAGCCTTCCACGGTGCATTGCCAGGTCCATCAGGCAAGTGAAGTATTCCATAACAAGCGTGAACAGGTAAGGGGACAGGAGGTCACCTTGTCTAAGCCCACGATTGCTCTGGAAGTACCCATAAGGAATGCCCTGGATGAGGACAGAGAAAGTGGGAGACGCGATGCACTCCCGGATCAATGCAACCCAGTGGTTCGCGAAACCCATGTCGGTCATCAGATGACAGAGGAAGTCTCGATTGACCATGTCATACGCCTTCCTCAGGTCCAGTTTCACATATGCTTTCTCCCCCCCGGGTTTGCTAAAGCCCCTCACCATCTCATGAGCCAGGAGGCTATGCTCAGCGATCGACCGCCCCTTGATGAACGCAGCCTGATTCGGAGATACCAAGTCCTGCATGATCTCTTCCATCCGCCGGCACATAAGGTGCGTAATTATCTTATAAAGATAATTACAACACGCAATAGATCTGAAATCCGTCAATGTTGTCGCTCCCTCCTTCTTTGGCACCAAGGTCAGAAAAGTGTGATTCAGCTCTTTCAGAAGCTTTCCTTTGATGAAGAATTCCTGCACCACCTCCAAGACCTGATGCTTCAGGATGTCCCAGTGGCGTTTGTAGAACCCACTGCTAAAACCATCCGGTCCAGGAGCCTTGTTGGGATCCGCCAACTGGACAATAGATTCCACCTCCTCCAAAGTAACGGAAGCAAGAAGAATGCTATTCCCATACGGAGTCACCAATCTCTTCGTAACAACATCTGGGAACACAGACAGGTAGTCAGTCTGGAAATATAACTCAGAATAGTACCTGACAGCCTCGTCCTGGATCTCAGCCGACGTCCCCATCAGGATGCCATCCGCATCAAGAAGCTGGGAGATATGATTTCTATGCTGTCTTGTCCGGATAACATCGTAGAAGAACTTGGAACAACGGTCGCCATCCTTGAGCCAGGAACATTTGGCACGCTGAGCCGTGCTAATCTTCTTCTGCAGCGTCAGGATGTTGACTTCTTCGATCAGCTCCTTCTCTCTAGCCGCCAGGTCCCCATTAAGCATGTCAGCTTGCATGTCCTGCTGGATGACCCTCAACTCCACCTCCTTATCTTCTAAGGTAGACTTGGGCAACCCTTTCACCCAACTCCGAAGAGCCTTCTTCGTGGCCTTGAGACGACGTACCAAGCGGAACTGGGCCGTCCCCTCCTGACAGCTAGTAAGCCTCTCTGAGATAGCCTCCAGGTAGCCCTCCGAGAGATACCAACTGTTGTTGTACCTGAAAGGGCGGGACTTCCCAGGAGACCGAGAAGTGAAGCCAACCCTGATGGCAGGAGAGGACCTCGTCGCGGAGGTGAAGGTGGAGGAGATGGAAGGAGAGGACCTCATCGCGGAGGTGAAGGTGGAGGAGATGGAAGGAGTCATGGAGGCGGTAGGCGGGGTAGCCGAATGAGATATCTTATGCTTGTATGTCTATAGTATAAAACCCTCATCATCGCCACCTATCTAGAATTTTGGTTCAATGAGAGGGACTTCAACAGGTACAAGCATAGGTAGCTGAAACAATATAATCACGTGTCGGCTTTACTGGTGTGAAAAAGGGATGTGTCTACGTTTCAGGTGATTGTGATTTTGGGAACCATAACTCAATACTCTCGTAATTGAGAAAACTCTTCGATTCCTAATTTGTAGAAAAACTTTAAATAGCTATAGACTTGACGAGGCTCCGAAGATCGAAATGTTAAATGGCGAATCGTCATTCAACCCGGTTGTAACCAGACATCTTCAAATTATTGCATTATTCTACAAAGAATATATTTGTCATGCATGAGAGAACAACACTCATAATTAATAAGGCTAAACATTGTGAAATGCTTGACAGATCGAAAGTTGCTGTGATACTGTCGGAGATATAGTGGATAAAGTTTATTTGGTTCTTACAAAGTTTATTTCAGTAGTCTTTATGGTACACTGTCATTGATACTTTTGTTTCATGTTGCTATTTTGGACAGATGGCTAATCCCAAAAAGGATAACGGATTTGAATTCCCAACAGAAGGAGGTTCTGATGAAACAAAAATGTATATACTGACATAGTTTTTGTTAATTCTTATGACATGCTAGAAATATCACCTACCTTTATTGCTGTAAACAGGGTTGGTGATGACTGTGAAAAATTGCCTTCTAAAAATGCAAATGAACCAAATGTCAGCAAACCATTACCTTCACAACATGCATCAGATGTGCCCATTTCAGAAGATCCATCAGACAAATTCTTGGTAGCAATATTTGCAACTGATACAATCAAGCGCTCAGAGCAGGAAAACTCAGCCAAGACTGCGACGGTATATAAGGTGGCCATTATAGATCGTGAGAAAACAATTTTGCCATATGATGTGCCAGAGCAGAGAAACCATACACGTGGACTGGACTTATCTGTTGTGCCACCTGTATCTACTTGCATAAGTAATACAGAATCAAGTAAACCTTCTATAGCTATCTTGGAGTCTCAAAATTCATCAGACCCAAGTTGCGCTGTACTGGCCTTGACAGAGGAAAATGACGGGAAGGGCAAAGAACTAGCATGGTTGGAAGATTTGGACAAAGTATTGCAGGATAAGAAGAAAGAAAGGGACACATGGACATCCACAGAGAGTGACACAAGAAAAAGTAATATCAACCGTGGCCAGGCATCCAGTGGAATGGCTCCCCCTTTGATTCCAACCAACTCATGTGTTCAGATCTCTTGTGGTCAGGTGAGTTATGGAATCAAACTCTATCTTCAATTTCATATGCATCTAAGGTCTGCTCTATATTCTTATGCCTGACCTTGCAACAAAGGCCTTGTTGTGGATTAAGTTCCGTTTCGGAGATTGGATAGTCGCAAACAAGCTTACTCCTGAAGGAAAAGTGTTAGTGGTCTTAGATTGAGTTCAGATAATCATTGAAAAGTGCATCTTTTTATAGTGCTTGTCACAACTTTGTTATATGTGTATTTACAAGTTCTCATCTTGCAGTTTCGTAAGTTATGAAGTTTCGATTTTTTTTACTTCTTTTTATATGCAGCTAGTGAACACATGTATCCCTTTATAATGTTGCAGGGAAAGACAAAGTTAGGTGACCCTGGATGCAAACAGAAGCAAAGTGAAGAATATTTGAAAGGATCTCTTTGTACTAACTTTTCGGATCCGTCTCTGCGCCTGAATCTTGGAGCACCTGCTGATTCTTTTAAGGACTTCCACAGTATGCTGTCTTCTCCAAGTTTAGGCAATGTTCTCACACTCAATAGACATCTGCCATGGCATGCAATGCAAGACACTTCTTCTTTACAAAGAAACAAGCAGAAGATTGAAGACGTCATAAATGGCCCAAGGATGTTAGAAGAAAAGGAAGTCTCCTTGTTAGATAGGTTCAGGAGGTATTCAGATAAGTGGTCCGAAGAAGAGCTAGATTTTCTCTGGATTGGTGTAAGAAGACATGGAATAGGCAATTGGAATGCTATGCTAAGGGACCCCAGACTGCAGTTCTTGGAATCAAGGACTGCTGAGGACATGGCAATGCGATGGGACACGGAGCAAGGGAAGGTTTTAAATGGAGCATTACTTCAGCCATTGAGCCTTTCCAGATCATACAATTCTCCTCAAATTAGGGATGACGCTTTGCTAGCAAGACAAACAGCTCCAAATCACTTGAGTAGTGGAAGTATATGGCCTCATGCTAGTTCAGAATTTCCTATGTTGACAGCTGAGAAGAAACTTTCTCTAGGAGACTCATATCATCGGACTAGAAATCTTTTCCATTCTTCAGGTGCAGGCACAATTAATGCATCAGGAGATGGAAATTCATCCATAAATTCGGTCCTAGGCAGCTTCTCAGTTGGCACTGTTTACCCGAAGGCTCGAATGAGACACCCGAAGCAGACTAGAAAGCAAAGCGTGAGGTCTGATAGGGAGCCGTCTACTTCACAGAAGAAACCAAGTAAAATACCTACTCATGAATACAAATCTGCTGGGACAAGCAGTAGTCTCCCACATTGGCTCAAACATGCTCTTTCGAGCAAAATTCCCAGACCAAGAGATTCACCACTGTCACAGGCTGTTTCAGCCAGTACTCTTTCTTTCAGTTTGCTAGAGCAGATACGTAATATACCTTCATCCTATAAATGTGACCCACCTGTTCCAATTAAACATTCTCGAGCTCGTGGATTTCTGAAAAGGAGTGTAGAATCTGGTAAGAGAAGGGGTAACTTGAGGACCACTGAAGTTTCTTCTCTAGATGAACTGCGGAACGTTGGTGTCCTTCCATTTCCAGGCAAGACTTCCCACCAATCTAAATTGGACTATGCAGCTCCAGAAGAGAACAATATACCTAATCTGAATAAGAAATATTCAGGTCCAATTTTACCAAACGACGAGTTGGTGGTTGTCGATAGTGATGCATCTTCTGAGGAAACAATATCAGATCATGAGGCCTAGTTAGCCTGTAGAATACAGCAATTTGAAATTCTTGTAGATGATTTCATTATAATAGGCCTGTAGAATTTTGGTAATGTATATACATTTGATATCCTGGTTATGCCAGTTGTTTCTGGACAAGTATTCTGTCAGGTTGAATCTATTATATATGGTTCTTCAATATATAAGTAATATAGTTGAGGACAGGATGCATCGAGTTTGTCTGATAATTTTTTCTGTATTTTGGTCTTTATATAAATGTTCTGAAATGTGATGAATTTCCATGTTTTTTTTTTTGAAGATTTTGTTCACATGCCTGTCATTTTTGCCAATTTAAATTCTAGGACTATACAGGGTATTATTTTGCCGTGGGTAAGACATCATTGTTATAGGTGATAAGTTCATGTTTATGTTTTTATATTCCTGCTAATGAATTATTAACGTACCCTAAAAAAGTAGAAAGATCGTATAATAAAGTTGTATTGCTTTCACATGATTATTGTGTTGGTTTAGGTGAGTTGGGTTGGTATCACTCACCAATGCATTCCCTAATGTACTGACCCCTCCATAGGTTCTAGGGATGACGTTGAAGTTTAAAGGCGTAAGCAGACCCTCGTAGAATCTGAAGCTCTTTTTTCCGAAGTATTTTGATGTTCTTTTCATTTTCAAAGCATTTCTAATTAAAATGTAATAAAGAACATGATATATGGAATGATATTGTTTTATGTCAGTTTGTCACTTTCATAAATTATTAGCCGAGTTGTCATTTTCAGTTGCTTATGGAAAATTATGTACTCCGCGGCTAATTATTGAACACAGAGTTACGTCTTTCTATATCGTGTCTATCAATTTTCTGCTTATTCTACTGTGGCAACCCTGACCACTGGGGCTCGAACTCCTGACCACTTGGGCCGCATGCATCTCTCTTCCAATGTCATAGTGATTGGTAATTGAAGTTCATATTAGTTGTTAATATACCATACAAATGAGCCATTTCCATTTTGCACGGTACTCACCCTTTTTACATCTTGAGATGAAGTCATTCAACCATTAATTAAATTGTGCACATGATTTTTAAAAAGTCAAATTCTTCTGCACTGAGGGTCTGCTTTGATTGAGGGGAAAAAAAAAAAAAAAAGTAGAGTTAAGTGGAGTTAAATGAGGGGGAGTTAAGTGAGGGGGAGTAGAGTCAATACATAGAACCTTGTTTGGATTGGAGGGAGAGTTAAGTGAGGGGTATTTAATAACTCTTACTTGGATTGGAGGTTTTGAGTGAAGAAAATTAATAAAAATATGATAGTTACCAAAATAACCTTATTATATATGTCATAAAATTAAATTTGATTGAAATTTTAATTATAATTTATCAAAATATCTTCACAAATTAGGAAGGTACGGAGCAACAGGTTGAAAATAAAAAAAAGGGAGAGAAATCATGATACTTTATAGAACAAATGAGGGGTATTTATGACTTTTTAAACAAAACTCCTTAATCACCCTCCTTAACCCTCCGATTTGGGGTTAAAAAATGGACAAAATAGAGTGAAATAAACCCTCACTTAACCCTCTATAAATCTCTCTCCTAAATCTCCACCCTCAAATCAAGTATGGTTTTATTTTTTTCTCACTTAGCTTTTCCTCACTTAATTCTCTTAACCCTCGATCCAAGCGGACCCTGAAGCACATGTAATGATTGTATAGTTTAAATCAAACTCTAACTTTAATTTCTTCACTCCCGTGCAACTGACAGTCGACCGTCGAACGATGGCTCTGACCCGTTGCCTTCTAACCCTAGCCCGTATAGGAAAGCAATGTAGTCGTCTACGTTCAAGTCCAAGTCCAAGTCCAAGTCCAAGTCCAAGTCCAAGTCGTATACTAAACCCAGCTCTGTCGCTTTGGGGGGATTGATGTGGCATGCGCCCTTCACATAGAAGCTTGCATCTTGGTGTTTCTCGTCCTTGATAGGATTTCTGTCACGATCGAAGGCGTCAGATGAGTCGCTATGGACGTGTAGAGTGTTGGAGTAGGTGGGGTTCCCAACCTATGTGGAGAAGATCCCGGAGTGCGACGAGCACCGTTCGATGTCGAAGAAGCTCGGAAAGTAGGCAACGAGGAGTTGCTGCTGCTGCTGCTAACCCGAAGGGGGGTTCTGGACTGGAGCCACCGAGTTCGGGCCGAACTTGGTCCGAGGCCGAGTTCTGGCCGAACTCGGTCTGGCTGTTCCAGAATGTTGCTGGTTGGTTCTGGTTGCCCGACACAGAGTTCTGGCCGAACTCTGTGTCGTCGGGGCTGAGGCGAAAATCTGGGTGATTTTTCACCATTGGATATAATCAAACGGTCCAGGTTTGTTGCGGGATTAGGGAGTTAAGTTAGGATTTCCAAACCCTAATCAATTGTAACACAATTGTAGCACACAATGAAAGGAGAGAGAGGAAAGAGGCAAAAGTGCCATTTGCAACTTTGGGAGAGAAGACGGAGGATTGAAGGTAGTTTTCGAAGGAGATTGCGTTCGGGTAATCTCTACTCGTCGTTCTCGTTCTTCGTAGCCTTGTAATCATTGTTCTTGCTTCTAAGTGTTGTGGGGATCCGATTTGGATCGGGAGAAGTTTGTAGAGGGTGTAATTCTTCTATTCCATTAGTGGAGGCTTCTCAGGGTTGGACTCCGATCGTCCCGTAGTTTTTTTTTCCGCAAGGGTTTTCCACGTCAAAAATTCTCTGTGTCTGCGTGATTGTGTTTGGTGTTTTGGTTTGTGCGTTGTTTGCTCGGTTCTCTCGCAGGTACTCTCTAGTTTTGGAAAAGGTTTTCGCGTTTCTTTCCCATCAGAGTGGTATCAGAGCCAGTTATGGAATTCAGAAGGGTGTCAGGAGTTGACAGAAACTAGAGAGGAGGGATGGAAGCGAAGCCGGTGCGCATGGTGAACCTGAACGGCACCAACTATCACTATTGGCGGAGCAAGATGAAAGATTTGCTGTTCGTCAAGAAGCTGCATCTGTCCGTATTTGCATCTGAGAAGCCCAGTGATAAATCCGAGGAGGACTGGAAATTCGAGCATATACAGGTGTGTAGATATATCAGGCAGTTCGTTGACGAGAACGTGTACAACCACGTTGCCAATATTGAGCACGCGAAGACGTTATGGGATAAGCTGGAGTCTTTGTACGCGAAGAAGACCGGGGTAAACAAGTTGTTCCTGATCCGGACGATGATGGGTCTGCGGTACAAAGATGGGGCGTCTATTATGGATCACTTGAGTGATTTCCAGGGCGTGGTTGACCAGCTGTCTTCAATGGGAGTCAAGTTCGACGACGAAGTTCAGGGACTATGGCTGCTGTGTACATTGCCAGACTCGTGGAAGACCGTACGAGTATCTATGATCGCTTCTGCTCCAGAGGGCGTGGTCAGTCTGGAGTTTGCCAAGAGCGGGGTGCTGAATGAAGAGATGCGGAGACGTTCTCAGGGCACTTCATCTATATCCCATCACTTAGAGGCATTGGTTTCAGAGAGCCGCGGAAGGGGCAAAAGCAGGGGTCCAGGTGGTGGCAGAGACAAGAGCATGAGGAAGTCCAAGGGTCGTTACGAGGACTCAGAGTGTTACCATTGTGGTAAGAAGGGCCACATCAAGCGGAACTGTTTCGCTTGGAAGAGAGAGAAGAAGGGCGACAAGGGGAAGCAAAAAGAGAACACTACAGCGGCGGCCTCGATGCATGGAGGCGATGTGATCGTTGTAGGTGATGAGGTTATCATAAACCTCGCCTGCGATGAAAATTCTTGGCTGGTGGACTCAGGGGCTTCAGCACATGTTTCTCACAACAGGGCACTATTTACCACTTATACAACAGGCGACTGTGGAGCGTTGAAGATGGGCAATGGAGATGTGTCGAAGGTGGTTGCCGTTGGAGATGTGCACTTGAGAACGAAGACGAGTGCGGTTCTTGTTCTCAAAGATGTTCGTCATGTCCCTGATATCCGTTTCAACCTGGTGTCGGTTGGAAGGATGGATGACGAAGGATTCTTCAGTCTCTTCGAGAACAGTCAGTGGAAGCTTTCCAGAGGTTCGATGGTGATTGCCAGAGGAAGCAAGAAGTTCGGTCTCTACTATATGGAAGGAAGCGCACAGGGGACACAGGAGGTGAACGCAGTCAGTGATGCGTCTACCGAGTTGTGGCACAGGCGGCTCGGCCATATCAGCGAGAAGGGGATGAGCTACTTGGTGAACAGGAAGCTGATTCCAGGGCTCAAGTCTACAAAGTTGGAGAAGTGCACGCACTGCTTAGCTGGGAAGCAAAATAGGGTGTCTTTCCAAAGTCACCCAAGTTCAAGGAAGCCGGCGTTGCTCGAGTTGATTCACTCGGATGTCTGCGGTCCTATGAAGGTAAAATCTATTGGTGGTGCTTCTTACTTTGTAACTTTTATTGATGACTGTTCCAGTAAGGTTTGGGTCTATGCCTTAAAGACCAAGGATCAGGTGCTGCCTACTTTCAAAGAGTTTCAGGCCTCTGTTGAAAGAGAGACGGGCAAGAAGTTATTGTATGTTCGGTCCGACAATGGCGGCGAATACATCGGTCCCTTTGATGCTTATTGCAGAGAGCAGGGGATACGACACCAGAAGACTCCGCCAAAGACACCTCAGCTCAATGGTGTAGCGGAGCGCATGAACAGGACACTGATGGAGAGGGTGCGGTGTTTGCTGTCAGAAGCAAACTTGCCGGGTAGTTATTGGGGTGAGGCTCTTCTCACAGTTGCTTATGTTATTAATTTGTCTCCTAGTGCTCCTTTGCAGGGTGATGTGCCTGACAAAGTATGGTACGGCAAAGAGCCGTCATACAATCACCTGCGAGTGTTTGGCTGTAAGGCCTTCGTGCATGTACCGAAGGACGAGAGGACCAAACTTGAGACGAAGACGAGGCGATACATCTTTGTCGGCTACGGTCGGGATGAGTTTGGCTATAGACTCTACGACCCGGTGGGAAGAAAGCTCTACAGAAGCAGGGACGTGGTGTTCGTCGAGGATCAGACCATGACCAACACTCAGGATTCCGAGACGCCTTCTGAGGCTGAGGAATTGCCTGACTTAGAGTCATTTCGCTTTGAGCAGTTTCCAGAGGACATCGCAGAGGATCCAGTTATGGGGGAGCCAGTATATGGAGTAGCTCCCAACCTTGATCATCAGCCTGCTGATGGTGGTCAGGGTGTCCCTCAGGAGGATGAGCATGCCGGAGAGGCAGTTCCTGAAAGGAAGGAGGCTGTTGGTTTACAGCCAGCACCAGTGGCTCCACTGAGAAGGAGCGACAGAGATCGTCGACCGTCTACGAGATACTCACCGAGTGAGTATATGCTATTGACTGACGGGAGAGAGCCCAAAAGTTTTGCAGAGGCTATGGAAGACGAACACAGGCAGGAGTGGATGGAGGCTATACAGGAGGAGATGAGTTCCTTGTACACTAATTCCACTTATGAGCTGGTACGGTTGCCAAAGGGCAAGAAGGCTTTGAAGAATCGATGGGTGTTTAGAGTGAAGCAGACGGATGATGCTACTCGCCCTCGATACAAAGCGAGGCTGGTAGTTAAAGGCTATGGTCAGCGGAAAGGCGTGGATTATGATGAGATCTTTTCGCCTGTCGTCAAGCATTCGTCTATTCGGGTGGTGCTAGCATTAGCAGCCAGTCTCGACTTGGAGGTCGAGCAGATGGACGTGAAGACGACATTCCTCCACGGTAATCTTAAGGAGGAGTTGTACATGGAGCAGCCAGAGGAATTCTGTGAAAAGGGCAAGTCACATTTGGTCTGTCGGTTGAGAAAGAGCTTGTATGGTCTGAAACAGGCTCCGAGGCAGTGGTACAGGAAGTTCGAGTCGTTTATGGATGAGCACGGTTATGCACGGACGACGTCGGACCATTGTGCATTTGTGAGGTATTTTGCCGAGGATGATTTCATCATTTTATTGCTCTATGTTGATGATATGCTATTAGTGGGTCGAAATGCTACTAGGATAGCGGAGCTGAAGCACCGACTGGGCGCGGCCTTCTTTATGAAGGATTTGGGCACAGCGAAGACTATTCTTGGGATGGAGATCAGCCGAGAGAGAGAGAATCCAAGCTGCTACATTTGTTCCAAAAGAAGTACATTTACCGGGTACTTCAGCATTTCGGGATGGACGGGTCGAAGAAAGTGAGTTGCCCCCTTGCGGCTCACTTTAAGCTCACTGAGGAACAGTGTCCATCTACCGAGGACGAAAAGGAAGATATAGAGCGGGTTCCATATGCCTCAGCTGTGGGAAGCCTTATGTATGCCATGGTGTGCACGAGGCCAAATATTGCTCATACAGTTGGTACAGTTAGCAGGTATCTTTCAAATCCTGGAAGGGTACATTGGAGTACGGTCAAGTGGATTCTATGATATCTTCAGGGCACTGCTGGTTGGAGACTTTCCTTTGGTGGTGACGAGCCGAAGCTGGTTGGGTATACCGACGCTGATATGGCTGGAGATATAGACACGAGGTGATCGACTTCGGGCTACGTGATGATGTTTACGGGAGGAGCGGTGTTGTGGCAGTCGCGGTTGCAGAAGTGTGTTGCCTTGTCGACGACAGAGGCATAGTACATTGCAGCGACGGAGGCTTGCAAAGAGTTGCTGTGGATGAAGAAGCTGCTGCAGGAAATAGGACTGAAGTAAGAGCAGTATACTTTGCTTTGCGACAGTCAGAGCGCTATTCACCTTGTGAAGAATCAGACGTTTTATAGCCGGTCCAAACACATCGAGACTCGGTATCATTGGATACGGGATGTGGTTGAGAAGAAGGACACGGAGCTTGAGAAGGTTCATACAGATGACAACGGAGCTGATATGTTCACGAAGATTCTACCAAGGGGGAAGTTTGAGTACTGCAGGCAGATCGTCGGGATAACGATATCCTCCCCATAGTTGTGAAGGGGGAGATTTGTTGGAGTGGGTGAGGTTCCCAACCTATGTGGAGAAGATCCCGGAGTGCGACGAGCGCCGTTCGATGTCGAAGAAGCTCGGGAAGTAGGCAACGAGGAGTTGCTGCTGCTGCTGCTAACCCGAAGGGGGGTTCTGGACTGGAGCCACCGAGTTCGGGCCGAACTCGGTCCCAAGCCGAGTTCTGGCCGAACTCGGTCTGGCTGTTCCAGAATGTTGCTGGTTGGTTCTGGTTGCCCGACACAGAGTTCTGGCCGAACTCTGTGTCGTCGGGGCTGAGGCAAAAATCTGGGTGATTTTTCACCATTGGATCTAATCAAACGGTCCAGGTTTGTTGCGGGATTAGGGAGTTAAGTTAGAATTTCCAAACCCTAATCAATTGTAACACAATTGTAGCACACAATGAAAGGAGAGAGAGGAAAGAGGCAAAAGTGCCATTTACAACTTTGGAAGAGAAGACGGAGGATTGAAGGTAGTTTTTGAAGGAGATCGCGTTCGGGTAATCTCTACTCGTCGTTTTCGTTCTTCGTAGCCTTGTAATCATTGTTCTTGCTTCTAAGTGTTGTGGGGATCCGATTTGGATCGGAAGAAGTTTGTAGAGGGTGTAATTCTTCTATTCCATTAGTGAAGGCTTCTCAGGGTTGGACTCCGATCGTCCCGTGGTTTTTTTTTCCGCAAGGGTTTTTCACGTCAAAAATTCTCTGTGTCTGCGTGATTGTGTTTGGTGTTTTGGTTTGTGCGTTGTTTGCTCGGTTCTCTCGCAGGTACTCTCTAGTTTTGGGAAAGGTTTCCGCGTTTCTTTCCTAACATAGAGATCCCAATGTATCCAAACTTCCCTTCCGCTGTGCCGACTTAGTTTTACATGCTGCAAGAATATTCAGACCTGGTGTGTTGATGTCTGACTTTGGAATACCAATGATTTCCAGCTGCGGCCTCTGGATGACAAGAACGCTACTGTCGAGATGTTCCAAGCACCGTGATATCAATATTTTGGTTTGATTTAGCAAAGGGTGCGGCTATCCGCACCCAACAAGTTACTAAGCACATTCCAATTTTTTTTTCCTATTCTATCCCTCCCTACTTAGCACACCCTCCTTCCCCCTCCTGACCCCTTCAACTTTGCCGCCGCCTTCACCGGTCCCGCCTCCCTCCCGCCTCCACCGGCCCCGCCTCCCCTTCTCCTCCTCCTGCCGACCCCTCCTCCTCCTCCTCCCTCCTCCCTTCGCTCCCTTCTCCCGCCTCCCCTCCTCTTCCTGTCGACCCCTCCTCCTCTTCTTCCCGCCAACCCCTCCTCTCCCTCTTTCCGTGCGGCCTCGTCCCCTCCACTCCCACCCGTGCGCCTCCAAGGTCGTCCTGATCCTCCGCGGGGGCCTCGTCCTCGCCGGAGACAGGAGAGGAGGGAGAGGCGGGAGGAGGAGGGGAGAGGCGGGAGGAGGTGGCGGTGACGACGGCGTTCCGGATTGTTGAAAATGCTGAATTGGCTCAATATGTCATAGTCTTCAGGGATTTGTTTCTAGTTTGTTTCTGAACTAGTCATAAGGTGTAGTTCCTATTTCCTATTTCTTTGTTAGTTGTTGCTATTTTCTTGTTAAGAGCTCTTGATGCAATGCCTATATATAGGCTGCTAGTGAATGAATAATGAAAGATAATAGAATTTCCCATCTACTTTGAGTGCTTTCAAGTCCTTTTCTATTCTCTATTTCTGATAGTGGTATCAGAGCCAAGTTAGTGAGCAAACTGAGAGTACATAACTGCAGCTTTCTTTCTCTCCTTTTGCATTGTAGTAGCAATAAGTAATGGCGTCTGAAAATTTCATTCAACCTTCAATTCCACGCTTTGATGGTCACTATGACCATTGGAGTATGCTGATGGAGAACTTCTTGAGGTCAAAGGAATACTGGAAAATTATTGAATCTGGAGTACCCGAACCAGCAGCTGGTGTTGCCTTGACAGATGCACAAAAGACAGAAATAGAAGGGCAAAAGTTGAAAGACCTCAAGGCAAAGAATTATCTCTTCCAAGCTATTGGAAGAGAGATTTTGGAGACAATTCTTTGCAAAGACACCTCCAAGCAGATTTGGGACTCCATGAAGAAGAAATATCAAGGGTCAGCTAAGGTGAAACGAGCGCTACTTCAGACGCTCCGTAGTGAATTCGAGACTTTATGCATGAAGTCGGAAGAATCAGTTTCAGATTATTTCTCAAGGGCAATGACAATTGCAAATAAGATACGGATTAATGGCGAGAACCTATGTAGTTTCCCGCTCCTCGCGGTCCACTATATAATACCCATGGCTTGCTGACTCAGTCTTGAACTGAGTATCTGGGTGAAACCTTTGTCGGTATCGATTGATCACGGATGAAATGCAATGAACCTTTCCAATTGATGGATTGGCTTCTATTGAAATGAATCCAAGAGTTTTATTGGATGTTTTCTTTCGCTGCTTGGTTTTGATGAATGCGTTTTTGTGTTGGTTTTCGATGATTGGTTTTCATTGTTCGCTTTTATCGCATTTCGCATTCATTCCGAATCTTGAGAGAAAGAGACGAAGTATGCTAATCAACTGTTGGTGCCAATGTAGGCCGCGTGAATTGTTCGTGAACGGCGCGTGAAGTCCCTCCTTCTCTCAACTAAGATTCATCTCGATGAGTTGCTTTAACCGGGCTTGCATTTATTTGTATGCCTTAATAAAAATGATCTCTAGTCCACTATGTTGCCTTGTCCCTGTGATCAACGATATCTCAATAACAAAAGATAAGATAAGATAAATGAATGAATCACATGTAAAATGGAACTGTCGCTTGCTTGCTTCAATATGAACTGTATGCTCTTATGAATTGCCTAAAAGAGATAGCTCGATATGGAAATCACGGCTTGACCGTGCAAGAAGAAGAAGAGAATGGAAATATTTACAAGTTGCTAGGCTCGTGCATAGTAGAATTATCTGATAGCTGCATTCACATTGGTCTAGATAACTTGTGCACAAGGTGGTAATCTCTCGATCGATTCTGGAGGCACCTGGAGTCGATCGGCCTAGGAGAGAACATGACACCTGGGGCTAGAAGTCCCCGCAGTAAGAGGGGGTGTCAGTCTATTAGTAGTTGGGCAGGAAGTTCCGATTGCTAGTAATGGGGATACCCATGGACCACAATAGTTAGGTTCATGCATATAGACATGGATTTATTGCTAGCCTAACATGCAGGAACGGAAAATGAGTATGCTTTACATATATGCAAATTGTGCTAACCTGTTTTTGTGCAGGGATGACTGTCGGCGATGGGTAAGTTGGTTATGAATAATTCTGCAGTCATGTTTCTTATGAATTGTTAAAAAGAACCTAGACAAGTAGAAAGAGCACTAGTAAATATGTAGCTTCACATGTTGAATTAGTGCAGATATTTGTGAGTTTCGGCGAAGAGCCGCTCGCCAGTACATGATGTGTGCTGACCCACGTTGTGGGCATCCTTTTCAGTAAGCAAAGGAGACAGGGGGATTTCAAGGAGGCACTAAAGCTCGTCTAGCCCAGTAGAGCCGCGGACTGCCTCGAAGCTTCATTTTCCTTCCAAGTCAAGTTTTAAGTTTTTATTTCCTTTGAAGGTGTCTTTCAATTCTAGCTTGTAATAAGGGATATGATGTATGGGCATTGCGACTATTTTCAAAAGAGAGTTTTCAAAGAGAATCATGTAGCCAATATAAGGCACTCTGAGTTTGCGACGCTTTGTACTTGTATTCCTATCAAGTCTATCAATAAAAGAAGTATTTCCATTTCAAATCTCTGTGTCCAATATTTGGTTTTCTGCAATGAATGGGTGCGTGCGTGTGTTTTGCTTAACTAGTGGGTGTATGCGTGCGTTTTGCTTGACTTGTTGTTTTTGTGCAGGTACATGGCCTTGTGCAAGCGCAACTTAGGCTTGCACGACATCACGCCTTAGCGAGGACGATCGATCCTGCAGGGATCCAGGCAAGACGGACGACCCTAGCAGGATCGGGGCATGACAAAGTGGTATCAGATCACGGCTTTACGTCCTTGGCCTCTTGCAAATATCATTTTCGAAAAAGTATATAAAGTATTTTGATGGCTTTCAAAAGAGTCCCGATTTTTGAGTTATGAAAACCAATGCCCCATACAATAAGTCCATAATATTTTATGAGACTGACAGAAGTTATACTCTTTTTGTAGAGAAATGGCCCCTCCTCGCTCATCTGCCTCGACAGATCCGATAGAACGTATCATGACATTGTTGGAACTGCAGAGGCAGGACAGTGAGGAACGCAATCAAATACAACAGGCCCAAATAGAGGCCCAGCAGAAATAGTTGGAGTCCTTGACCCAAATTGTAACTGTGCTTGCGGTAAATCGGGATACCACCGCAGCGACCAAACCAACGGGAACGCCCGAGATTGAGCCCGTGGAGGGTGACGAACCCCAGCCAACGCAAAGGCACACTTCCTTTAGGCCAAAGGACTTCCTAGACGCGAAACCTCCAAAGTTTGAAGGCAGGACATCACCCGACAAGGTGATGGACTGGATTGATAAAATGGAGAGTTTGTTCGCGTTCATGGGAGTTCCGAGTAGCAAGAAGGTAGTTTGTGCCGTTCTGCTTCTACGGCTGCGGGCAAAGGATTGGTAGAAGGCGAAGAAGCCGGCGCTGTCACCCTCAATTCCCGTATTTCCCGTATTTCGTATTTATACTCGTATCTGGATTTTGGCATGTATTTTTATTTTTTCTCAACTTGTGGAATTTCGGTATTTCTCGTATTTTGGGTTTTGACATGGCTCGGTTTTAATTGGTTTGGGTTGGTTTGGTTTGGTTTAATGTGTATTGGAACACCTTAGCCTATGCTCCACCCTCAACACACCACATCCCACCTTCTTTAAAACTCCACCAACTTTTTCTCTCTCCTCATAAACCTCCATTAATTTTCTTCTTCTCCTTCCTCTACACTCTTCTCCTTCCTCTACACAACACCAACCCATAGGCAAGTGCACCTTGCCACCACATGAGAACCCTATTTTATTTGTCCATTTGCTAGATTAGGAGATGATGATCAACATTAGAACTTGGCATTTTGTGATTTGGAGTCTCCATTGTTCTAGATCTAAGTTTTCTTATTTTTCGGATTTGCATGGTTTTGATCCATTTAAGTTGGATTTTTATGGATTTTGATGTTTCCATGTAGAAGAGAATTCAACTTCACCCAAGTTGGAACCTTGGAAATCCGGATTTGGAGTCCGGATGGCCAAGTTATGAACTTTTGAAGCTTTGGGTTCAACCATGGAGTTCTTGCTGGTTTGGAGAAGACAGTGAGCAGTGTGCAGAGCTTTTTAGCTTACGCCACTGAGCTGCGCGCGCTCTTTAGCGCCGCGTACGAAGACTTGGGTACGCTTCCTGTTGGAAGCGTGTCTCTTGCGTACGCAGACTTGGGTACGTTTCCTGTTGGAAGCGTGTCTCTTGCGTACGTAGACTTGGGTACGCTTCCTGTTGGAAGCGTGTCTCTTGCGTACGCAGACTTGGGTACGCTTCCTGTTGGAAGCATGTCTCTTGTGTACGCAGACTTGGGTACGCTTCCTGTTGGAAGCGTGTCTCTTGCGTACGCAGACTTGAGCGTGCCCTGGTACGCAGACTCGAGCGTGCCCTGGTACGCAGACTGGAGCGTGCCCTGGTATGCAGACTTGAGCGTGCCCTGGTACGCAGACTTGAGCGTGCCCTGGTACGCAGACTTGAGCGTGCCCTGACTTGAGCGTACACATGTCCTGAGCGTACGCTTTCTCCTGCGTGCGTGCGTGCTTTTGTGCGTACGCAGCTCTCCTGCGTGCGTGCTTTTGTGCGTACGCTATTCTCCTGCGTACGTGCTTTTGTGCGTACGCAGCTCTCCTGCGTGCGTGCTTTTGTGCGTGCGCTGTTCTCCTGCGTGCGTGCTTTTGTGCGTACGCAGCTCTCCTGCGTGCGTGCTTTTGTGCGTATGCTGCTCTCCTGCGTGCGTACTTTTGTGTGTACGCTGCTCTCCTTCGTGCGTGCTTTTGCGTGTATGCTCACCCTGTATGCGTGCTTTTACGCGTATGCCCAACCCCCTGGCCCCTTGCTTAAACCCATTGGCTCTTAGAGTATTGGTTTTATTTCTCGACTTGGTTTCTCTTTTGTGGATTGGGTTTCCTGAGATCTTGTTCAACACAGCATGACTATCTTGACCCGACACGGCCTAACACGATTTTCAAGTCATTGTTTATGACTGGTACGGTTTTCGAGATTTTCTGTGAATTATGATCCTGGTATTCTCTGATCTCCTTGCTAGTGACCCAGTGGGGTGCACACCTAACTTGTAACTTTTAATTAATCCTTGTGACTTGATAACTTGATAGTGGCCCGTGGCGGCGCACTCCTGACTTGTAGCATGACTTGATAACTTAATGCTGTTGCGACGGCTAACTTAGCTTGACCTGTCTTGACACCGTGGGTGGTTCTTCCTTGCTTGCTTGTTAAATCCACTTGTCCTGTCTTGCATCATGTCTAGGATGGGACTCCTGAGTACCACGGTCAGGAGTACCTACCAAAATGGATTAAGGCTAATAACTAGAATAACACAGTAGTCATGAAGAGATGACACAGCTACAGGCAATCCCGTTACCTGGGCGCTCTTGGGATCTGTAGCCTGCCGTCGAGTATGGCGCATTTCTAGCACACTGTTATGTGTTGCACCTTCTAAGTCACTTAAGGGTACATGCGTTTCCTGGACGATGTACCCACCAGAATTCAACCCCTAACTTTCGACCTGGGTAACCTGGATGGTCTGCAGGACTTGTGGCTGTGGAATCATCTCACTGCATCTTGTTAGTAATTAGGCCTGTGATAACCCTAGTTAGTTAAAGTAGTAAGCCGTAGTATCTGCTTGGCCGTGATTGATTGAATGAGGTATAACCAGTCTAGTCATGTCTTGATCCAGTACAAGATTGCTTCCTGTCTTGATTTCTCACATTATTATCTTGTCGATAAATGGTGGGAAACCAAGTTCTGTTCAGATGAAAGGTTACAACCCCGGTCCTTGTTTGGGTTACGGGTTGTAACCTGGCTATCGGAATAGTTCCATGGTTATCTCGTCGTATATCATCCTGACATGTTTTCATAGATTCTAGTGTTAATATTAGATTTTCTTGTGCTATTTGCTGGCTTTTGTTCTTATTTCGTGGCCCCCTTGTGGCACTTGCTCTTTCTGGGGTTGACCCAGCTGGTTTTGTGTGGCCAGATTTTGGAGCAGCTCCCGAGGATCTACCAAGCTTCCAGCCCAATGGTGACAACTAGACGGAACCCGGGCTAAGAGTGGGTTTTCTTTTTTGTCTTGCCCACTTTATTGTAAAACTATTCTTTTGAGGCGTTTAGCCGACGAGCACCTGTTAGCTCGATGCACTTTTACTTACTGTCTGCCTACGGGCTGTAAACATGATTAACAAATCCTAGGGTTAATCATGTACGACTAAACTCTTGCTAGTCCTAACATTTTGTAACGACTAGCTTCATGATCAGCTGAATATGTAATATTTGGGACGCCTTATTATTGTATATTTAATGATCATACATCTTGCGACCTTACTTACTTGCTTGTGATTGGGACATTAGGCTTGTTCATGACCATAAGAGACTGTTGGCTTGTAGTAAACCCTCATATATCTAGACAGCCGTGACCGTATATCGAGATGGTTTCCATTTCAATATACGTAGCTGGCTATGTCTGCCCCCGCTCTCCAGTATTCTGGTTCTGGGGCGTAACATGGTTTAAGTAGTGGCCGATGCAGGTCTTGTAAATCAAGATATGTGGGAGTTTACCAGATAGATGTCTCAATCAGTACTCGTCCTTGATCTCTGTTCGTATCCTCTGAATCCCTGGATTCTTGCCCTGATCCTGTGCTTATATCATTGATATGTCCTGGTCCTTTCCTTATTGTTCCCTGTGTCGTCTTCTTCAGCGGCACTGTACCTGGTCCTACCGATCAACGAAGTGGAGCATTTCCCGCGGGTCAGCAGCAACCCGGAGATCAAGTCCAGCATTCCGGGGTAGCCTCCAGAGTTGTGCCTACTGGAGGAGAGTCACCAGTTCGGTCCATCCATCCCGCAGAGCCAGATGATGGTACCTTAGTAGGCCTCATCAGAACCTTAATAGCTTCCCAGGATCGTCGAAGCGACGCCCTGCAACAGACAGTTCAAGATGCTTTGACTAGAGGCGGTCATCCAGGGAATCAGGCGGCAAACAGCTTCAAGCGATTGAACCCTCCTTTCTTCGACGACAGCGAGGATGCGATTGCCGCGGATGTATAGCTTCAGGATACCGAGGTAATTCTGGAAGCAGCTAGGACACCTGAGAATGAGAAGGTGACGGTGGTACGCCTGCAGTTGTTGGACTTGGCTCGCAGTTGGTGGGCAGCGCAAGCCATGGGATTAGTGGCATCCATTTCTTGGGCAGTATTTAGAGAGAGATTCCAGACGAAGTACTTTGATGCTGTGGCTCGGTACGACCTGCAGACCAGATTTACCAACTTGAAGCAAGGAGGCAGAACAGTCGATAGTTATGCATCGGAGTTTTCTAGACTCAGTAGGTTTGTCCCCACCTTGGTGGCGACCGAGTTTGATAGGGCCCAGCGGTTCCAGCAGGGACTGCATTTGGAGATCTTGTTGGCGGTTGAGCAGTTCGAGCACCAGACATTCGATGCAGTCTTGAGAGCAGCTAGAAGGCATGAGTATACCTCCCAGAGGATCGTGGATAGGACCGGAGGTAGGAAGCGGTCCCACAGTCAGATGCACCAATCATCAGCTCCAGCCCCGGCAGCTAGGGGATTGACCATTGGAACTCCGAGGCGGGCGGCCTCCGTAACGTCGGTTCAGCAATCGACCCCGACGTACCCGCAGCAGCAGAAGCAGACTTCCGCGATAGGATGTTCTCATTGCGGGAAGCCAGGGCATGTGTTGGCAGACTGTCGCAGGGCACAGGGATTGTGCCTGGCTTATGGAGCAGCAGATCATAGGATAGGGGCTTGCCCGAATAGGGGTGGTTCATCAGCATCCAACCCTTCTAGCTCTTCGGTGAGAGGACCGGCTCCAGCACCAGTTCAGCAGCAGCAGTATCAGTCTTCGAGGCCCTTGCCGCCTCAGTCTCAGGCATTCCAGCAACAACACCCCCAGCAGTATGCACAAGCCCAAGCTCAGATCCAGAATAGGCAGAGAGGTTTCCAGCAGAGGGGACCAGCAGCCAGAGTACAAGGTCAGGCCATGATGATGGCTATGGAAGAAGAAGTTGCACCAGGTGAGGTTGTGGCAGGTACTATTCTCGTCAACTCCTCTCCAGCGTCTGTATTATTTGATTTTGGTGCATCGTATTCATTCATGTCTGCACGATTCGTGACACGAATAGGATTGGAGCCCGAGTCATTATCAGTGAGGCTCAATATACTTACTGGTAATGGTCTTGTGGGAGTAGATCGAGTGTTTTCCTCGTGTCGGATCGTAGTTAGCGGTAGGGAGTTCCCCGCTAGATTCATAAAGTTTCCTATAGCAGACTATGATGTAGTCCTAGGCATGGATTGGTTGAGGAACCAGTATGCTAGGATAGACTGCCATATTGGCAGAGTTGTCTTTAGTATCCCCGACGAGCCAGAGTTTTCGTTTTCCAGAGACGCAGTGGAGCCATCTTCTCCAGCATTGCGGATGGCAGTAGCAGCAGTGCAGTTACCCCGGATAGTTGAAGAGTTTCCAGATGTCTTTCCAGAGGAGCTTCCAGGGATGCCGCCAGAGCGGGAGATTGAATTCACTATAGACTTGATTCCCGGGACAGTACCAGTATCAGAGCGAGTCTACAGGATGGCGCCTTCAGAGTTGGAAATTTTGTACAAAATGATTGAAGAACTGAGGACCAAGGGATTCATCCGTGCAAGTGGATCGCCTTGGGGAGCCCCGATGCTTCTTGTGAAAAAGAAGGATGGTACGTCCAGGCTATGTGTTGATTATCGTACCTTGAATTCGGTGACAATAAAAAACAGATACCCTCTTCCGAGGATAGATGACTTGTTTGATCAGCTCAGAGGGGCTTCAGTGTTCTCGAAGATCGACTTGCGGTCGGGATACCACCAGATCAGAGTCAGAGAGCAGGACATCCCGAAGACAGCATTCAGATCAAGGTATGGACATTGGGAGTTCCTTGTTATGCCCTTTGGAGCGACCAATGCGCCGACCGTATTCATGGACCTCATGAATCGTATTTTCATGCCTTACTTGGATCAGTTTGTGATCGTGTTCCTAGATGACATCCTGGTCTACAGCAAGAGTGAAGCAGAGCATGAGCAGCATCTCAGAGTCGTCCTCCAGACGCTTAGGGAGCATCAGTTGTACGCCAAGTTCAGTAAATGCGAGTTCTGGCTCGATCGTATTTCGTACTTGGGTCACATCATTACCCGAGGGGGAGTGGAAGTGGGGCCAGAAGATTGTGGCTATCGAGTCATGGCTGGTACCCAGCTCAGTGGCAGAGGTTCGCAGCTTCCTTGGATTGGCCGGCTACTACCGGCGGTTCGTTTCAGATTTCGCAAGGATTTCAGCGCCGATGACCCAGTTGACCCACAAGGATATGCCGTTTGTTTGGACAGCAGAGTGTCAGGAACCATTTGAGAAGTTGAAGCAAGGTTTGATAACGGCTCCCATTCTCACCCTTCCAGATGGGACCGGAGGATTCACAGTTTATTGTGATGCTTCAGGCAGAGGATTGGGGTGTGTCTTGATGCAGCATGGGAAGGTAATATCTTATGCGTCACGTCAACTACGTGATCATGAGAAGAATTACCCGACCCACGACTTGGAATTGGCGGCGGTAGTGTTTGCTTTGAAGTTGTGGAGGCACTACTTGTACGGAGATAGAGTGGAAATCTTTACTGATCATAAGAGCCTGAAGTATGTTTTCACCAAGAAGGACCTTAATATGCGGCAGAGAAGATGGCTCGAGCTACTGGTGGACTATGATGTGAATTTGCAGTATCATCCCGGGAAGGCCAACGTTGTAGCAGATGCATTGAGCAGGAGAGCCGGAGTTTATTTCCTGACGGCGCAACCAGAATTATTGGCAGATCTTCAGAAGATGGGAATTGAAGTGGTTCTTCCAACCAGCGTGGCATTGATGGCCAGTCTACAGGTTCAGTCCAGCATAGTTGAGAGAATCCGGATGGCGCAGTCAACAGATTCCAAGATCCAGCGACTCAGAGCAGAATGTGAAGCAGAAAGAAGGACAGAGTTATGTATCCATGAAGACGGTACACTTCGACACGGCACTCGTCTTTGTGTACCCAGTGGAGATATCAGACAGAAAGGCATGGCAGAAGCCCACAGTTCACAATATTCTATTCATCCGGGTGGTACGAAGATGTACCGTGATATTCGTCAGCATTTCTAGTGGAATGGCATGAAGAGGGAGATAGCCCGGTTTGTCTCTCGGTGTTTGGTTTGCCAACAGGTTGAAGCTGAACATCAGAGGCCCGCTGGACTTCTTCAACCCTTACCGATCCCAGAATGGAAATGGGAACATATAACCATGGATTTCGTGACCGGATTGCCCAGATCTCCGGCCGGCAGAGATGCTATTTAGGTAATTGTGGACAGACTTACCAAGGTGGCACACTTTCTCCCATTCAGAGTTGGACAGTCGATGGCGCAGCTAGCAGAGATGTATCTCAGGCAGATCGTCAGGCTTTACGGTGTGCCAGTCAGCATCACCTCGGACAGGGATTCAAGATTCATATCACACTTTTGGCGCAGCTTGCAGAAGAGTTTGGGGACTCGCCTTCAGTTCAGCTCAGCTTATCACCCGCAGACGGATGGTCAGTCAGAGCGCACAATCCAGACTCTTGAAGATATGTTGAGATCTTGTACCCTTGACTTCGGTAATTCATGGAAGAATCATCTGCACCTGGTGGAATTCTCGTACAACAACAGTTATCAGGCCAGTATTCAGATGGCACCCTTCGAGGCTCTTTATGGCAGGAAGTGCAGATCCCCGCTAGCATGGGACGATGTCGGGGAGAGGCAGATGCTCGGACCCGAATTGATTTCCCAGACGGTTGAAGTGGTCAGGAAGGTCAGAGATCACCTCCGAGTTGCCCAGGACCGCCAGCACCATTGGGCCGATGCTCATCGGCGTCCCTTAGAATTTGCTGTCGGCGACCATGTATTCCTTAGGATCTCGCCTAACCGCGGCATCATTCGCTTTGGCGTACGGGGAAAGCTTAGTCCTAGGTATATAGGGCCGTTCGATATTCTAGAGCGAGTAGGAGATGTATCCTATCGTCTTGCTCTTCCGCCGTCGTTAAGTGAGGTACACGATGTATTCCATGTGTCCCAATTATGACGGTATATTTCGGACCCGAGCCACATCCTAGACCATTCAGAATTGGTTGTTGGTACCAACCTTTCGTATGAGGAGAGGCCCGTGTCTGTTTTGGACCGGAGGAAAAAGATACTCAAGAACAAGACTATTAAATTAGTCCGTGTTGCTTGGGGTCATCACTCTCTAGGTGAGTCGACGTGGGAGCGTGAGGACGACATCCGATCGCGATATCCCCACCTGTTTGACTCGTGAGGTGTAATGTCTTTCTTATACCTTACGTTTTCCCTTCATTGCTTGCATTGTATGATTGTATGATTGAACTGCTTAGTGTAGCTTGCCTGTGCTTAATGTAACTTGTCGTGACAATCTCTATCTCCTTGATTAAATTCTGAGGACGGAATTCTTTTAAGGTGGGTAGAGTTGTCACCCTCAATTCCCGTATTTTTCGTATTTCGTATTTATACTCGTATCTAGATTTTGGCATGTATTTTTATTTTTTCTCAACTTGTGGAATTTTGGTATTTCTCGTATTTTGGGTTTTGACATGGCTCGGTTTTAATTGGTTTGGGTTGGTTTGGTTTGGTTTAATGTGTATTGGAACACCTTAGCCTATGCTTCACCCTCAACACATCACATCCCACCCTCTTTAAAACTCCACCAGCTTTTTCTCTCTCCTCATAAACCTCCATTAATTTTCTTCTTCTCCTTCCTCTACACTCTTCTCCTTCCTCTACACAACACCAACCCATAGACAAGTGCACCTTGCCACCACATGAGAACCCTATTTTATTTGTCCATTTGCTTGATTAGGAGATGGTGATCAACATTAGAACTTGGCATTTTGTGATTTGGAGTCTCCATTGTTCTAGATCTAAGTTTTCTTATTTTTTGGATTTGCATGGTTTTGATCCATTTAAGTTGGATTTTTATGGGTTTTGATGTTTCCATGTAGAAGAGAATTCAATTTCACCCAAGTTGGAACCTTGAAAATCCGGATTTGGAGTCCGAATGGCCAAGTTATGAACTTTTGAAGCTTTGGGTTCAACCATGGAGTTCTTGCTGGTTTGGAGAAGACAGTGAGCAGTGTGCAGAACTTTTAGCTTACGCCACTGAGCTGCGCACGCTATTTAGCGCTGCGTACGCAGACTTGGGTATGCTTCCTGTTGGAAGCGTGTCTCTTGCGTACGCAGACTTGGGTATGCTTCCTGTTGGAAGCGTGTCTCTTGCGTACGCAGACTTGAGCGTGCCCTGGTACGCAGACTTGAGCGTGCCCTGACTTGAGCGTACGCATGTCCTGAGCGTACGCTTTCTCCTGCGTGCGTGCGTGCTTTTGTGCGTACGCAGCTCTCCTGCGTGCGTGCTTTTGTGCGTACGCTGTTCTCCTGCGTGCGTGCTTTTGTGCGTACGCAGCTCTCCTGCGTGCGTGCTTTTGTGCGTACGCTGTTCTCCTGCGTGCGTGCTTTTGTGCGTACGCAGCTCTCCTGCGTGCGTGCTTTTGTGCGTATGCTGCTCTCCTGCGTGCGTGCTTTTGTGTGTATGCTGCTCTCCTGCGTGCGTGCTTTTGCGTGTATGCTCACCCTGTGTGCGTGCTCTTACGCGTACGCCCAACCCCCTGGCCCCTTGCTTAAACCCATTGGCTCTTGGAGTATTGGTTTTATTTCTCGACTTGGTTTCTCTTTTGTGGATTGGGTTTCCTGAGATCTTGTTCAACACAGCACGACTATCTTGACCCGATACGGTCTAACACGATTTTCAAGTCATTGTTTATGACTGGTACGGTTTTCGGGATTTTCTGTGAATTATGATCCTGGTATTCTCTGATCTCCTTACTAGTGACCCAGTGGGGTGCACACCTAACTTGTAACTTTTAATTAATCCTTGTGACTTGATAACTTGATAGTGGCCCGTGGCGGCGCACTCCTGACTTGTAGCATGACTTGATAACTTAATGCTGTTGCGACGGCTAACTTAGCTTGACCTGCCTTGACACCGTGGGTGGTTCTTCCTTGCTTGCTTGCTTGTTAAATCCACTTGTCCTGTCTTGCATCATGTCTAGGATGGGACTCCTGAGTACCACGGTCAGGAGTACCTATCAAAATGGATTAAGACTAATAACTAGAATAACACAGTAGTCATGAAGAGATGACACAGCTACAGGCAATCCCGTTACCTGGGCGCTCTTGGGATCTGTAGCCTGCCGTCGAGTAGGGCTCATTTCCAGCACACTGTTATGTGTTGCACCTTCTAAGTCACTTAAGGGTACATGCATTTCCTGGACGATGTACCCACCAGAATTCAACCCCTAACTTTCGACCTGGGTAACCTGGATGGTCTGCAGGGCTTGTGGCTGTGGAATCATCTCACTGCATCTTGTTAGTAATTAGGCCTGTGATAACCCTAGTTAGTTAAAGTAGTAAGCCGTAGTATCTGCTTGGCAGTGATTGATTGAATGAGGTGTAACCAGTCTAGTCATGTCTTGATCCAGTACAAGATTGCTTTCTGTCTTGATTTCTCGCATTATTATCTTGTCGATAAATGGTGGGAAACCAAGTTCTGTTCAGATGAAAGGTTACAACCCCGGTCCTTGTTTGGGTTACGGGTTGTATCCTGGCTATCGGAATAGTTCCATGGTTATCTCGTCGTATATCATCCTGACATGTTTTCATAGATTCTAGTGTTAATATTAGATTTTCTTGTGCTATTTGCTGGCTTTTGTTCTTATTTCGTGGCCCCCTTGTGGCACTTGCTCTTTCTGGGGTTGATCCAGCTGGTTTTGTGTGGCCAGATTTCGGAGCAGCTCCCGAGGATCTACCAAGCTTCCAGCCCAATGGTGACAACTAGACGGAACCCGGGCCAAGAGTGGGTTTTCCTTTTTGTCTTGCCCACTTTATTGTAAAACTATTCTTTTGAGGCGTTTAGCCGACGAGCACCTGTTAGCTCGATGCACTTTTACTTACTGTCTGCCTACGGGCTGTAAACATGATTAACAAATCCTAGGGTTGATCATGTACGACTAAACTCTTGCTAGTCCTAACATTTTGTAACGACTAGCTTCATGATCAGCTGAATATATAATATTTGGGACGCCTTATTATTGTATATTTAATGATCATACATCTTGCGACCTTACTTACTTGCTTGTGATTGAGACATTAGGCTTGTTCATGACCATAAGAGACTGTTGGCTTGTAGTAAACTCTCATATATCTAGACAGCCGTGACCGTATATCGAGGTGGTTTCCATTTCAATATACGTAGCTGGCTATGTCTGCCCCCGCTCTCCAGTATTCTGGTTCTGGGGCGTGACAGGCGCTGCTCGCAACGGCTAGAAATGGAAAGATCTCATGGGCCTCATTCAAGAAGGCATTTCTGGATCAATATCTGCCTCCAGCCATGAGCAAGAAGATGGAGGATGACTTCATCACACTGAAACAGAGAGATATGTCCGTGGAGGACTATGAGTCTGAATTTGCTAAGCTGGCAAATTTTGCTGCTGTGATGCTACCCACCGAGCAGACTCGTATAAATCGATTCGTTGGAGGTCTGAATGACGACATCCAGTTAAGCATGCTGAATCGAGAATGTGGGTCGTATTCTCAGGCCTTTGAGGCGGTGATACAGGTGGAACAATTTTGCTTGAAGAAGGCGTCTAATAAAACACAGTACAGTCGGAATCAGCCCGCCAAGATATATCATGACGGGAAGAAAAAGACTGACGGAGAAAGGAAGACTGGCGGGGAACAGAATAATAAGCCCGTGTGCACTTTCTGCGGTAGGCATGGACACACAAAGGAAGTTTGCCGTTCTGCCAACGGAGAGTGTTTCAACTGTGGTCAAAAGGGCCACCGTGTTATTAATTGCCAGAATAAGAGAGTTCGACCGCTGAACAATAGAGATGATAATGAAGAGCGTGGGCTGCTGCCAGGCCCACCGCCGCTCCGAGATAATCCGCACAATCAGCAGTTGCGGAACGCCAACACCACGACGGTGCGCGTCTACAATCTCTCCACGTTGCTTGATCCAGAATGCAACACTAGTGGAGGTGAGTTTTGTTTCTTAAGTTTTGAGGACAAAACTTTTTCTCAGTAGTTTATTATGTAGTGCCCCGCTCCTCGCGGTCCACTATGTAATACCCACGGCTTGCTGACTCAGTCTTGAACTGAGTATCTGGGTGAAACCTTTGCCGGTATCGATTGATCACGGATGAAATACAATGAACCTTTCCAATTGATGAATTGGCTTCTATTGAAATGAATCCAAGAGTTTTGTTGGATGTTTTCTTTCGCTGCTTGGTTTTGATGAATGTGTTTTCATGTTGGTTTTCGATGATTAGTTTTCATTGTTCGCTTTTATCGCATTTCACATTCATTCCGAATCTTGAGAGAAAGAGACGAAGTATGCTAATCAACTGTTGGTGCCAATGTAGGCCGCGTGAATTGTTCGTGAACGGCGCGTGAAGTCCCTCCTTCTCTCAACTAAGATTCATCTCGGTGAGTTGCTTTAACCGGGCTTGCATTTATTTGTACGCCCTAATAAAAATGATCTCTAGTCCACTATGTTGCCTTGTCCCTGTGATCAACGATACCTCAATAACAAAAGATAAGAGAAGATAAATGAATGAATCACATGTAAAATAGAACTGTCGCTTGCTTGCTTCAATATGAACTGTATGCTCTTATGAATTGCCTAAAAGAGATAGCTCGATATGGAAATCACGGCTTGACCGTGCAAGAAGAAGAAGAGAATGGAAATGTTTACAAGTTGCTAAGCTCGTGCTTAGTAGAATTATCTGATAGCTGCATTCGCATTGGTCTAGACAACTTGTGCACAAGGTGGTAATCTCTCGATCGATTCTGGGGGCACCTGGAGTCGATCGGCCTAGGAGAGAACATGACACCTGGGGCTAGAAAATTCTTCGGTCAATGACGCCAAAGTTCGGGTATGTTGTTTGTTCCATTGAAGAATCTAAAGACCTTGATTTACTTTCAGTTGATGAGTTGCAGGGTTCATTACTGGTTCATGAGCAAAAACTAAATCAGTATGATGAAGAGGAGCAAGCACTGCCGGCAGCAACTAGCTCAAGAGGAACGGGCAAAGGCACACAAGAGAATGAAGCCACTGATTCCCAGAGAAAATGGAGGGATTTTGACAATCACCATTCACCAGACAGCAAGTCCAAGTTTATAGACAAATCAAATATTGCATGCTTCCGATGTAAGAGGTATGGCCATTATCGCTCAGAATGTCGTACCAATTTAAATAGATATCATGGTACAATTCAAATAGATATCGTGGACAAAGATCCAACTTCGTAGAGGAGGAGGAAAAAATCTCTCTTCTGATGGTGTGTCATACCAAGGAAGAAAGCCACAAGAATTTGTGGTATTTGGACACGGGCTGCAGCAACCATATGTGTGGAGACAAATCTGCATTCTCTGATTTGGATGAATCGTTTCGCGATTTTGTGAAGTTTGGTGATAATTCTAAAGTCTCCGTTATGGGAAAAGGAAAGGTAGCAATTCAAACCAAGAGAAATTCTGTACAAACTATCTCTAATGTTCTCTTTGTTCCAAATTTGAGAACAAATTTACTCAGCATTGGTCAACTTCAAGAAAAGGGGTATGAAATCTCTATAAAAATAGAGTCTGCATAATCGAAGATGAAAAATTGGGCTTAATTGCTCAAGTCTACATGAAAACCAACCGAATGTTTCCATTGTATCTCCACAACACTACTCATTCATGCTTCTCTACGAGATTGAAGGAGGCAAAATGGCTATGGCATTTTCGCTATAGACATCTCAATTTTGGGGGATTAAAAACTCTACAAGAGAAAAATATGGTGACAGGACTTCCTCAAATCACAGCTCCTTCTCAAGTTTGTGAAGAATGTGTTGTTAGCAAACAACACCGTTATAAATTTCCACAAGGAAATTCATGGAGAGCGAAGAAGGCATTGGAGATTGTTCATTCCGACATTTGTGGTCTAATAACTCCATCTTCTAATGGAGGTAAAAGATACATAATTACTTTCATTGATGATTATAGTCGGAAAAATGGGTATATTTTTTACAGGTAAAATCTGAAGCATTTGTAGCATTTAAAAACTTTAAAGCACTTGTTGAAAAAGAGGTTGGCAACCCTATTAAAGTTCTTCGCACGGATCGTGGTGGAGAATACAACTCACATGAATTTGCAATTTTTTGTGAGACCCACGGAATCAAGAGGCAACTTACAACAGCTTATACGCCTCAACAAAACGGTGTTTGTGAGAGAAAGAATCGCACTATTATGAATATGGTGTGAAGTCTGTTGACATGGAGCAAGATTCCGAAGAATTTCTGGCCCGAAGCAGTTAATTGGAGCACACATATCTTGAATAGAAGTCCCACACTCGCTGTTCAAAATATGACACCGGAGGAAGCATTAAGCGGAAGAAGAACGACGGTAGATCATTTTAGAATTTTTGGGTGTGTTGCCTATGTCCATATTCCAGACCAGAAAAGGAAAAAGCTAGATGACAAGGGAGAGAAATGCATCTTTCTTGGTGTTAGTGATCAATCAAAAGCTTATAAACTTTATAATCCTAACAGTAAGAAAATTCTTATTAATCGAGACGTTGTGTTTGATGAAAATCAAACCTGGCCGTGGAACAAAAGTGATATTGGCGAACAAATTCGAACAAGTTTTGATGAAGAAGAAAAGCAGCCCCAGCAACAATCTATTCCAACAGTTGTTTCTCTTGAGAATCCTCAAAATGAAGCTCCTACTACTTCTGAAATAACACCAGTAACAACATATATTGACGAAGAGGTTGAAGCAGCAGCTGGTTCACATTCCTGTCGTGCTCGAAAGAGGCCAGCATGGATGTCAGATTATGAGGTAACCGGAATTGATCAATCTGAAGATCCACTTACTCACTTTGCTCTATTTTCAGATTGTGACCCTACAACTTTCGAAAATGCCGTCAAAGAATCAAAATGGCGAAAGGCTATGGATGATGAAATTGCGGCGATCGAAAGAAATGATACTTGGCAGCTATCTGATCTTCCTAAAGGGCACAAAACAATCGGTGTAAAGTGGGTCTACAAAACAAAATTGAAGGAGAATGGAGAAATCGAAAAGTACAAGGCACGATTAGTGGCTAAGGGATACAAGCAAGAGTTTGGAGTCGACTATAAAGAAGTTTTTGCTCCGGTGGCAAGGCATGACACAATCAGATTGGTGATAGCTTTGGCAGCACAGAACTTATGGCCCATCTTCCAGTTGGATGTAAAATCGGCATTCTTGCATGGTGATTTGAAAGAACAAGTATTTGTCGATCAACCTCCTAGTTATATTATGATTGGAAATGAGCATAAGGTGTATAGATTAAAAAAAGGCTCTTTATGGATTAAAACAAGCCCCATGTGCTTGGTATAGTTGCATTGAGGCTTATTTTTTGAAAGAAGGCTTTCAAAAATATCCATACGAGCATACACTTTTTGTTAAAATTGGAGATGGGGAAAAATGCTCATTGTTTGCTTATATGTAGATGATCTTATATTCACTGGAAATGACAGTATCATGTTTGAAAATTTTAAGAAGTCCATGATGGTTGAATTTGAAATGTCCGACCTTGGTATGATGCATTATTTTCTTGGTATCGAAGTGGTGCAGTCTGCTACTGGAATCTTCATTTCTCAAAAGAAGTACGTGCGAGAAATTCTGGATAGGTTTCAAATGAAAGATTGCAATCCTGTGAGTACACCAACTGAGTTTGGCTTAAAAGCTAAACAAAGACAATGAAGGAAAGAAGGTGGACAACACACTTTATAAGCAAATTGTGGGTAGTTTGATGTATTTAACTGCAACAAGACCAGATATAGTGCATTCTGTGAGTTTGATCAGCAGATATATGGAGAATCCTACAGAGATGCATCTCTTAGCTGCCAAGAGGATCTTCCGATACTTGTAAGGAACTAAAGATTTCGGGTTGTTCTACAAGAAGGTTAAAAGGTCAGATTTAATTGGATTTACTGACAGCAATTATGTAGGAGATCAAGATGGTAGAAGAAGCACATCAGGTTATGCTTTTATGCTGGGTTCAGGGGTTGTTTCTTGGTCATCAAAGAAGCAACAAATCGTCACCTTATCAACCACTGAAGCTGAATTTGTTGCTGTAACAACCTGTGCTTGTCAAGCCATTTGGTTGAGAAAACTTCTTGAAGAGAGTTGTATTTCAAGCAAGAGAAAGCTACTGTAATTTATTGTGACAACATCTCAGCAATAAAGCTTTCTAAAAATCCTGTTCTAAACGGTTGAAGCAAGCATATAGATGTGAAGTATCACTTCTTGAGGGATCTCTCAAAAGATGGAGTCATTGAACTAATTCACTGCAGAAGTAAAGACCAGATTGCAGACATTCTAACCAAGTCCTTTAAATTTCCTGCATTTTAGAGGTTCAGAAAGCTGCTTGGAGTTTCTACCTCAGATGAATACATTTGAGGGATGGTGATTCGAAGTCTGACTCCTATTAAACTGAATGTTGTCTAGAACATCAATTTAAGGGAGGGATTGTTGAAAATACTGAATTGGCTCAATATGTCCTAGTCTTCAAGGATTTGTTTCTAGTTTGTTTCTGAACTAGTCATAAGGTGTAGTTCCTATTTCCTATTTCTTTGTTAGTTGTTGCTATTTTCTTGTTAAGAGCTGTTGATGTAATGCCTATATATATAGGCTGCTAGTGAATGAATAATGAAAGATAATAGAATTTTCCATCTACTTTGAGTGCTTTCAAGTCCTTTTCTATTCTTTGTTTCTGACAGTCGGCGGAAGGAGGGAGAGGAGGAGGAGGAGGAGGGGTCGGCGGAAGGAGGACGAGGAGGAGGGGAGGCGGGGCCGGTGGAGGCGGGACCGGTGAAGGCGACGGCGAAGTCGAAGGGGTCGGGAGGGGGAATGGGGGGTGTGCTAAGTGGGGAGGGGTAGAATAGGAGAAAAAATTGGGGTGTGCTTAGTAACTAGTGGGGTGCGGATAGCCGCACCCTTTGGCAAATTTTGATTGTCAATACACTACCAGAATAAGGCACTTTAGCGACGCCTAAAGACGTCGCTAAAATGCCAAAAGACGTCGCTAAACCATTGTAGCGACGTATTTAGCGACTTCTTCCTCTTGTCGCGGAAACCTTAGTCACTGTTTGGAAAGACGTCGCTGATCGTCGCCAGCACCGACGTTTACCGACGCAAAGATACGTCGGTAATATACCGACGTTTACCGTTGTTTTGTCGATGAAATAGCGACGTTTATGATGTCGCTATACGTCGGTATTCCTTGAAAAAATTACCGACGTTTT
Source organism: Iris pallida (assembly GCA_029216955.1). Lineage (NCBI taxonomy): Eukaryota > Viridiplantae > Streptophyta > Magnoliopsida > Asparagales > Iridaceae > Iris > Iris pallida. The sequence goes on from JANAVB010035020.1 coordinate 1,616,996, forward strand.
TAATGTCGCTATGCGTCGGTATATAGTACCGACGTTTGGTGATGTCGCTATACGTCGGTATATCCTGAGAAAATGAGATAAAATCTTGGGATATTTAGCGACGTTTACCGACGTTTACCGACGCATACCGACGAAACTGACATCGCTATACGTCGGTAAACTGGCAATATATGCCAGTTTAGCGACGTCTACCGACGCAATGTGCCGTCAGAAAGCGTCGATAAACGTCGGTAGACGTCGCTAAATTTGAAAAAAAATAAATAAATAAATAAATTGCAGTATGCAGTTTTCTCCACAGAATCATTTTCTCCTTGCAGTTTAATCTGAAACACAATACACAAGCAAATTTTATCCCTGGGTTCGTTGACCCCTTCGGTAGAACACTCAACACCGATAAATTAACATCCAAATGAAACGAATAACATAAAATAACCATAGTCCACACAACATATATAAACCAATATCCAAATCGTCATAGGTCTACACAACCAATAACCAATGTATCTATGCAACCAACAAACAAGTGTCACAAACAAATACAAAGAAAAAATAAGTACTCAAACACTCAATACAAACAGTCATAACTTGGACTACTAGAGATCTGGAGCAGGAGGGGGCGCGCCGCGACGAAGGGATAAGAAAAGCTCATAGTCCTCCTGTGAAATCGACATCGATGAAGGAGGTAGTGACGTCGGTGGAGTCGGTGTCGATGAAGAAGGCAGTGGCGCCGGCGGAGTCGACGACGATGAAGACGCACCCGGAGGACGATAACGCTCCAACTCTGTAAGTCGCTGGTGGTATGAATCCATGGTAGATAACATTCTATCACTGCTATCAGCCATCGAATCCTGCACCAATCTCAGCCTCTCGGCCATGGTCATCTGTGATGCCTGCAGATCCAATATGCTGTGCTCCGTCGACGCTCTAAGATCGGTGACGCTCCGCTCTGTCCGCTTAATTTTGGTACCGTCCATGTACTGAGGGAACGCCTTAGCAAACTGCAGGAACTGCTGTACACCCTCTATGAATTCATCCCGCACACCGCACTTGTCATCAGGATGACGGTTGTACATCTATGAACGATTTCGTAAGTAGTAATTCATATCCATATCCAATTGAGGATAATTCTGTAAGATAGATACATGCACATTACAGTCAGTGAATGAATGTTAAGACAGTTTAGATATGGGTGCACAACATAAACTGTTCATTCATTCCATATATTACAAACAAAGAATTTGAAGGAAGAAACAAAAACAACTGTGTTGGGACTAAAACAACTGTCTTGTGTCAAAGTGTCGTATCCGATAGACCGATACTAATCCGATACGATCGATACTAAGTACATACGGTCGAGGTATAATTGTACTTGTAGGAGTACACGATACTAAGTACATACGGCCGATACTAATCCGATACGGTCGATACTAATCCGATACCGATTCTGATACTCATCCCAACTGTCCAATATCGACCCTTTGGGTCTACAAGAGTTACTTCACCCAGTTTGTCAAGAAAGGTAAAACTTTTTAAATTAATATCCAATATCGACCCTTTGGCCTGTGCTTGAGCAGTATCCTAACTCATACTATCTATCCTAACTAATAAATTAATATCCTACTTTAACATCTACTAACTCTCATATTCCTTCTAACATAAACTAATATCCTAATCTAAACTAACCCTTTAACTGAAACTAATATCTAAACAATGCTAATCATGAACTAACACCCTAACCTGGAAGTCCACACTGCTCATGCACAGGCCAAAGGCCAAGTTATAAGGCAAAATACAGGCAACTGTCTGTAGCTACAAGGCAAAACCAAATGTTGACGGTATATATACCGTCAACATTTAAAAAGTTTACTTGTCTTGACAAAATGAGTGAAGTAACTCTTATAGACCGAAAGGATACTCTATACACTCTAGGATACTCCTTAGTATATTAGATATCAAAATCACTTAGTATGACACAAATATGAGTGTGCATTACATATAAGAATCTAAACATAAACTATAAGAATCTAAACTAAACATAAGCGACGTCACTAAAGACGTCGGTAAACGTCGCTATTACATATATATACATGCTTACACTAGTCAACTAGGTCAATCCTAGTCCAGTCAAGTCTCATTAGGCCTAACCAAGCCTAGGAAATCAAACACACACCATCAGAAGTCATAGAGAACACATATTACATATATATACATGCTTACATTACATTCATATATTTAAACTTGCATTCATTCAATCATAAGCATATTTACACAGATGCTTGCATTTCTACATTCATTCATGCATTCATTTCTTAACATATATGCATTACACTTGATTATTAGTTCATGGCATTTATGCATACATATATGTCTATCACATATGTTATCTAAACATGCATAATACATTCACCCATTCTATTCTTTATACATATGCATATTGTAAAACCCCTAAATTTTTACTATATTTTTATCGATTTTGGTACTGATTTAAAATTTTTGTATTGTACGTCGCGTAGTCGTATTGTACGTTGTGCACAAACGACATATTTCGTAAATTGCTCAATGAGTACGAATATGTGCGAGCGTACATATTTTTAGAAAAATATTTTTATTATGAAATTATTTTTTTATAGGAAAGTACTTGTTCAAATAAATATAATAAATATTTTATCTTTATAAAAGAGTTATTTTGTTCGTCGTTTTAAAATAAGTAGTGAATTGGAAAATTTTGGTTTATACAAAAATATATTCTAGATGTTTGTAAAATTTGGAATTTGTATAGTAACATATTTTTGTTATTTATAAAAAGCTACTTATTGATTTAATATTTAAGTAATTACCTTGATTTTCGAAATTAATTAATGTTATATTTTAATAATTATGAAAAAGATATTTAAGAATTTGTTTTATTAATATTTTAATTAATTTTGATAAACTAAAAAAAATGATTTCATGTGAATTTAAATTAAATGAGGGTTTTATCTAAGTTTGATTCGGATTTGAACAAAATAAGTTTAAACCAAATTTAATTTAATATGTTATTATCTACGGGGTTTTAAATTAATCCAAATCCTTATCCTAATGGGAATTCTCACCTCCTATAAAAGGAGAGGTGCTCCTCCATATATTTCTACCATTCACAAATTCCTCCAAAAATTTTCTCCACACGTGCGTGTATCGTGTCCGTGACAACCCAAGCCAGCGTGCACCGTGTCGGTGTTAATCTTATTTCAGCTGTTGTACAGTTATCCGTCTCGCGTTGGGACACACCCCAACATGACACACGCTGACACGTCGACAAAACCCCAACCCTACACCTTCCCGACAACTGCCACCGTTCCACCGCCACCAACGTCATCTCCGACAACCCCCTCACAAACTCCATTACTGCCATCACCGCCCCTCCTCTCGACCATCCCAGTCAAAGCAACGCCGCCAACAACACCATCATTGACCACCTCGTCGCCCGGCAAACTCCCATCACCACAGTTCCTCAATCATCAGCACCACCACCATCATCCGGCCATACGACCGACCGTCTCGCCAGAAAACCTCGATCTTCCCTATAATTTCGGCCAGCCCCAAATCAAATCCAGCCACCACCCGCCGGGACAACACCACCGTGTTCGCCACCACCCTCAACATCCCATAACCACGACCATCAAAAGAAGAGAGAAAGGGAGAAACACCACCCCTTACCTGTCGTCGCCGGCGAGCCCTAGCCGAGCGCCGTCCACCGCTTCCGCCGCCACTGATCCCCACCGGCCGAAAATCCCTAGTCGCCGCCTCATCCCAGCCGCCTTCTCTGTCGTGTCTTCTACTCCGCCGCTGACCCCGACCACTCCTCCGCGCCGTTGAAGCCTCGCGCCCTCCGCCTCCGATCCGCAGCGCCCGCGGCCGCGTCGTTCCCCTCCGACGGCCGCGCCACGACTCTTCCTCACCGATCGTGCCCTTCCTCCGCCGCGGTTCCTGCGAGTACGCTCGCCGCGCCGGAGTCCATCCCGAGCGCCGTCCTCCTCGCCTCGAAACCCCCGCCGGTGCCGAACTCCGCCTTGCCGTAAGCGCTCAGCCCGCGCCACCGAGTTTTCCTCGGTAAGCCCCTTCTCTCCACTCCTCTCTGTTCTCTCTCTTTTCCCCTCTCTCTCCCATATTCTCTCTCCCCGCTCTGCACTTTCTCTTTCCCTCTCTCATGCCGAAATTGGGAGGGGGGAAGGAGAATAAAATGAGCTGCTGAGTGATTAGGTTTATAAATGTTATTATTAGTTTTATTATTATAAGTTATTATTATTATTATTATTATTATTATTGACATTTTAGAATATAGTCTTCGACCTAAATCCTATTTTGATAAAATTTAGATTTTCTCCCTAAATCGATTTTAGAATATTTTGACTAATAAAGAGGTAGTTTCACATTATGATTTTTAATTATATATGTAATGAAGATATTTTGTTAAAAGTATACATAGTTTTAAGTATTATAAATATTTTCAAATTAGTACGAGTATGTTCTTCACGATTTCTCCTCAATTTCTACCATTGACCACGACTACTCACGCGTTCCTATTTTCTCGTAAATTTAGGCCATGTTCGCATGGACTTCGGCTAATGGACGAAAACATGATATCATGATCCTCGCACCACATCAGGCGACACACCAGGCAAGACACCTTGCCTTTACTGTTTAATTTCTTGCTCAATATCATGCATGCTTTTTCTTTATGTTGTTCTTTCAAAACTATATATAGATGCAAATTATTATATTTTATGCAATTGGCTTAGAGTTAAGGGACCACCGTATGTTTAGTGTATCTTATAAACTGTCACGATGTGCCACGGATTGTGTGTGAGTTGTGAGTCGCATATAGATACGGACTTGCGTGCTGACTGATCATTGGTGCGTACAGGCCGTGCGTTAGGAGATAACTGCTAATAGATTGTGTAGAAGACTTGGCAGTTATTAAGGATTAAATAGTGTCGTGGAGACGATGCATGTATAGTATCATTGGAGGGAGGGAACAATTATTAGCGTAGGGGCTACATTTATTTTTACACACATTTTGGGCCGAGGGTGACTCTTATGAGCACTACCTTCTGCCCAGGGCCGATAGTGTCTCGGATGAGCGCTACTTGACGGCCACTCTTTATTACTTGCTTGCGTGAATCCGTTATAGCCCCTGCGTAGAACGTTGTCCTCTAAAGTGTATTTCACATAGAATGGTTAGGAACCTTTACTCATGCATACTTTTCTGTTGAGCTTTATTATTCAGTTTATTGGCATGATATTATGTGTCTTGTTACGTCCCTCTGAGGACCTGGTTATCTCTCCAGGTGTGTCTTGTGATTTCTGCAGGTGCTCTAGCTAAGGCCATTGTGCTCTATTCTTCAAGATGTTGCTTTTTGGATCGTCATTTGCTTCACTCGACCAATCACTTTCTTTGTATATTTCTTTTCTATTTAAATTAGTGGATAGTGGACTTTGTCTCCGCCCAACGATTGTATACATGATAAATTCAAAATTGCTTTTATTTTATTATTTATCTTTGTGGATGAGATTTAGTACTTTGGTTACTGCATTTTACAGCTTATGTATACATACGATGGTCCATATACTTCGTATGTATACAGCTGGCATGATACGTATCTAGTCCCAAGTATTTTGGGATTGGGGCGTTACATGTTTTTGTGGTGGCCCATGCAGGTCTAGTTTTCCGTTTCGATTACATGACCGTACCGAATGGGCCTCCAATATAGGATTAGAGTCTAGAATCTCATCCACCTACTTGACATCACTTCTTGACTTCAAATTCTGAACTCTCGTTCGACCTCCTTGATTTGCATCTTGTTTGACACCTTCTACCGTAAATTCTTAGTTTGTGCTTAGTAAGATGACTATACTAGTACACGCTCATAGGTCAAACACATGGCTAGGAAGATTACAGTGACAATTAGTATACATTGAGGTCTTATTTGAGTTATAAAGACATTTTTCCTAAAAGTACGGCTTTTAAGGATTAGTTTATTCCAAGTTGGGTCGTAGCATATTACCGCCATCAAAGGATAGTTGAATTTTTATTTACAAGGTGGTATACACAAGAGGATAGCTAGATCGAGAAGACAAAATTTTTATGAATTTTGAAATTGTGAAATAGTTATGATTTATTAGGGATATGAAATCAATTTGAGAAATAACTTGAGTTTTTATATTGTGACACTTGATTTACGGTTAACTTTAAGTTTGGATATCTCGAGATTATTTAAAGAGTTTAAATTATGATTTAGTAGATGACTAGAGAGACGAAAGTTTAGAAGAGAGGGAACTTGAGGTTTTAAATTGCGCATACAATTTATAAGTTTATTAAATTTTGAAGAGATGATGGAAAAAAAGTATGATTTTGCGATATACAAGGACTATTTCGAGATTGATTAGAGATTTAAATTAAACTTGACAGTCTAAGATAATTGGTAATTGTGGCGGAGTATCTTGAAAATTTTATTGAGAAACTTCGAGGAACTTGAAATTTAGATTAGATCATATTGGTAGAGGACCAAGAAGCAAGAAAGGTCACCCTAGCGAGATAGAAGTATTCTACATTAGATTGCCATGCCACCTATGATTATGATATTGCATATACACAAGTATAGTTAGTCATCGACCAAACCGATGAACATATCTTTTGACTTACTCAACCTTCCCTCAATTCTAGAATCTTTTGTCATGACCATCTAATTATTTGAAACTTGAGAAATGATTAGATTGTTCCTTAATCATACTCCATCTAAGTGGCTATCATATCTCTAGAAATTGTATTCCTAGCTTATTTTACCTTGATCTACTAGCATCCAAATTATCTTTATTTTATGCTTTAACTTGGTCATTTATTTTGTGCGTTAATCATTATCTCATGAACTCCCACCTTCTATTTAGATTCTTTTGTGTCCTTTACCGTAGCTTGGATATTTGGAGCACAATACTAGACTTTTTCAGCCACACAAAATTTTATATGTAAAACCTAGACGAGCTCACCTTCATGCAGGTATAACACGTGCCACTAAAACACGTCCCCTTGCACTCTATTTTTTTGATGCGACTCTCAAGTCAAATGGTTAGCTATAAACCCCTACCATAATACCCTTATCCTTTCTGTCTTCAGCTAGAGACCAAATCTTGACTCAATTCCTTCAAACCGATATGTGATGGTATTCTACTTAATTCCTTAAATGCTTAGCCTGTGCTTATTGTTAACCCGTGTCTATTATTTTGTGCCTTATCTTAAATTGCTTAGGCCCATAAATTTTTTTATGTGCAATAATTAGTATTTATTATTCAAACCCTTACCACAACCATGGAACCTAACCATACTTTTACTCTTTTCCTTGTTTGACTTTTCTCTTTGATTCTTATGATTCCCTTGAACGAAGATGAAAAATTTGATCTTGATACCCTTCAATTATGCATAGTTAGATTAGAAAATTTTATAGAGGAGATTAATGGTATAGTTTGTTAAGATGGTTACGCGACTACGAGGTATAAAATTTGACATAAGATGAAAAGGGCGGAATATGATTTTTGTTGAAGAGATGATATAAACAAAGGTGATCTCTCAATCAAAAAAAAAGAAAAAGAAAAAGAAAGGAAAGTACAGATGAAACTGTTCATTAGATAATACGATATGGATTTGATTGATTTTCGAGGTTAAAGAGATATTGAAGAGTAAAACTTTCTAAATCTTTGATGTTAAGGAAAATAAGATATATAGATATGATGAATGTGAATATAAAGTTCATGATTGAGATGGAAATTAATTTTGCTTTCGACTAATTCAATTGAAGGTATACAGAATTTCAAGTTTCGAGGAAACTTAGTTGAAAATTTATATAGGTAGACATGGAAGAGATTTCCAAGTAGTGACTTGTTGATTTTTCTACTAGAAAATATTGGATTTCAGTCATATGTTAAGGAATTTGAAAATTTTGAGTAGAAATAGAGATGAGTATTGAAGTTCATTGATGATTTTATTAAACCACAAAACTATGAAGATATCAACGCAAATTTAAATTTTGAATATAGAGAATTGATTACTCATTTTGAGATTATACATCGACGTTATTGTTAATGAGACGTTTGAGGGTTGTCATGTATATGATCATCTTTTAAACTACATCTATTGTTTATTTGCCTAGCTATATGAATTACCTGTTTCGGTGAACTCTGCTTCGAACTCCTCGTTCAACTATTTGATCATGATTCTATTCGAATAAACTCTTTCCAACCCCTTCACCCTACCTACCCTAATAATTCCTAAATTTCGAGGACGAAATTTCTTTAAGTTGGGTAGGATGTAAAATCCCTAAATTTCTACTATATTTTTATCGATTTTGGTACTGATTTAAAATTTTTGTATTGTATGTCGCGTAGTCGTATTGTACGTTGTGCACAAACGACATATTTCGTAAATTGCTCGATGAGCACGAATATGTGCGAGCGTACATATTTTTAGAAATATATTTTTATTATGAAATTATTTTTTATAGGAAAGTACTTGTTCAAATAAATATAATAAATATTTTATCTTTATAAAAGAGTTATTTTGTTCGTCGTTTTAAAATAAGTAGTGAATTGGAAAATTTTGGTTTATACAAAAATATATTCTAGATGTTTGCAAAATTTGGAATTTGTATAGTAACATATATTTTTTATTTATAAAAAGCTACTTATTGATTTAATATTTAAGTAATTACCTTGATTTTCGAAATTAATAAATGTTATATTTTAATAATTATGAAAAAGATATTTAAGAATTTGTTTTATTAATATTTGAATTAATTTTGATAAATTAAAAAAAAAAATTTCATGTGAATTTAAATTAAATGAGGGTTTTATCTAAGTTTGATTCGGATTTGAACAAAATAAGTTTAAACCAAATTTAATTTAATATGTTATTATCTACGGGGTTTTAAATTAATCCAAATCCTTATCCTAATGGGAATTCCCACCTCCTATAAAAGGAGAGGTAATCCTCCATATATTTCTACCATTCACAAATTCCTCCAAAAAATTTCTCCACACGTGCGTGCATCGTGTCCGTGCCAACCCAAGCCAGCGTGCACCGTGTCGGTGTCAATCTTATTTCAGCTGTTGTACAGTTATCCGTCTCGCATCGGGACACACCCCGACACGACACACGCCGACCCGTCGACAAAACCCCAACCCTACACCTTCCCGACAATTGCCACCATTCCACCGCCACCAACGTCATCTCCGACAATCCCCTCACAAACTCCACTACTGCCATCACCGCCCCTCCTCTCGACCATCCCGGTCAAAGCAACGTCGCCAACAGCACCATCATCGACCACCTCGTCGCCCGACAAACTCCCATCACCACAGCCCCTCAATCATCAGCACCACCACCATCATCCGGCCATACGACCGACCGTCTCGTCGGAAAACCCCGATCTCCCCCATAATTTCGGCCAGCCCCAAATCAAATCCAGCCACCACCCGCCGGGACAACACCACCGTGTTCGCCACCACCCTCAACATCCCATAACCACGACCATCAAAAGAAGAGAGAAAGGGGGAAACACCACCCCTTACCTGTCATCGCCGGCGAGCCCTAGCCGAGCGTCGTCCACCGCTCCCGCCGCTACTGATCCCCACCGGCCGAAAAGCCCTAGTCGCCGCCTCATCCCAGCCGCCTTCTCCGCCGTGTCTTCTTCTCCGTCGCTGACCCCGACCACTCTTCCGCGCCGTTGAAGCCTCGCGCCCTCCGTCTCCGATCCGCAGCGCCCGCGGCCGCGCCGTTCCCCTCCGACGGCCGCGCCACGACTCTCCCTCACGGACCGCGCCCTTCCTCTGCCGCGGTCCCCGCGAGTACGCTCGCCGTGCCGGAGACCATCCCGAGCGCCGCCCTCCTCGCCTCGAAACCCCCGTCGGCGCCGAACTCCGCCTCGCCGTAAGCGCTCAGCCCGCGCCGTCGAGTTTTCCTCGGTAAGCCCCTTCTCTCCACTCCTCTCTGTTCTCTCTCTCTTCCCCTCTCTCTCCCATATTCTCTCTCCCCGCTCTGCACTTTCTCTCTCCCTCTCTTATATCGAAATTGGAATGGGAAAGGGGAATGAAATGAGCTGCTGACTGATTAGGTTTATAAATGTTATTATTAGTTTTATTATTATAAGTTATTATTATTATTATTAGTGTTATTATTATATATATTTATTTGTATTATTATTATTACTGTTATTATTATTATTATTATTATTATTATCATTATTATTATTATTATTATTATTTTATTTACATATAAGTATACTTTGTTAAAAGATTTACTAGTATTATTATTATTGTCCTTAATATCGTGTTGTATTAAACAAATAAATATATGATAAATTCTAAATTTTGGTAACAAAAGTATATTGCAGCTTGACTATGTATGAATTTCAAAACTGATTTCTGAACGTAAATATTTTACTAAATTATTGACATTTTAAAATATAGTCTTCGACCTAAATCCTATTTTGATAAAATTTAGATTTTCTCCCTAAATCGATTTTAGAATATTTTGACTAATAAAGAGGTAGTTTCACATTATGATTTTTAATTATATATGTAATGAAGATATTTTGTTAAAAGTATACATAGTTTTAAGTATCATAAATATTTTCAAATTAGTACGAGTATGTTCTTCACGATTTCTCCTCAATTTACACCATTGACCACGACTACTCACGCGTTCCTATTTTCCCGCAAATTTAGGCCATGTTCGCATGGACTTCGGCTAATGGACGAAAATATGACATCATGGTCCTCGCACCACATCAGGCGACACACCAGGCAAGACACCTTGCCTTTACTGTTTAATTTCTTGCTCAATATCATGCATGCTTTTTCTTTATGTTGTTCTTTCAAAACTATATATAGATGCAAATTATTATGTTTTATGAAATTGGCTTAGAGTTAAGGGACCACCGTATGTTTAGTGCATCTTATAAACTGTCACGATGTGCCACGGATTGTGTGTGAGTTGTGAGTCGCATATAGATGCGGACTTGCGTACTGACTGATCATTGGTGCGTACAGACCGTGCGTTATGAGATAACTGCTAATAGATTGTGTAAAAGATTTGGCAGTTATTAAGGATTAAACAGTGTCGTAGAGACGTCGCATGTATAATATCATTAGGGGGAGGGGACAGTTATTAGCGTAGGGGCTACATTTATTTTTACACACATTTTGGGCCGAGGGTGACTCTTATGAGCACTACCTTCTGCCCAGGGCCGATAGTGTCTCGGATGAGCGCTACTTGACGGCCACTCTTTATTACTTGCTTGCGTGAATCCGTTACAGCCCCTGCGTAGAACGTTGTCCTCTAAAGTGCATTTCATATAGAATGGTTAGGAACCTTTACTCATGCATACTTCTCTGTTGAGCTTTATTATTCAGTTTATTGGCATGATATTATGTGTCTTGTTACGTCCCTCTGAGGACCTGGTTATCTCTCCAGGTGTGTCTTGTGATTTCTGCAGGTGCTCTAGCTAAGGCCATGACTTGTGCTCTATTCTTCGAGATGTTGCTTTTTGGATCGTCATTTGCTTCACTCGACCAATCACTTTCTTTGTATATTTCTTCTCTATTTAAATTAGTTGGTAGTGGACTTTGTCTCCGCCCAACGATTGTATACAAGATAAATTCAAAATTGCTTTTATTTTATTATTTATCTTTGTGGATGAGATTTAGTGCTTTGGTTACTGTATTTTACAGCTTATGTATACATACGACGGTCCATATACTTCGTATGTATACAGCTGGCATGATACGTATCTAGTCCCAAGTATTTTGGGATTGGGGCGTTACACATATATCCATGTATTCCCATTTGCATACATATATGCATATTGCATTCATATGTGCTTACCAACTTGCATATATCCATGTATTCCCATTTGCATACATATATGCATATTGTATTCAGATTTAACAGTGGTGCAAAAGTGTGTGTGTGTATCCACATTCAGATTTAACAGTCGCTGATGTAAGTGTGTGTCTGTGCCGTGTCAGTGGCAGATAGGGTTAGGGTTAGGTATACCTGGACTTGGTCGGGTAGGGGTCGCCGGAGCAGAGCAGGGGACGAGGGGGTCGACGGTGGAGGAGCGACGACGAGGTCACCAGGGGGGGCGGTCGCCGGAGACGAGAGGGAGGGAGGTAACGCTGGAGGGAGGGGGAGAGAAACGAGAGGGTGCGATCGTCGGGGGAAGGCAACGCCGGAGGGAGGGGTCGTCGGAGGGAGGCCTCGCCGGAGGGGAGCTCGTCGGGGGGAGCGGTCGCCGGAGACGAGTGGGGGAGGGGGAGAGAAACGAGAGCGCTCGGCGGGAGAATGAAAATTTGGAAAATAAAATAAAATTGATCGGGTTCCCAGAACCCTAAATGAAAGTTTTTAGCGACGTCTAAGTGAGACGTCGCTAGACGTCGCTGTTCAGTAATAGGATAGCGACGGACATGATTAAATGTTGCTAAACGTCGCTGAATAAAATATATCAGCGACGTTTTGCGACTACATAGCAACTTGTTCTTTCCAAACTATAATTACAGTCGCTACTAGTCGCTGATAGTGACGTTCAGCGACGTCATTTACATACGTCGCTAAATACACAAAATATAGCGACGTTTTCAACTGGCGTCGCTAAATTCGTCGCTAATTTGACATATTTTGGTAGTGATACATTATTAAAGCTTTCTAAAATAATATATTAATACATCAACCATTAGATTTAAATTTAGTTAAGATCCTAATGACACAAATAAATGTGCTCATTTGCTCACCTAGAAGGTGTGCTCATTGGATAGGCACTCTATATATTGGATATCCAATAAGCACAGATGCTAATCGAGTAAATGAGCACTTTTAGTTGAGTCCATAGGATTTTGTTCAAGTTAAATCTAACGATGGAGAATATTACTATCTATTTAGGTTATAATTTATTGACAATCAAAACAATACTTATATATGAATAATATCTTATTTAAGGAAGATTATAATTTAATTGGTAAGATTTTGACAAATCAAAACTAGCGTTCTCTATATCTTTCTCGAGTTTCTCTCTTCGGAATCATTAACTAACACAAATAGTAGAGTAATAATATTGCTTATCCTTCTCTCTCTCTCTCTCTCTCTCTCTCTCTTTTTTCTTATGCTTGATGGTGACTTTCTGAAAGGAAAAAAAAAAGTAGAGTAAAAATAGCTTCTTCTTCTTTTTTTTCCTTTTTCTTATCTTCCTTGATGTATGTTAATATTCTGGGTATTCCTGAACTCTTGAAGGAAAAGGGTTGACATTGTCATATTCCTGATTTATGGTTGTCGATAAATGGGCAGCTCGATTATTTTTTTCCTATTTAGAGTTTAATCAGGAAAGATGAGGGTTAATATTATTAACTAACAGCTACAAGAACATCTCAAAATTCACATGCACAAAGGAGAAGGAAAATTAGTGAACTGAATTGGTGTAATACTTAATTGACAGACAAAAAATTGACTGAAGTTCTCTCCTAGAGAGGCTGCAAAAATCCATGTTTTTTTTTCTGTCACGACCCGCTCCCGAATAATCGGACACGAGTCGAACACACCGAGCCTTCGTCGATGGACACGACGAAGTAAGTTGTACAATACTAAAGAAAACTCCAAGTCACAATGTAATATAAACATCCATAACATCTATAAACGTCCCAGCAAATATCACCACAGTCCACCAAGTTATTTGTACAATATCATCCGGAGACAAATCCGGTCAAAAAAAATATACAATGATGAAATCCAAAATACAATGTCCAGAAATGAAATCTAAACAATGAACTAAATCTTGCAATTCCAATGATATTACTGTGCTCCATGTGGCCTCAAGCTCACCTGCAACGTATCCTGTCAGGAAAAGAGCAAAGCACAATCCCGATAAGAAACAATATACAATGTAATCTGAAATACAGAATACAAGGTGAAAGAAGAGTACAAGAACTGAAAATAAAACTATGGTACCAGAAGTGGAATGCAGAACTGAAGACAATGGACATGACAATCAATATGCAAAGACAATGAACACGTCAATCAATGAACAAGGCAATGGATATGACAATCAATGCAAGTGTGACCTTTTGAAATATTAACCTAATTTGTGACCGGCTAAGGACCACAATCCACAATCAATCAATTCTACAAGGTTAGGCTTAATCGTACGTGAGGTGTACGATTAGGCTATTCACAATACCTAGGTTGGGTGTGGTCACATACTAGTTGATATTTCCTCCAATCCCGCAATAACAATGACTCACAATGCAATGACGAACAAGGACGATGCAATCGTGTGTATCACGTATCCGATATGAGAACATGACACATGAATGTAAGACAGAAATAAAGTAAAAGCTCGAGTCGATGTACCTGTCTCGCTTTGGAAGCACGTGAGTAGTACTGCATGGATGTATGATCACCTGTTATTGGGTACAATTTATTAGGTTTGAAATTAAAGGCATTAGCTAACCATATCCATAAACTAGCTAATGAAAATATACTAGCTAATAATATTTTAGAAAATATATATGTATATAACTTTATCCGAATAAATATTAGTGAAAATACTTTGAACTATATTTAGCAAAATTCTCATTTTTAGAAAATACCTACTAGCTAACTTTACAAAATATTGATAATATGATTTTATCTAATACTTGCAGATAATACTTTCTAACAAAATATATATGGAGTTGTTAACTAACTAGAAGCTAGCAAGTAATATGCATATTAAAATAGAATATAAATATTATAGGATCAATTATTAGTTTTAGAAAATACTTAAATGGTATACTAAGTATACAAATACTAAATGCCTCCATGGAACATATTTTAATAAATGTGGCAGCTAAAGAATACATCAGTTCCATATGCACTGCTACTAGTTGATATATTTTTACATATGGGTTAACCCAACCTACCATCACAACCACAAACTCGAAGAGCTAACACAGAAATTCGACCATGGAATACAACCAAAATCCAACTAAAATCCAACTAACCTTCTAATTGAACCTGATCTCTCTGGCAATCCAAACTAAATTTTAACCAAAATAGTCATGCAGCAATCTGGTTGAATATTTCAAGGAAAAAGTCTAAGAGGCATTCATCAAAGATCCCGTCAACATGCAACAAACTCTCATCCAAGGTCCAATTGACCACCTGTAGCTTTCATAATATAGAATCTAAGCTTAAAACATTGATTCCAACTTCCCAGACCCAGCCCATGCTTCTGCCAATCTGCTGTTAAACAAATTTACATTAAGTTATTTGCCACACCTATCATCACGTTCTAAATTTGAAAGGGCAAGGCCACCTAAGTTGGCTCTACAAATTTTAAAGGGTCATTTAAGGAGTCAAACCCTGCCACCTGACCTTTCTCCCTTCCTGGAAAACAGTTGTCACACAAGAGAGAGTAAAAGCCAAAGTTTTAATAGGGAACCAGCCTACTCATATACTCTAAGCCTAAAAACCCTTGCTTATTTCTTCCTTCTCATTCTTCAGCCGGACATCAACGCCCCAAACAAAAACCTGATTTAAAACAGACTCGCATACAACCCCATTCTCTCTCTTTTCATTTCTCAGTCCGAAACCCTAACCCTAAAGCTTTCCTTCTTCCATCACTTCAACGTCTCCAGTTACAAACCCTAAATCACCACCTTCACTCTCAGTACTCCAAAACCTTAGATCAGATCACACAACACATGAAGAAGAAGATGAAGCAGTACAAGAAAAAAGAGAAGGAGGACCATCGCCTGATGAAGCGACGTTCGGTGGAGTTCCAGTGGAGGAGGAGGAGTACGTCGGTGGATGCGCACGGCAACGGCCGGTCCGGTAGCGAGAGACGGCTGGTGTCCCAACGAGGCGATCGCGGCCAGATTTTGGCCAGGCGAGGGGTGGCGGTGCATGGGATCCGAACACCGGAGTGGCGGCAGCGCGCTCTCTAGTGGCTAGTAAACCAAGTCTGATCTGGCGACTCCTGGCGGCTAGGTACGGCAAAGACTCCAGATATGGATCTGGCCGGCCATAGCTTGGTGCCGATCCTCTCGGCGGTGAAACTTCTCGTGGCAGAGACAGCTCCGTGGACTGGATCCGGTGGCCTGACAAGATCTAGTCACGATGGTAGCGCTGGGAAGATCCCGACAACTCCGGCGACGAGGTCTTATGATGGTGGGGCGACTCCATGGCTCAGATCCGTAGCTCCCCTTTCGAGAAATTTTTGAAATATTTTTATATTATTTATTTGATTTAAATATGATTTTTAGAATTTTATAAATAATTAAATAGTTAATTATTACGATAGATAGTCTTAGTCATAGTTGAGATTTAGAGTACAAGGTGACTAAGAATCATGGCACGGATAGTCCAGTCACATGCTTTAACTAGTGTATTAGCCATGGTAAGGAAGACCCAGCCATAAGTGTCTCCTAACTAGGAAAACCATGCCAAGTTACGAGTTAACCTCTATAAATAATTTTAATTAGTTATTTATTAATATAAATAATTTTAGAAGACCCGGTTGTACCAAGTTGGCCCAGACTAAACCCAAACCTAGCCCCAGCCTATGTAGGCATGTAGAACATCCACAGAGGCCCATATAGATAATTATGAGTGTGAGACTCATCTCACTGTATCAGTATTTATGTACGGGTACGTATTTTGAGCCGTATTTCGTATTTCTTGGTTTTCGAATATTCCAAAGTATAGGTTAAACTTGACTTGGTTTAATTTGGTTCGGTTCAACTTGGTATTGGGCTTGGTTTGGTTTAGGTGGGTTTGAGATAAGAAGTTTTGTATAAAATCCAACTCCTCTCTCTCTCCTCCATTATTTTCATTCTCTTCATCTTCTTCCTCTTCATTCTCTCCTCCAACCTAAGGCAAGTACATCTTGCCAAATGTTGGACAAATATTATTTTGTTTGTTCTAAACTCTTCCTTACATGATTTTAAGCATCTTTAGAACTTGGAGTTTTTGATTTTCATGGATGGATTCTTGTAGATCTAAGTTTATAGCCTTTTCGGTTTTCTTGGGTTTTGATCTACTAAATTTTATTATTTTCAAGTTTTGATTGTTCTATGCTATAGAGAATTCAATTTTACCCAAAATGGACCTTTAAAAAGTTAGATTTCGACTTGTTTTGAGGAAGTTATGACCAAAATAAGATTTGGACATTTTCTAGTTCATCTGTCCTAGTTCTGGCAGGGATAATGAATAGTGCTGCATGAATAGCTCCGCAGGCATGAATAGTGCCGCATGGATGAATAGTGACGTAGACATGAATAGTGCCACATGGATGAATAGTACCGCAGGCATGAATAGTACCGCAGGCATGAATAGTACCGCATGGATAAATAGTGTCGCAGGAATGAATAGTACCGTATGGATGCATAGTACCGCATGGATGAGTAGTGCCGCAGGAATGAATAGTACCACAGGAATGAATAGTACCGCATGGATGAATAGTGCTGCATGGCTTGCATAGTGCCGTATAGTGCCGCAGAAGAGTGCATAGTGCCGCAGAAGGCTGCATAGTGCCGCAGAATGCCGCAATGCCTGTTTTTGCTGTTTTTGGCTATTTTATGACCTATTTGGCTGATTTATGGCCAGAATTTCTTCCAACTCCCAACATGAAAGTTGCAGATCTTTTTTGGCTTCAAGAATACGTTACCAACTATTTTATGCAAGTTTCTTTCATTCTTGATGTGGAGCTTATGATTGCATTGCATATTTTCTATCTTGGCCTAAATTACGACGACCCTACTAAATAGCTTGATATTTCTTTAATAAATAAATTTTTAAACATGATTTGATAATATTGTACAGTTAGAGAATAATTGTACCTCCTTACATTCTTGACACTAGCACAGAATCAATTATTATTTTATGCCAATTAGTTGCTTATACTTATCCCCTCTCACATGTCAGGATGTGTCCTTCCCTTCGAATATTTCTTATGTGATATGATATATGTTTTCATTCTTTTCCGGATTTATTGTACCTTACAATCTATGCCATGATTAGAATTTCTTTATAGTGATCCGTTGTGGTGCACTCATGATTTATGCCTTTTCTTTGCTTTACATGATAGTGACCCGTTGTGGTGCACTCTTGAACATGTCTTTGCTTGATAACATGATAGTGGCCCGTTGTGGCGCACTCTTAATAAGCAACCTTAACATGATAACTCTTGATAGTGGTCCGTTGTGGCACACTCTTGATATGACAAGTAAACCTAACATGACATGAACCATGAATGCTGTTGCGACGGCTTTATTGGCTTACAAGTAATAAATGATTTGGACACCGTGGGTGTTTCTTTTGAGTATGTTTGTACAAGCTACATGTTCTGTATTGCATCATGTCTAGGACATGAATTTCTGATTTTCCACGGTCAGGGATTCATACTGAATCTGACTAGGATTAATGACTAGATTGATTAAGTAGTTCATGAAGAGACTTTTCCAGTTACCTGTTGCCCCTTTGATCCCGGCCTTATATATATACATGGGATTTGGAGCTATCTGTCATGATGAGCACATTTCCAGCTCACCGTCAAGTGGGGCACCTCCTTAGGACACATGTATCTTACTGCAGTGTGTCTGCTATACTTATTTTCTTTTGCTGGGGTCACTTAGGTAGCAGCAGGCGGTTAACTAGACTTGGAAATCTCATTGCATCTTGTTAGTAACTAGGCATGTGATAATCCTAGTTATAGTTAAAGTATCAAGCCGTACTCATTGCTTGGCCGTGATTGATGGATGGGGTCAGTCCATTCCAGTCTAGTTTTGTCTAGGCGGTGTCCGTATGTTTATTTCAGTGCACTATGGTTTATGCTTTACTTTTGTCAATGAATGATCGGAGGCTAAGTTCTGTTCTGGAGAAGGGTTACAACCCCGGTCCTTGTTTGATTTAAGGGTTGTAACTTGACTTCCGGAATAGTTCCTAAGTCATCCTATCATTGTCATTCTATTTTGTTCTAACATGCTCACATGTTCAGTTATCTCACATGCTCACATGTTCAGTTCTCTCACAAGCTATACATGATCCCTATGCTGGGTCACCATGTTCGTATGACCCGGCTATCTCACAAGTTCACATGTTCAATTGCTTTTACATGTTCTCAAGCTTCTGTTTACTTAACATGTCTACACTTATATCATGTCACATGTTAATTACTTTATACTCTAAGATGCTTGACTTATTGTCTTCCTATGTTCGAGATAAGTGAATTGGTAGTGCACGAGTCTCGATCCGCTCTTACTCATTTGTATCTCTAATTGTTGATGTTAGTGATTGCTGGTTTTAGTTCATAGTTTGGCTTCTTTTGTGGTACTTGCTATTGGGGGTCTGACCCCACTGGTTTTGTTTGGCCAGATCTGATAGAGAAGCCCAGAGGATCTTCCGTACCATCTACTCGACGGTGACCGTCCAGAGCACCAGAGTACCCAAGTGGGTTTCTCATTTTATTCTCCCACTGGTTATGTACATTATTCTTTTGTGGCATTTAGCCTCCGAGCACGTGTTTAGCTCGTGTTTTGGTTCTTGATATTTAGCCTACGGGCCTAAACATGATGTGCGTATTCTAGAGTATAGCTAGAGCTTATCATGTATGACTATTACTCTTGCTAGTTCTCTATTTTGGTATGACTAGCTTCATGATCATCCATGTATAAATGGTTTGGGACACTTTACTATTGTATGTCTGATGATCATACTTCTTGTTCCTTGTATAATTACCTGTGATTGAGATACCTAGGATTGTTTAACCTAGGATCGACTGTTGGCTTGTAGAAGTAACCCCTATGTCTTGACAGCTTATACGTAAGTTCAAAGTACTGGTGTACTTTGGGATTTCGTAGCTGGCCTTGTCCGTCCCCACTTGCTAGTATTCTGGTTTTGGGGCGTGACAATGAGTGAGATTTAGTCAGTGTAACTATTTTAATAAATAAATAAGAATTTTATATAAATGAGTATTATATATAGTATATGTGTATTTATATAGAGATTGATAATTGGTTCCTGAGTATATGGTAACATGCCCCAGAGATGTCCTTGAGATTTGAGAATTGTTAGGTTATCTATATTTGTAAATATATATGTACATAAATTTACAGTATACAGGAATTAGGCACTATGAGAATATTAACATATTTTAATTAAATAAATTTCATAAATATTTCTTATATGTAACTAAAAGGATGTATATGTATAATTGCTCGTTTGGTAGTTTCTTTTTATAAATATAATATATGCGTTAATTGCTAATTAAACCTATTTTTATCTTGGAATTGTGCTAATATTCTCTTAGAATGATACTTGGACTTTGAGATTTACATAGGCAATATACATTTGTGTATAAATATGTTCATAAATTTTACACGATGCATTTTATATAAATTCCTAGATAATGTTAATTATAGATTTTAGTATTTAAAATTAATAATTATATATCTTGATTGTAGATATTGATCGTATATATATATATATATATATATATATATATATATATATATATATATATATATATATATATATATATAAGAGGTTTTGTTTAAAAAAATAAAAAAAATAAAATGTATATATTAATATAGTGATAATATATCTTGATTGTATGTATACATATTATATGGTGTACACATAGCCATCATACACATATTGAATATATATGTATATATATAGATATATAGATATGCAAATGACCTCTAGCCTAGTGGTTAAGAGAGATGCATGCGACCCGAGTGGTCAGGAGTTCGAATCCCAGTGGGAGCGATTCCAGAAACAATTTACCTGGTTCCAAAAAAAAAAATAGATATATAGATATATAAATGGAGAGAACTATATATATATATATATATATATATATATATATATATATATATATATATATATATATATATATATATATATATATAACCCAAAGACCCCAGACCCGAGCCCAAAGGGGGAGGAAACCCTAACCGTAACCGCGCCCAGCCCTGGCGACCTCCCCACGCCGCCATGGGGGGCTGTTGGCCGGCCAGAGCGCTGACCAGGCCGTGCCGTGCATGCAAATAGCAGTCGAAGTTGGCAGCAACAACAGTGGCAGAAGCAGCGTCTTCACGCCTCATTATCTCCACGTGAGATAGATCGTTTCGCGATCCGATTTCGCTGGTATGTCCACAACCTATACGTCTATTTTTTTTGTCAAATAGTTCGTATTAATTCGTATCGTGTGTGATAAAATTTGAGTTCCAAAATCGAGAAAAATCTCGATCTTTGGGCATTAGGAATTGTTCCAACATCCTATATTTGCGGTCGATTTACGACCAGTACGTTACGAATTTTGAAAATCTATTTGAATAGAGTTTTAGACTACATAACTAGAATTTCAACCCTTCTGTTAGTTTTAATTTTTGATAAATGGATAGTAAGATAAATCAGTTTGAAATCGGCGAAAAACAGTTTCAAAAATTATGAAATTTTAATAAAACTCCTCGATACGACGTGCGTTCCGCCAACGGGTGACGTGGTCGCGAACCGAAAGCATTAAAAGGTGCATAATGGCTTCGCGGACGTGTAGGATTTGACGGAATTCAAATTGGTTGCGTGTGCGCGACGAATTTGATGCGTATCCGTCAAAATTTATCGTATCGGCCTCTGTGTAAATTTCCTAATTACTTTGTGCATGTTCGTCAGATCGAGACGAAACTTGCGCCAACAGGACCGTATCATTTTTTTGGTCCCCTATGCCAAGTTTGGTCCGATTCTGAGACAGTTGATCGGATCGCCGTTTCGCGGGCTCCACGGTCCGACTCAACCGGTAATTTTGTGCACGGTCCGCCGAAATCCAACTTTGGACATACGGTTGGGTTCGTATCGGAAAATCGGATCTATTGACATATATTTTGATGACTTTAGAGACCATAGACTCTGGCACGCTTTTTGGTGCAAAGCGGGTCTAACAACGGACACCATTTTGACCCAAAATTATCGTTTTGTCCATGTGTCCAGAATTGGACTTAAGGACAGACAATTTTAGCTAATTTGACTATTCTAAAATATTGGTAATATTTATTTCAGTATCTGAAGACTTCTGCATGTATTGACTGATTGTGGCTCACTGAGTGGTATAGTATTATCGGTTTCACCAGCATAGGGCCACAGGCGAGTACATCTATGATAGTTTTTATATCTGATTATCTCTATAAATCATGTACGTAGTAGTGTTTTACATTGATATTCCATTGGTTCTTGACACGATGTTACACGAGATAGTAGTTATGGATTCTTTACATGTTGTTCGTGTCACGCCCCAGAACCAGAATACTGGAGAGCGGGGGCGTACATAGCCAGCTACGTATATTGAAGTGTAATCCACCTTGCTATATGGTCACGGCTGTCTAGATACATGAGGGTTTAACTACAAGCCATCAGTCTCCTATGGTCAAGAACAAGCCTATTGTCTAAATCACAAGCAAGTAAGTAAATGTTACAAGATGTAAGACCACCAAATATACAATAGTAAGGCGTCCCAAACATTACATATTGGATGATTATGAAGCTAGTCGTACAAAATTTCAGGACTAGCAAGAGTTTTAGTCGATACATGATCAACCCTAGGATTTGTCAATCATGTTACAGCCCGTAGGCAGACAGTAAGTAAAGGTGCAACCGAGCTAACAAGTGCTCGTCGGTTAAACGCCTCAAAAGAATAATTTTACAATAAAGTGGGAGAACAAAAAGAAACCCACTCATTGCGAGGGTTACGCCTGGTGGTCACCATCTGGCTGGAAGGTAGGTAGATCCTCTAGAGCTGCTCCGATATCTGGCCATACAAAACTAGCTGGGTCAGACCCCAGAAAGAGCAAGTGCCACAAAGAAGGCTTCACTTAGGAACTAAAACCAGTAAATCATAATAGAATATTAAAGATAATAAATAAAGAACTGATAATAATAGAGATAACAACAGTAAACTGAGTACAAGGAAACCATTCAAGTAGCCAGGTCACAACCCTTAAACCAAACAAGGACCGGAGTTTCAGCCCTTCACCTGAATAGAAACCCGTCTCAAATACTATTGGTACAGTAACAAGACAATAAACGAAGAAAGGACACAGAACTGCTCAGGGAGCCAGGTTACAACCCTTAAATCAAACAAGGACCAGGGTTGTAACCCTTCGCCTGAACAGAACTGGATCCCTGATCTTTATTGTTAAGGCCAGTATAGATAATCATGCTATTGAAGTAAGGTAAAACATGACGAGCATGGCATGGGGTAAAATAAGACAATAAACGAAGATGAGACACAGAACTGCTCCGGAAGCTAGGTTACAACCCTTAAATCAAACAAGGACCGGGGTTGTAACCCTTCGCCTGAACAGAACTGGTCCCCCGATCGTTATTGTTAAGGCAAGCATAATAAGTCATGTCCTGTCACAATCTTGTACAGGATCAGGACAAGTCGAAGCTGGACTAGACTTCATTCAATCAATCACGGCCAAGCAAAGAGTACGGCTTGATACTTTAACTAACTAGGGTTATCACAAGTCTAATTACTAGCAAGATGCAACGAGATTATTCCAACAGCCACAAGCCCTGCAGACCATCTAGGTTATCCAGGTCGAATGTCTGTTTATGAAGGATGTAACATGTGACAGCGTGCTGAAAATATTCCCTACTCGTCGGTAGGCTACAAGTCCACTTAATACGTCCAGATAACGGGATTGCCTGTAGCTGGAAATCTCTTCATGTCTACTGAATTATTCTAGTTTTTTAGCCTTAGTCGATTTCAGTGGGTACCCCTGACCGTGGTACTCAGGGATCTCCATCCTAGACATGATGCAAGACAGTACCAGTTTATTTGTGCAAACACAATCGCCCACGGTGTCCAGGTCTTTCATACTTGTCATGTCAGGCTAGCTGTCGTAACAGCATATCGAGATATATCATGTCAGTTTACTGGTCACGAGTGCGCCATGGCGGACCACTATCGTGTTCATGAAACATATCAGATCTTACATAGCATGAGCATAAATATGATATTTCAATTTAATAATAATAATAATAGTAATATAATAATACAAGGGAATAAGACTATGAAAGGAGCCATGCGGCCAAGAGATATATGCTCATGCGGCTGGAAAAGAACAGCACATGCGGCTCGAAAGAGCGCAAGGGCCTCATGCGGCAGCGAAGGATCGGGCTTATGCGGCTGAAAGAGTGCGCGCTCATGCGGCTGGGATAGCAGAGCCTTATGCGGCTGCGGTTCAATAGGTACATGCGGCTCAGGAAAAGTTGGACTTATGCGGCTGAGCAAGGAATGGATCTTTATGCGGCTCGGAATTGCCAAAGCCTTATGCGGCTACAGGGGGGTTGGCTTCATGCGACAGGAAGGTAATGGGGCTCATGCGGCAGCGGATGATCGGGTCATATGCGGCTCACGGGGAGCAAGGCCTTATTCGGCTCGCAGGGTCGGGTCTTATGCGGCTGAAAAGTTGACTTCATGCGGTTAGCGCCATGCGGCTGCGGAGGAGTAACTCCATGCGGCTAAGAAGATACAAGCCTATGCGGCTGTAGGGAGTAGACTTCATGGGGTCGAAAAGGTACAGAGCCATGCGGCTCAGCAAGTTCATCAAGGCCTTATGCGGCTGAGTTTAAGTGAGCTTATGCGGCTGATTATGAGACTTGCCGCATGAAAATCCATGCGACTAAGGCTGTCATACGGCTCGGACTGTTCTTCTTCTCTGCTTGTCCGAGAAGAAGAACCATGAAGTTCATGGCTTCAAAGCTTCATATAACCTTCATCCGAAGTCAAAATTCAGACTTCCATAGGTCAAAATAGGGCAGAACGAAATTCTTTACAACATGGAACCATCAAAACTTGGAATAAAAATGTTAAGTAGATCAAAACCCAAGAAATCTGAAAATACTATAAGCTTAGATCTACACAAATTTTGACATGGAAATTGAAAATGCAAAGCACTAAAGAGTCTTAGAATGTTGCAAGGAAGAAAATAGAACAATAAATCTTGAGTTCCTCCATGAAGCAAGCTGCACTTGCCTAAGCTCTCTTTCCCTCTTCTTGGTAGGTGAAGAAGTAATGGTGGAGAAGAAGAAGTAAATGAAGAGAATTAATGAAGAGAGAGAGAGTGGGATGAAAATATAAGTGAGGGTGGTGGTGGTAGGTGGGGGTTCGGTCCACCTAAAACCAAGCCAAGCCGAACCAGCAACAAGTTGAACCGAACCAAGAAGGAAATGCCAAAATAACCATGTAAAGAAATACGCAATACGAGTCAAGAATACGTACACATATACCAAGATACGTAATACGAACCACGAGCATTACAACTCTACCCACCTTAAAATAATTCCGTCCTCGGAATTTAATTAAGAGGCTAGAGGAACAAGGATAAGCTATCACAAGCAAGCTATAACTAGGCAATCAATCAATCATTCAAGCAAAGAAATTAAGGCATAAGGTATAAGAAAGACATTATATCTTATGAGTCAAACAGGTCAGGATATCACGATCGGATATCATCCTCATGCTCCCACGTTGACTCACCCAAAGAGTGATGACCCCAAGCAACTCGGACTAACTTGATAGTCTTGTTCTTGAGTGCCTTCTCTCTTTGGTCCAATATAGACACGGGCCTCTCCTCATACGAAAGGTTGGTACCAACAACCAATTCCGAATGATCCAGGATGTGGCTCGGGTCCGGGATATACCGTCGTAGTTGGGATATATGGAATACGTCATGCACCACACGTAGCGACGGCAGGAGAGCGAGACGATAGGATACATCTCCTACTCGCTCCAGAATGTCGAACGGCCCTATATAACTAGGACTAAGCTTTCCCCGTACGTCAAAATGAATGACGCCACGGTTAGACGAAATCCTCAGGAATACATGGTCGTCGACCGAGAATTCAAGGGGTCGCCGATGAGAATTGTTCCAATGACGCTGGCGATCTTGGGCGACTCGAAGATGATCTCTAACTCTCCTGACCACTTCAACGGTCTGAGCAATCATTTCTGGACCAAGCATCTGCCTCTCTCCAACATCATCCCATGCTAGCGGGGATCTGCACTTCCTGTCATACAGTGCCTCAAATGGTGTCATCTGGATACTGGCCTGGAAACTGTTGTTGTATGAGAACTCCACCAGGTGCAGGTGATCTTCCCATGAACCACTAAAGTCGAGTGTACAAGATCGCAACATGTCTTCAAGAGTCTGGATCGTGCGCTCTGACTGACCATCCGTCTGTGGGTGATAAGCTGAGCTGAACTGGAGGCAAGTTTCCAAGCTCTCTTGCAGGCTACGCCAAAAGTACGACGTAAATCGGGAATCTCGATCCGAGGTGATACTGACTGGTATACCGTGGAATCTGACTATCTGTCTGAGATATATCTCTGCTAGCTGAGCCGTCGGTTGACCAACTCTGAACGGAAGAAAGTGAGCCACCTTTGTGAGCCTGTCTATAATAACCCAAATAGCGTCTCTGTCAGTCGGGGATCTAGGTAATCCAGTCACGAAGTCCATGGTCACATGCTCCCACTTTTATTCTGGAATCAGTAAGGGCTGAAGAAGTCCTGCTGGCCTCTGATGTTCAGCTTTAACCTGTTGGCAAACCAAGCACCGAGAGACAAACCGGGCTATCTCCCTCTTCATGCCATTCCACCAGAAGTGCTGCCGGATATTACGGTACATCTTCGTACCATCGGGATGAATAGAATACTGCGAGCTGTGAGCCTCTGCCATGATCTCCTGTCTGATATCTTCGCTGGGTACACAAAGACGCCTTCCATGTCGAAGTGTACCGTCTTCATGAATGCATAACTCTGGTCGCCGTCCTGCCTCACACTCTGCTCTGAGTCGCTGAAGCTTGGAATCTGCTGACTGCACCATCCGGATCCTCTCGACTATAGTAGACTAAACTTGCATGTTGGTCATCAATGCCATACTGGAAGGGAGAACAACTTCTATACCCATCTTCTGAAGATCTGCTAACAGCTCTGGTTGCGCTGTTAGGAAATATACTCCGGCTCTCCTGCTCAACGCATCTGCGACCACGTTGGCTTTCCCAGGATGATACTGCAAGTTGAGATCATAATCCACAAGAAGCTCCAGCCATCTCCTATGACGCATATTAAGATCCTTCTGGGTAAAAACATACTTCAGGCTCTTGTGGTCGGTAAAAATCTCCACCCTATCTCCATACAAGTAGTGCCTCCACAACTTAAGTGCAAACACTACTGCTGCCAGCTCCAAGTCATGGGTTGGGTAATTCCTCTCATGATCACGAAGTTGTCGTGACGCATAAGCTATTACCTTCCCATGTTGCATCAGAACACATCCTAAACCTCTGTCTGAAGCATCGTAATATACTGAGAATCCTCCAGTTCCACCTGGAAGCGTGAGAATGGGTGCCGTCATTAAGCCTCGCTTTAATCTCTTAAAAGAATCCTGGCACTCTGCTGTCCAAGCAAACCGCACATCCTTACGAGTCAACTGGGTCAATAGCGTGAAATTCGAGTGAAGTCCGAAACAAATCGTCGGTAGTAGCCGGCTAATCCAAGGAAACTACAGACTTCTGCAACTGTGCTAGGCACTGGCCATGTCTCAATAGCCACGATATTCTGGAGATCCACTTCTACTCCTCCTCTGGTGATGATATGACCCAAGTACGAAATGCGATCGAGCCAGAACTCGTATTTACTGAACTTGGCATACAACTGATGCTCCCTGAGAATCTGAAAAACAACTCTAAGATGCTGCTCATGCTCTGCCTCATTCTAGTTGTAGATCAGGATGTCATCTAGGAACACAATCACGAACTGATTCAAATAAGGTATGAAGATGCGATTCATGAGGTCCATGAATACATTCGACGTATTGGTTGCTCCAAATGGCATCACAAGGAACTCCCAATGCCCATACCGGGATCTGAAGGCTGTCTTCGGGATGTCCTGCTTTCTGACTCTGATCTGATGGTATCCTGACCGCAAGTCGATCTTCGAGAATACTGCTGCCACCTTGAGTTGATCAAACAAGTCATCTATCCTCGGGAGAGGGTATCTGTTCTTGATTGTCACCGAGTTCAAGGTATAATAATCTACACATAATCTGGACGTACCATCCTTCTTTTTCACAAGAAGCATCGGGGCTCCCCAAGGCGATCCACTAGCACGAATGAATCCCTTGGTTCTGAGTTCTTCAATCATCTTGTACAATATCTCTAGCTCTGACGGCGCCATCCTGTAGACTCTCTCTGACACTGGAGCTGTTCCGAGAATCAAGTCGATGGTGAACTCGGTCTCCCGCTATGGCGGCATCCCTGGAAGTTCTTCTGGGAAAACATCTGGAAACTCTTCGACTATCCGGGGTAACTGCACTGCTGCTACTGCCATTCGCAACACTGGAGGAGAAGGTTCAACTTCGCCTCGGAAAAAGGAAAACTCTGGCTCGCCATGCTAAAAACAACTCTGCCGATATGGCAGTCTATCCTAGCATACTGGTCCCTCAACCAATCCATCCCTAAGACCACATCATAATCGGCCATCGGGAACTCTATCATCTAGCGGAGAATTTTCTACCGCTAACTACGATCCGACACGAGGAAAACACCCTATCTACTCCCACAAGTCCATTACCAGTAAGTATATTGAGCCTTACTGATAATGACTCGGGCTCCAGTCATATCCGTGTCGTGAATCGTGCAGACATAAATGAATGCGAGGCACCAGAATCAAATAATACTGAAGCTGGAAAGGTGTTGACGAGAATAGTACCTGCCACCACCTCATCTGGTGCTATTCCTTCTTCTTCTATGGTCAAAGCCAGCACTTGACCATGTCCTCTGGGTGTGGGTCCCCTCTGCTGAAATTTTTCTCTGCCTGTTCTGGATTAGGGCTTGGGCTTGGGCATACTACTGCGGTCTCTGCTGCTGGAATGCCTGGGCCTGTGTCGGCAATGGCCTCGGGAACGGGTACGCTGCTGCTGCTGGACTGGTGCTGGTCCTCTAACTGAAGGACTAGAAAAGGCTGATGATGAACTCCCCGTGTTCGGGCAGTTCCCTACCCTGTGGTCCGGGGCACCACAAGCCAAGCACAAACCCTGTGCTCTGCGACATTCTGATACCACATGCCCCGACTTCCCGCAGTGTGAACATCCCACTGCGGAAGAATGCTTCTGCTTCTGCTACTGAGGGTACGTCAGGGATGAATGCTGAACCGACGTTACTGAGGTCGCCCGCCTCGGAGCTCCAATGGTCAAGGCCCTGGCTGCCGGGGCTGGTGCTGAAGACTGATTCATCTGGCTGTGGAATCGCTTCCCTCCGGCTTTATGAGGTATATTCATGCTCCGTGCTGTCCTCAGTACTGCATCAAAGGTCTGATGCTCAAACTGCTCCACCGCCAACAAATCACTAGGTGAGCCCCTGGAATCGTTGGGCTCTATCGAACTCGGTGGCCACCATAGTGGGAGCAATCGACTAGCCTGGAGAACTCGGCCGCATACCCATCGACCGTCCTGTCCATCTGCTTCAGATTGGTGAACCTCGTCTGTAGATCATACCGAGCTACAGCATCGAAATACTTGGTCTGGAATCTCTTCCTGAATACTGCCCAGACAATAGGGGCCACCAATCTATCGGCCTGCGCTGTCCACCAGCTGCGGGCAAGATCCAATAACTGCAGGCGTACCACCACCTTCTCGTTCTTTGGAGTCCTGGCTGCTTCTAGAATCACCTCTGTGTCGTGAAGCCAAGCATCTGCAGCGATCGCATCTTCACTGCCGTCGAATAAGGGAGGGTTCAAGCGCTTGAAGCTGTTGGCCGTACTGTTACCCGGATGACCTCCTTGGTCAAAGCGTCTGCTACCGTCTGGTGCAAGGCATCTCCTCGACGATCCTGGGAAGCTAATAACGTCCTGATGAGACCCACCAAAGTGCCATCATCAGGCTCTGCAGGCTGGACGGGCTGAACTGGTGGCTCTCCTACGGTAGGCACGACTCTAGAGGCTGCTCCTGAATGCTGGACTTGATCTCCAGGTTGCTGTTGGTCCACGAGAGGTGCTCCGTCTTACTGATCGGCAGGTCCAGGAACAATGCCGCTGAAGAAGACGACATAGGAAACAATAAGGAAGGACCAGGATAGATCAACGATACAAGCATGTGATCAGGTCAAGAATTCAGGGATTAAGAGGATACGAGTAGAGATCAAGGGTGAGTACTGATTGAGACATCTATTCGGTAAACCCTCACATATCTTGATTTACAAGACCTGCATGAGCCACCACTTAAACCATGTCACGCCCCAGAACCAGAATACTGGAGAGCGGGGGCGTACATAGCCAGCTACGTATATTGAAGTGCAACCCATCTCGCTATACGGTCATGACTGTCTAGATACATGAAGGTTTAACTACAAGCCATCAGTCTCCTATGGTCAAGAACAAGCCTATTGTCTCAATCACAAGCATGTAAGTAAATTTTACAAGATGTAAGACCAATAAATATACAATAGTAAGGCGTCCCAAACATTAAATACTGGATGATCATGAAGTATTCGTACAAAATGTCAGGACTAGCAAGTGTTTTAGTCGATACATGATCAACCCTAGGATTTGTCAATCATGTTACAGTCCGTAGGCAGACAGTAAGTAAAGGTGCAACCGAGCTAACAAGTGCCCGTCGGCTAAACGCCTCAAAAGAATAATTTTATAATAAAGTAGGAGAACAAAAAGAAGCCCACTCGTTGCCAGGGTTACCCCTGGTGGTCACCATCTGGCTGGAAGGTAGGTAGATCCTCTGGAGCTGCTCCGATATCTGGCCATACAAAACCAGCTGGGTCAGACCCCAGAAAGAGCAAGTGCCACAAAAGAGGCTTCACTTAGGAACTAAAACCAACAAATCACAATAGAATATTAAAGATATTAAATAAAGAACTGATAATAATAGAGATAATAATAGTAAATTGAGTACGAAGAAATCATTCAAGTAGCCAGGTCACAACCCTTAAACCAAACAAGGACCGGGGTTGCAGCCCTTTACCTGAATAGAAACTCGTCTCAAATACTATTGGTACAGTAACAAGACAATAAACGAAGAGAGGACACAGAACTGCTCAGGGAGCCAGGTTACAGCCCTTAAACCAAACAAGGACCGGGGTTGTAACCCTTCGCCTGAACAGAACTGGACCCCTGATCTTTATTGTTAAGGCCAGTATAGATAATCATGCTATTGAAGTAAGGTAAAACATGACGAGCATGGCATGGGGTGCAATAAGACAATAAACGAAGAGGAGACACAGAACTGCTCTGGAAGCCAGGTTGTCACGTCCCGATCCCAAATTGTTGGGTCGAATCGGATCATGCCCAGCCTGCACCGTTGTTGAGACGGCGGCAGTAAGCTGTATTCAGTAGTGAAACATATGAAGATAAAATTCTAACGAATATAAAATCTTTTATTCAATTTAAAATTTCTGAAATACAACAACTATTAATTACAACAACTACACTTGATACATTGATTACTAAAATAAATTACTATCCAGCTCTACTGATCTTGGGTTCCAGGTTCTGCGGGAACAGGCATCAGATCTTCGACGACACAATCACCTAAAAATGTTGGTCTCCAGTCAGGAGGGAGCAAAGTACAATTACGAATATCCAATAATTCAAATAATAATTGAAATTTGCAATGTTAAACAATTTGAAATACTTTAACAATATTTTTTTAACAATTCTACAATTGAAAACAATGTGATTTGAGTAGGCAACGAACTATGACCGGCTTGGGATGATTCAATTATATCCTAATGATACGGTCCGGCCTATCCTCGTGTATAGGAGGAATCAGCTCGTACAATCAATGCAATATGGGGGTATTGGTCATAGACGCTACACTACTCCCCCAATATCCCGAGTCAATCAGATTCAATCAATGAGTCAATATTCGAACTCTAGTAAAGAGTTCCACAATCAATACTCTAGGAGAGAGTTCCGTGTAGCAATGTGGTTTAAAATTACAATAAAACAATTACCAGATAATTACCAAATAGACATAACTGCACTTGCCTTTGTTATTGTGACTGGATCGAGAGTCTGTACCGGGGAACTAGGTCAAACACTTCCTCGAAATCCTACATTTGAGATTCCAGACTTAGAAACAATATTCAACCCATATCTAGATGTGCTAGTTACAATCTCTAGTTTTTGTCCTAATCAAATTTTAGGTTATTTACAACTCTACTTTAGAACGCTTATCGAGGTGAGTTACTATCTTACGAAGAAAAGTCAATTTAACTTTGCATTTGGAAAAACTCGTAGTTATTGATTTACTTGGTAAAACTTTGTATTTTGTATTATATTAAAATTAATATTTTTCTTTAAATGAGAAAACGTGAATTTGCAATAAATTTATATTTCCTAATTATTTTATTGTGAGAAAATATTATTTAAATTTTATAAAATAATTATATTATCATCTTTTACGTTTTACGTCAATCAACCAACCAGAAATAAAATCAAAATTTACAATATTACAAAACCCCAGATATTAAATAAAAGCTGGGCTTATGCCCTATACAGACTTTTTACATGAATTTAAATAAGAAGAAAACATTGGTTAGTCCTGAAATTTTCTACAATTTAATTATAAAATAAGATTAATAAATTAAAATATAATATGAGTCTCAGACTTTGGTCCAATCGTCAAAATAGCTAATGCCTCAACGTCCGAGAAAAACCAGTTTCGTTTGCATTTCGCTAAGGGCCCATGGACCGGTATGGTCGTCGCCCAAAAATCCATTTTAATAAATATTTCCGAAAACCGATTTTAAAATTCATTTATAAAATTTTATAAAAATTTGGACAGCATTTCCTCTATATTCGGAACAACCCAAAACTGGAAAAATGTGCCATGATTTCCTGCAAATAATCCCAAACCAGGGAAACTCAAATTTTCCAACCAAAATAATATTAAACCCGAATCAGCAATACGTTTCGAAAATTTAGGAAACCCAAAATAAAATCGGAAATTCCGATAATCATCAGAACTCTTTCCGAAGAGTTCTCGAAAAAATCCGAAAATCATCAAACCATCCACAGAACCCAAAAAAATCACAGAACAACGATCCGAAATTTCCGAAACCAGAAACGTAGCAGAAAATCAAATTTTTCGAAGAAAATTCGTGGACCAAATCTCATCATCGACCAAGACAGGGGACGAACTACTGTGATTATCAGAGATTACCCAAGTTGACAGAATCTGAAGGGTTGCCTCGGACTCGAAACACCTCCCCGGAGTTCGGCTGCGTGTACGGCACCCAAACTTGGAAAAGACCACAGCAAGATTCCGCGGAACAGCACAGGAACGCCCGGAACGAACCGGTCAGCAGGTCGGAAAATCCTGCGGGGTGCTACTGCTCGGGAACGCGGAGGAACAGTGACAAAGGGGGTCGCTGAGGCTGACGCCGGAGGCGTGCGTGCAGTCGACGGTCGGCCCAGGGGGACTGGCCGGAGGGATCGCGGACAGGGGTGCCGCGAGAAGGCCACACGGGGTCGGGGAACTCCGGAGTTCGGCGTCGGAGGAAGGTTGGCGCTCGGGGTCGGGCCGCGCTGGGAGACGCGCACGGGTCGGGCTGGGGGCGTGCGGCCTAGGCGGCGAGGTCGCCGGAGGAAGCTCGAAGTTCACCGAAAATGGGTTTAGGGTTCGGAAAAAAGGGTTTGGGGAGTTTGGTTTGATGGATGATGAGGATGGAAGGGAAGAGGAGGGGTGTATATATAGGGAGAAGGAGGAACAGTTACCGGAAGGGGAAGTGGAGGGGTGCGGCCAGTCGAGTGAACGCTCGGAAGCCGAAAGGGGTCGCACGTTTTGGAAGAGAAAGAAAAGAGTTCTTTCCTTTCTGTTGAATGGAACAATGAAATGAGTAATGAGAGATTAATATTAGTTTAGTGAAAAGAATTTATTTTGGCTGAAGTAAATGGAAGGAAAATTCCAATTTGTTTTATTAAGGAATTGATATATAGTTATAAATATACTAAGAAAATTTTAGAAAATTAAACTTGGGTTCGAGATGAGTTTGGGCTGGGTCAGAACGGGTCATAACCAACAATCTAAATCCAGGATTAATAATATTTCAAAAATATAATTTTCTAAATTAATAATTAATAATGATTTATGATAATAATTAGCTAATTAAATTATTTAATTAACTAAAAATTGAAGGTTTCTAGACATGTTCGGGACTTGGGAACGAGTTCAGGTCTGGGTCAACCAAAACAAAAATCCATGATTATTTATTTTAAAATTAGTAATTTTTATTTAGCTATTAATATTAATTTGGCAAAATATTAATTTAGCAAACACAAAAGATTAAATAATTAGAAAATAACAAAACCGAATTTACGGGTTTCACACAGGTTACAACCCTTAAACCAAATAAGGACCGGGATTGTAACCATTCGCCTCAACAGAACTGGTCCCCCGATCGTTATTGTTAAGACAAGCATAATAAGTCATGTCCTATCACAATCTTGTACAGGATCAGGACAAGTCGAAGCTGGGTTAGACTTTATTCAATCAATCACGGCCAAGCAAAGAGTACGGCTTGATACTTTAACTAACTAGAGTTATCACAAGTCAAATTACTAGCAAGATGCAACGAGATTATCCCAACAGCCACAAGCCCTGCAGACCATCCAGGTTATCCAGGTCGAATGTCCGTTTATGAAGGATGCAACACGTGACAGCGTGCTGGAAATGTGCCCTACTCGTCGGTAGGCTACAAGTCCACTTAATGCGCCCAGATAACGGGATTGTCTGTAGCTGGGAATCTTTTCATGTCTACTGAATTATTCTAGTTTATTAGCCTTAATCGATTTCAGTGGGTACCCCTGACCGTGGTACTCAGGGATTCCCATCCTAGATATGATGCAAGACAGTACCAGTTTATTTGTGCAAACCAATCGCCCACGGTGTCCAGGTCTTTTATACTTGTCATGTCAGGCTAGCTGTCGTAACAGCATATCAAGATATATCATGTCAGTTTACTGGTCACGAGTGCGCCATGGCGGGCCACTATCGTATTCATGGAACATATCAGATCTTACATGGCATGAGCATAAATGTGATATTTAATTTAATAATATATAATAATAGTAATATAATAATAATACAAGGGAATAAGACTGTGAAAGGAGCCATACGGCTAAGAGATATATGCTCATGTGGCTGGGAAAGAACAGCACATGCGGCTCGGAAGAGCGCAAGGGCCTCATGCGGCAGCGGAGGATCGGGCTTATGCGGCTGAAAGAGTGCGCGCTCATGCGGCTAGGATAGCAGAGCCTTATGCGGCTGCGGTTCAATAGGTACATGCGGCTCAGGAAAAGTTGGACTTATGCGGCTGAGCAAGGAATGGATCTTTATGCGGCTCGAAATTGCCAAAGCCTTATGCGACTACAGGGGGGTTGGCTTCATGCGACATGAAGGTAATGGGGCTCATGCGACAGCGGATGATCGGGTCATATGCGGCTCACAGGGAGCAAGGCCTTATGCGGCTCGCAGGGTTGGGTCTTATGCGGCTGAAAAGTTGACTTCATGCGGTTAGCGCCATGCGGCTGCGGAGGAGTAACTCCATGCGGCTAAGAAGATACAAGTCTATGCGGCTGCAGGGAGTAGACTTTATGCGGCTAAAATGGTACAAACCCATGCGGCTCAGCAAGTTCATCAAGGCCTTATGCGGCTGAGTTCAAGTGAGCTTATACGGCTGATTATGAGACTTGCCGCATGAAAATCCATGTGGCTAAGGCTGTCATGCGGCTCGGACTGTTCTTCTCTGCTTGTCCGAGAAGAAGAACCATGAAGTTCATGGCTTCAAAGCTTCATATACCCTTCATCCGAAGTCAGAATTCAGACTTCCATAGGTCAAAAGGGACATAACGAAATTTTCTACAACATGGAACCATCAAAACTTGGAAATAACAATGTTAAGTAGATCAAAACCCAAGAAATTTGAAAATACTATAAGCTTAGATCTACACAAATTTAGCCATGGAAATTGAAAATGCCAAGCACTAAAGAGTCTTAGAATGTTGCAAAGAAGAAAATGGAACAATAAATCTTGAGTTACTCCATGAAACAAGTGCACTTGCCTAAGCTCTCTCTC
Organism: Iris pallida; assembly: GCA_029216955.1. Taxonomy (NCBI): domain Eukaryota; kingdom Viridiplantae; phylum Streptophyta; class Magnoliopsida; order Asparagales; family Iridaceae; genus Iris; species Iris pallida. The sequence continues at coordinate 1,653,198 of JANAVB010035020.1, forward strand.
CCTCTTCCTGGTAGGTGAAGAAGTAATGGTGGAGAAGAAGAAGTAAATGAAGAGAATTAATGAAGAGAGAAAGAGAGTGGGGTGGAAATATAAATAAGGGTGGTGGTGGTAGGTGGGGTTCGGTCCACCTAAAACCAAGCCAAGCCGAACCAGCAACAAGTTGAACCGAACCAAAAAGGAAATACCAAAATAACTATGTAAAAAAATACGCAATACGAGTCAAGAATACGTACACGTATACCAAGATACGTAATACGAACCACAGGTATTACAGTTCGTAACCAATCTATTACCGTGTTCGTGACCTGTTTGGATCCATGAGTACTGGTCGGGTGGAAAAGTACATTAGTAGACATGTAACATACCCAAAAATATCTTATGATGTCTATTCGTGAATAATAGCAGCTGCATACGACACGTGCAGGGTGCCGGATTTACCCCTTAGCCGTTTACATGTCGAAAGTGTATTTCAAATCACTTGTTAGATATAGTCTTGTTACATTACAGTTTTTTTGTCATTGCTTGTCTTGTGTACCATGTCTTTCTGCTTTTACTCGCATGATTCCTGCCATGATTCCCTGTTTATCCCTTATCATGTATCTCAGTATTATTACAGATTTATGGATTTTGTTATTTATTGATTCTGTTGTGAGATTGTATTCGTTCCATTCCCGACTGGAAACCAATATTTTTCAGGTTTAGCCACGATCACTCTTAGCACTGGGAAGGCATGGGTATGCTGAGGTTGACCTAGATAGTTGTATTAGCTGTCTTTTCTATTTTGTGAGACATTGTATTTTTAGCAAATATGAAGTTGTAAATCTTATAATAATTGTAGATTTGATTTAATAATGTGATTGAGCAATAATGTACAATTGGTGATTTTGAGCAATCTTGGTCGTGACAGCGTTCTACCGCTGACTCTGCGACGTAGGCTGGCTTGGACACGTCTCGTATCCGGAAAAGCGGGTACGGGTCGTAACAAGTTTTTATGGTGGCCCATGCAGGTCTGATTTTGCAAAATATGAACTCGTGATGGTACTTAAGTTAGTCGTACCATTGCGAGCCTGCGACTAGAAAATGCTCATTCACAACTAGGAGTAAGTGTAACGCTCCAGTCCCAAATACGTAGGACTAAGTACGTAGACATGCCAGCTGTATACATACAAAGTACAGGTGCCTTGTATGTATACATAAGCTGTTAAATGCAGTAAACCACAACTAACTAATCTTATCCACAAATAAGGAAATAAAAGATATCATATAATGAATTGTTTTGGTACAATATGTTGGGTGGAGACATATCCACTACCAACCAAATAAAAAGAAAGAAGTACATGATATATATAAAAGGACTAAGTGGAAGTAGCAAGGAGGAACTAAGTCACGTCATCTTCGAATAAATGGAGAAGACCACGATCCCGGCTAGGATACTTGCGGAAGACATGAACATACACCTAGGGAATAACCAGGTCCTCAGAGGGACGTAGCAAGATACAGGAAGAACAAGCTAATATGAACTGTCAAAATAATAATAATATGCAAGACTCTCCTAGACACCAATATGTAAAAAGGAATGCTAATCATCTATTGTGCAATTTAGAGGACAACTTTCATGCGCATTGGTGAAATTTTAGGCTATAAGTACGTAAATGGCATCCAGTCATCCGTATCCGTCCGTAACGACCAAAATGTCAGAGGGCATCTGCAAATATAAATTGCCACAGTTCCATCCGGAGACTGTGGTTTACCTGTTGGATTTCCATACGCACTAGCGACTGTCCTCTCCCAATATTTTCCACACTGTTCAAGTCATGTCCATGGCTCGTCCAATTTTGTAACTGCTTGAGTCTCTAAAACCCTAGTCATAGCAGTTACGATCATCTACCGTCATACTACTTTAGAGATGGCCAGTCCATAAGTCGTGCCCCTAACAAAATGTCTCAAACGTGTAGTGTGAGTGTCATGGCCCAAGGAAGATATAAGGACATCCTCCAACAAGAAGGTAGTCCGCTAACACTAAGTTAACATGCATATAGTAAAGTAAAATGACTAATAGAGTCGCTTGCACCCAAGTGTGGTTTGGACGCATAATTTATAACAAGGGAAACTAACAATATGAAACAAAGTAAATAATACAAAAAAATAATATGACAGTTAATTAGCAAGGTATACTTGCCTGTTGTGATGCCTGGTAAGCTGCCTGGTGTGGTACAATAAAGGTGGCACAAGATCGTCTTCAGTGTTACAACTACGTAAGACAGCCTTTGATGTTGGCATGGACTGTTCCATAGGGTCCAGAAGAATTAATTTAGCTAGGGTGGACATAAGGTAGTATAGAATTGGTAAAGGAATAGGTAAGATGGGCTGAATCACGAGATGGAGAAAAATTGTAGGAAGTCAAATAATATATTTAATTTTAGAAAATATTTTATATACTTGAAATATAAATTATTAGTCAAAATATGCTTTCAATTAAATATTAAAAAAATCGTAAGTCATTTTTAAGGCAAAACTCTAAGTTGTCAAAATTGGATATTTAGATATAAAGCTATGTCTTTATTAGTAAGAATATGTTTTTAGGAAAAAAAAAATCGGTTTAGGCAAAAACGAAATGTAGGTTTGTGAAATAATTTGTTAACAACTATATATAAAATTTTTTTTTTTTTTTTTTTTTTTTTGTTAACAACTATATATATATATATAATATATATATATATATATAATATATATATATATATATATATATATATAATATATATTTATTTATTATTTATTTTACAATTATAAAAACTAGAGAAAAAAATATATTCTTTTGCTACAATTCATATTTTGAAAATATCTTTAACCACCATACTACACATATAGTTTTAAAATACTAATATTTCTAAAATAATATCTATTCTAATAATAATCACATATCACTGTTCATACTAATAACCATAAAATAAACTATTAACTAATAATAATAATAACATAATAATAATAATAGCAATAGAAAATAAACTAATAATAACATAATAATAACCATATAATAATAATAATAATAATTAATAACCACTCCTTTACTATGTTCTTCTCGTTTTGAGAGAGAATAAAAGGATAACAAAAAACAAAAAAAAGCAAAAAAAAAGGAAGAAGAAGAATCAGAAAGAAGTTTGGGGGAGAGAATTGAAAGGGGAAAAAGAGAAAGGGGAGCGGGCGTTCGAGAGGGGTTGGCCTCGGCGTGCGACGGAGGAAGGGACGAGAGGTCGGTAGAGGGAACTGAAGAAGGAGGCGGCGAGCGGCCGGTCGGTTGGGCGTTGAGCCGAGCAGCGGCGGACGGAGAATCGAGACACGACGGCAGCGTGCGCTCAGGGCGAGCGGCGTCAGCACAGCCGTGGAAGGGCGCGGGGGACCACGGCTGAGGCGAAAGGATCGAGGAGAGCGGCGCGGGTGCGGCTCGTACGGCACAGGGGGCGGAGAGGGATTGGGCACCAGGCGCGGAAGGTCGGAAGAGGGCTCCGACGGCTGAGACAGGAAGCGTTGGCGGTGGCCGGCGCAACGGCCGCTGGGCACGGCGGTCGTACGCCCACGCTGCGGGAGGGGACTAGGGCGACGGTTGACGGAGGAGCTGGGGATGGCGCCAAAGATAAGGTAAAGGCGATGGATTTTAGGGTTTGGTCGCGGTTGTGCGCGGCGGCGATGGCGTGACTGGTGAGGGCACAGGTGATGGGGGCTGGGGTTGGTCACGACGAGAAGGGCGGTTTGAAGAGGCTGGGCGTGGTGCTGCTGGATGTCGGAAGGCGACAGTGGTGGTGGTGCGTCGAGGCGCTGGCGCTGGGAACCAGCACGGCCGCTCGGCGCTCGACGACGTGCAGCAGATCCTGGAGTACGGTTGAGCGGTGGTAGCGAGTACCTAGTATGGGGTCGAGGGTCGGACGGCTGAAGGGGGTCCGTTGTTATGGTGGTGGTGCGGATGTTGACCGCAGGGAGTTGTTAGAGTCGGAGGGGTTGCGGATATGGCGGAGAAGGAAGGAGTCGACGATGGTGGTTTGTATCATCGTGTCGGGGCTGTCCGACACGACGGAGAGGGGGTCGGGTTTTGTTGGGGAAATTGTAAATGTAATGGAAAGATATAGTAGTTGGGTGAGGCACAGACACGATGCACAGCACGTTTGTGTCGAGAAATTTTGGATGGTGGAATTATTTGGGTTCTATGGGAAGGAGCCGAGAGGAGTTCTCCTTATATAGGAGGTCGGGTTCCTATTTAGACAATTACTAGGATCAGTTCAATCCTTTTGGATAATTCACATCTTTAATTTAAATCAAGTTTAGACCAATTTGAGAAATCAAAATTAAATTAAATCATATTTATATTTATATAAAGCTTATCTATAAGTTTAAATTATTTTAAAAATATTTCAATAAAATCAAATTTAAATTTAAACCACCAAAAATGTTAAGCATTAAATTCACAAATTTTAAAATATCTTTATGATAAATAATAAAAATAATTAATTTCGAAAATTAGAATAAATATTTTAAATAGTAATAGGAAATATCTTTAAAATATATTATTAATAATTTAGATAAAATAATTTCGAAAATAAACATAAATATTCAAATATTTAAATATCTTTTGGTAAATAATTTATTATAAATAATAAAATAAATTTTGAAAATATTCATGAAATAATTTTCATGTGCTTTACACGAGTAGAATATTCACATAAATCTAGTTTTCTAAATTACCACTCTTAAAATAAGATAACATTTTTAAATAAATAAAAAATAAATTTTGCCAACCTCGATAGATACTTTTCACAACTTTTAAAATAAAATAATTATTATATATTATTTTGAAACCATCACCGATAATAAATCAAAACCATTTTTCTAAAAAATTATGTACCTCGCACATATTCGCACTTGACGAGTAAATACGAAAAATACAAATTTTTGCGCGACGTACGATACGACTATGCGACGTATAAAAACAAAAAAAATTAGTACAAAATATAGTCGAAATTTAGGAGTTTTACAGTAAGTCAATTTTAGGAGAATGGTTAGGACTAGGAGTCGCTAGTTAATTTGACAGTTGGGTAGTTAAGGTTGCTACATAGGCTTCATCGAATTCTAAATCCTATTAGATGGTTCTATCGAAGGATGCACTATTGTATTCTGATTCGATAGTATTTCTGAAGTGAGTAGATTCGTAACCACTCTTTTCGAAAGTTTAGAAATGTCCTTTTATTTAATTGTTTGAATTAAAATGTGATTTTTAGAATTTTATAAATTTTATTATAGAAGGCCTTAGTCACGGTTAAGTTTCGGAGTGCAAGATGACCAAGAATTTTGGCACTGAGAGTGTAGTCGAGTGCCTTGACTAGTGTTCTAGCCATGGTAGAGAAGGCCGAGTCATAGGTGTGCACTAACTAGGAAAACCATGCCAAATCGTGACATAACCCTAGGAATTTAATTACTTATTATTAAGATTATTGGCTTTTAGACGACATGGTTGTTCCAAACTAGACCGAACTCAACCCAAGTCTTGGTGGCCATGTAATGTGACCAACGTCGACCATGTAGGATGTGTATATATATATTTGTAGTCCATTTCTAGTATTGTGAATAATTTCTATAAATTATATTTTGAATATAATATATGTATTATTGCTATTTAAATTTATATTTTACTTGGAAATAGGATAACCTTCTCTTAGAATGATATTTGGGATTTACTTAGGCTATACATATATACGTGTGCATAAATATATTCATAATAGGTAGACATAGTGCTTATACATATTTTTCTTCGATCTTGAATATTAGATAAATATAAATCTAAGTTTATATTTCTTTTGCCCTCGGTCATTTTCCTCTAATCATGATCAATTATACAACTTTATCTTATGTCTTTTCTAAACATCGCCGTATGTTCGTATCACTTATATTCTTTTTCTTGGATCTTAGGAATTATTTTTAAAATATCTTCTCCCTCAATTGTCTATTAATCTCAAGTTAAATTTTTGGATTCAAAAGTTTTCCTCTCAAACGTTGAATATTGAATATCCATGAAATAAAGGTTATAAGATTTTTACTTATCTTGCCTTCGACCATGTCCCCCCTAATCAATCGTTTAAATTTTCAAAAAAAAAAACCTGATACCTTCCCTTCAAGGATGGATACGTACACTTTCCTATAATGATCAATTTGTTCAAATTTCTAGCTTTCTCCATCATGATCAATTTACTTCAGGATTTTTGAACCTCCCTTGAGATTTTAAGGATATAGTCGAAAGGATGATCGGTGACTTATGATGGCAGACAGCCGCGCACTGTCGCCACTTATTTGACTTATGGAGACTATGGGTTCACTGCAGCCAGCAGGGCACTGGCGAGGCATGATCCCTAAGTTGAAGTAATCTCGAGTAAGTATAAGTTATCGAATGTTGTCAAAGCTATATCTTGGTCGTCCTATCTTCGTCTTTAAGATATTATGTCCAGATTGGATAGGGTTGATAGGGTATTCGTTACCGTATCCTTGCTTGAGTCGTGGAATGTCACGCCCCGCTCCCGTAGGAGCGATCATCCTCGCTAAGGCGTGATGTCGCACGAGCCTAGATTGCGCTCGTGCAAGGCGGGTTCCATAACGACCGATTTCAGCGGCTGCAACGGGGTCTTCGCACAGAAGTCCCAAGCAGAGACATTGAATAATAGCATCGGAAATTAAGAAAAAAATACAAGTTATTCAAAAGAAGCTCTTTATTGATATTGAAACAAAGGTTACAATGGGGCGCAAGGCCAAGATTACAAGTCTCTCGAGCTCACTCAAGCTCACTCATCTCACATTACAAGTCACTCAGCTCTCTCTCTCATCTCTCAATACATGTCTTGCGCCAGCGGATGCTTTGGAAGGCGACGTCCATACATTATGTCCTGTATAAGTCTGAATACATGCGGTCGCACGCTTCGAATCGCCAAGGTACTCTGTGCCTCGACACATCCAAGCGAGCTCCGCGCCACGAGCTTCTACCTGTGCACATGAAAAGTATGTGGGTGTCAGTACTCAACTGTACTGGTAGAATGAGCTCCTCTTCCATCCATACAAAACCAACACGTTTGATTTACTTTTGTGCAACATAGTCCCCTTTATGATTATATTTCTACTCTTGTCTTAGGATCAGTTTTAGGACCGACGCCTTGGCCTATTCTGTGTTGCTAGACCATCCCGTGCTTGCAACATAAAGTTAACTCGTACCTTGCCTCTAGACCCTTCTCCTGCCAATAACGTTAACCTATCAAGTCGTGTTTGCCTTACGGCCCAAAATCAGAGACGCAACTATGCGATAAGACTCTATTTCTGTGTGACCGTGCTACCTCCTTCATTATGTCGTACCTCGCCACTCAATGTGACTTAACCATGTCGCCGTCTCGCGGCCCTTGCTATTTTATCACCAACTGACCCAATCAAGACTTCTAAACTTATGTCGACCGACTTTGCCTTGCGACGGTTCCTGACTCAGACTCCAGACAACTCAGATCCAACAAATATAACTTATATGCCAAGACTTACGACTCGACGCCACATCTTAGGCCCCAAGCATCATGTTCTAACTTGTATACACCTTTGACTCGACTCAATTCCAAATACATACGCGCGGATAGCCGCAATTTTGTCGACATCTATATGAACACGGTCACTGGCAGAACAAGCCATTCTGGACTCATAGCTGGCGTATAGGATGGTCCGGTCAAAGCAAGTAGCGAGCCCCAATGTCCGTCTACCGAATACCTGTTGCCTCTACCTGGCACAGCTATTCCTGTTTCCTCCTAGGCCGGATCGGTCCTGAGGCCCCAGGTTGTCGATCGAGGAAACCCTTTCTTCCTTGTACAAGTTGTCCATGACCATGCAAGACTTGACACAAACTGACGTCTCATACAGTCATTCCTCTTCCAATATTACCATCTCTATCAAAACCAATTTCAAGACTTCTATCCTTGAGACCCCTCGATGACCCACGGTCGCGAGCATTCTTTCCTTGAGACCCCTCGACGACCCACGGTCGTAAGCATTCTTCCTTGTTACCCTATAATTTGGTTCAACTCATGAACGCCTATTTGATAGTCATTTCTCAAAACTCACTTGAATCAATTGTAGTCCTTGCCTTAAACACTAAGTCCGTGCATCGTGTCTTAAGCCAATCGTACCCTACGCGACACTCCTGTCCAAGTCGACGGACCTTGAGATCGTGGGACTACTTAACTTTGACAAACCACAAAAGAGCGGGACGGTACTTGTAATGTCTTAGGTCGACCGGCATAACTTTGCCTAACTTAACTTTGCAAACTTAACGAGCAAAGGTTGCGTCAAGCTTTGCCTTAACGGATCGTGCCGTGCATGCATCCAAATTGAACGGCCAAGTCACTCGGGTGCCTAGACTTAGGTCACAAGCTGCTCAACGCAACTTAACTCATGGGAAAGCCAAGGCTATGCCAAGCCTTGGACGATGGGACCGTACATGCTTTATGAAGCATTCATACGGGCGACGCCTATGACTTAGGCTACGATCATAACTTCGCCTACTCAACCAACTTTCTTTCTCCTAAGCCACGGGACGAAGGATCGAGTGTCATTTTCAAAGCACGTCGTACACCAACTCTAAGCCGACCGTTGGACCTTTCTATATTCTAACTCAATTCGACCCGTCGGGATTATTCTCTTTAGCTATGTGAATTTGTCTCTTTATTATCAAGCCTACTTGTGCAAGTTGAAAACACACGATTTATTATGTGAAGGCTAAGATGAGGCAAGTTCACCGAAACTACCCCCACTGAGCGATGTCTTCGAGTCGTCGTTGTAAGGCCAAGTCTGAACGTCGTTGGCGTTTCGATTCCTCCGATTGACTGAGCCGGACGGGGCACTACATGGAATCAAGAGTTTATTGCAGCTAGGTGTACACTGGCGAGGCATAAATTCTTGGTAAAATGACTTCGATTATGTTTATGAGTTTCGAATACCATAGAGACTACGTCTTTTGGCATATAACTATTAAGTTTTCAAATTGATTTGTGCTTATTTCTAGTCACAGTCTTCTCAATAAACCGGTAACTCTCCATTCCTTTCTTATCCTTCTATTTTTCAGATTGTCATCCTTTAATATTTTCGACTGGATTCCTAAACCTATCTAGATTTTGATTCTAAATTTGTGTCTAAATAATTGTGGATAAATATTTAAGCATTTTGGATTTGATCATCCTTGAACAATTTGATCTTGACTAGACTTCTTTTATTATATTTCGATCGAGTCAATTCGTATCCTTTCCTAGGTTTGATTCTATGATCATGCCTACACAATCATTCATGTTAGAATGATTTTGATTGGATCATCCTTAAATATTCTTAGATCACGATCGAACTATTCGATTCTATTTCGATCGTGCCAATTTGCCTGTCATCCTAGAATCCAATTCCATGATCGTGTCTAAATAATTTTGCTCAACTAGTTGTTCGTACCAAGATGATTTTAATTTTGATCGATCTTAAACCATTCTTATCGAGACTAAATCGTAACCGTGTCATAATTTCAACTAAATCATAGCTAAGGTTACACTTTCATTCCAACTACGGTCATGACTATTTGATCATGCTCGTGCCGACTTTCTATTTTTACCCTGCTTGGATGACTTGCACGATTAGCCCTGATCGTGACTGCATCTTAAAGGCGACTAGAATCTTGTTTAGATTTCATCGAGAACTTTGGTCATTCCTTAAAAACTGGTAATGACTCAACTATGCTGACCATAGATTGGTTGTACCCAACCGTTTCAATCTTGAGCGTTCTTAAAAAAATTTGGTTGTCAACTAGACCATTTGACCGAATATTGATCGTGCCAAATCACACTCTCCTTTTGTCTATTATCTTTATCATTTTGATCATATCAATGATTACGCGTGACTAATTAGATTATGAATCATATCACTCCCTTGATTATACCATTCGTCGTTTTATTCATATCAATTAAAATTTGGTTCCTTGATTATTCTTCATAGTCGTGCCTAATCGTGCTCTTTGAAATTTTGAAGACGAATTTATTTTTAAGGTGGGTAGATTTGTAAACCCACATCCCTGATTTCAAATTTTTATTTTAGTAAATTTTGGTTAGAAAATAGATTTTATTTACCACTATAGAATATATTTGGATTACAGCAGAATTTTTGTCAAATCATTTTTTATTTCGAATTTATAAAATATCGTTTAAATTATTTTCTAATATTAATTATCAATTAAATTCATTTTGTTATATTATTGTTAGTTTGATTCAGTCTTGGACTATGTCATGCCCCAGAACCAGAATACTGGAGAGCGGAGGCAGACATAGCCAGCTATGTATAACGGAATGGAATCCACGCCGCTATACGGTCACGGCTGTCTATGATATGTGAAGGTTTTACTACAATCCATCAGTCTCTTAAGGTCATAAAATAGCCTATTGTCTCAATCTCAACCAACTAATAATAGTTACAAGATGTCAGACCACCAATACACAATAGTAAGGCGTCCCGTACTTATATATTCGGAATGATCATGAAGCTAGTCGTTACAAAATGTGAGGACTAGCAAGAGTTCAGTCATACATGATCAACCCCCGGGACTTGTCAATCATGTCACAGCCCGTAGGCAGACAGTAAGTAAGTACAATCGAGCTAACACTTGCTCGTCGGCTAAACAATATTACAGTGGGAGAACAAAAGAAACCCACTCGATGCCCTGATTACGCCTGGTGACCACCATTGGGCTGGAAAGCAGGGAGATCCTTTGGTGTTGCTCCGGTATCTGGCCATACAAAACCAGCTGGGTCAGACCCCAGAAAGAGCAAGTGCCATAAAAGAGGCTTCACTTAGGAACTAAAACCAACAAATCATTAGCATTCAACATGTAAGAAAACAACAATAAGTAACACAGATTGAGGTTTGTGCACTACCAATGCACTTGCCCCAATCAGAGAAAATAATTAAGAGAAACATTATTAACATAAAAGAACTGGAGAATCATGCTAAATAAAATATAGCTGGACAATATATGAATACAAAACGAAGGTACTATTCCGGAAGCCAGGTTACAATCCTTAAACCAAACAAGGACCGAGATTGTAACCCTTCGCCTGAACAGAACTTAGTCTCTGATCATTTATTGCTAAAGGTGCCAATCATTAAGGTGAAAAGGAGAGAGTACAATGATAAAAGTGACAATGAGGAGTACAATACGCTAGAGTGACAATAGAGTACAATCGTTATAGTAACAATCTGTAGTGACAATCATTCAATCATTCTAGTACAATCTTTCAATCAATCACTTCTAGACAATACTATACTGGACTAGACTCCATCCAAGCAATCACGGCCAATCATTGCCTACGGCTTTCTATATTAACTAACTAGGGTTATCACAACCCTAGTTACTAGCAAGATGCAATAAGATGCTCCAAGTAGTCACAGGCCCTGCAGCTATCCAGGTTATCCAGGCAGTTATAGTGACAATCTGGAGAGTACAATACATTAGAGTGATAATAGAGTTCAATCATTTAAGTGACAATAGTGAGTGCCCCACATAACAGTGGGCTGGAAATGTGCCCTACTCGTCGGCAGGCTACAAGTCCAACATTTGCGGCCGGGATAACGGGATCGCCTGTAACTGGGGAACATCTCTTCATGTCTAATGAATTATACTAGTTATTAACCTTAGTCCATTTCAGTAGGTACTCCTGACCGTGGTACTCAGGAGTCCCCTCTAGACATAATGCAAGACAGGACTGGATTATTTGTACAAGCACAATCGCCCACGGTGTCAGGATTAATTATACAGGTCAGGTCATGTCAAGTAGCCGTCGCAACGGCTTATCAAGATATATCATGTCAGGTTATCATGCCAAGTGTACCTTGTCAGGAGTGTGCCACGGCGGGCCACTATCATGTCATGTCAGTGATCATTTCAATCATGTCAATCAAGTTCAGGACAAAAGGCGTAAGGATATAAAATGAGCGTAAAAATATATAATAATAATAATAATATAACAAGACAAGGCACAGGAAGTCCATGCGGCTTAGGGGGATGAATTCATGCGGCTCAGGAGAATGGATTCAGGCGGCTGAAGGGTATCAGTCGTATGCGGCCAGTGGTAAGGAAGGGGCATATGCGGCTCAGCCAGAGCACCCCATGCGGCTGGGAAGATATGAGTCCATGCGGCTGGCGGGAAACCAAGCCTATGCGGCTGGCGAGGGAATGGATCCTATGCGGCCAGCGGGGGAATGGATCCTCCTGCGGCCGAGAAGACACGGGTCTATGCGGCTCGGGGATCAGTCAGTCATGCGGCTGAGAGGACTCGAATCCTCATGCGGCAGCGGGAGACTGCGGTCTTTGTGGCTCGCGAGTATTGGAGCTCATGCGGCTCAGGGTTGCTGGAAATCCATGCGGCAAGGAAGGACTGGGCCTCAGTCATGCGGTTAAAAGAACACTTGCCGCATGAACTTGTCATGCGGTCAAGTCAAGGCAATAGTGCATGCGGTTGGAACTGACTTGCTGCATGAATGTTCATGCGGTCAAGTGCTACTATGCGGCTCGGGACTGTGCTTCTTCTCCAAATTTTCGAGAAGAAGTACACCAAAGGCCATGGCTTCCAAGTTGCATAACTCTATCATCCGGAGCCCAAATCCGAACTTCCATAGGTCAAAATGGGGTAGAACGAAATTTTCTACAACATGAAACCATCAAAACTTGGAAATAACAAGATTAAGTAGATTAAAACCCAAGAAATCCAAAAATAATGTAACTATAGATCTACAAGAATCTAGCCATGGAAAGTGGAAATACCAAGTACTAAAGTAAGTTAAAATACTGTAAGGAAGAGAATGAAGCAATAAAATTAGAGTTCCTTCATGAACCAAGTTGCACTTGCCTAGACCTCTCTCTCCCTCTCGCTGGTAGGTAAGGAAGTAAATGAGGAAGAAGAAGATGATGATTAATGAAGAGAGAGAAAGGAGAAGGGGTTAATAAATGAGGATGGTGGTGGTAGGTAGGAGATTCACCCCTATGGTTCATAATGAACCAAGCAAAACCAAGCCAAGCCGAACCAACCAAGGAATAAACCAAGCCAAGATAAACCAAGGTGAACCAAGTCAAGGCCAATAAACTCTCTCTCTTTAGCAATTTAAACCAAATGAATCATGAAATAAACCAAGCCTCGCTAATCCCAAAAATAAACCAATGAACCATTAAAACCAATTGAACTATCAATGCCAATAAAACTAAGTCAATACAAAATAAACCAAGATAACTAATCATGACTAAAAATAAAATATGGGTCCAAAACACGTATACGTATACTAAATACGTATCACGAATTTGGGATATTACAGACTAACAAAGATATGTGTTGTTTAAATAATATACACCATATTTTCCAAGTCATTTGATAAACCTATTATTCATTTAAATTATCATTGTATTATATTTAGATTCGATCAAATGCATTTTTTTTATTTAATAAAATCTTGAATTGTTTTTAAAATTATTATGGATTGATTTTGATTTGTT